>VTON01000008.1:1440000-1832500 GCA_009617725.1 Hydropsyche tenuis
TGGATGATGGCAAATCTCTGGTCGTTCCGATGGCGAATTTATTGCTTTTCGACTCAATGAGGCGTTATGGAGTTCGAGTGGAAGATTCGAGATCATTATGCGGGAGATGAGCGTGTTTTGTTAACGTCGCGTTTTTCTTTTTAGTATTCATGTCGGGTGGGTTTTTTGTTATGTTTTTTTTTTCGTATAAAATATGAACACGTACGGCACATTCAACCTACATCATAATATAAAAAATATATATTTTCTTTGTCGTGGCTTTATTGTCGCCGCGTGCTTTTGATTCTTTATATTAATAATACATTTTTTTTATACGTCGAAATGGAAGCAAATTTTTTTTATGACAAAATCATACAAATGTCAAAAAATTTACTTTTTATTGTACTGACTCCTATTAATAAAAAACGCATAATAAACGTCTGTTGAAAAAATTGATTAACTCTTAACTACATAATGATTTAATTATTTTCCAATATGCAAACACACACCGGAGATCTTTGATATAACAATCGATTAATTTTTTGCAACTCATTCGCGTTTATCGCTATTGTAAATCATTCTTCGGCGCAGCAGTCATCTGTCATCGTCTCTTCGGAGCTGGTCTTCGTCAGTTTCGGAATCCGTTGTAAGACGAATCGATGAGCCGGTATTATTACCTTGCACTTGTGTATTATCGATTTTGCACGGCGAGTCCATGAATTTTCATCGATTTTTCACGCTCGGTCCGAGAATTTTTTTTTTAGTTTTCGGTATTTTAATCGGACTCGTTAATTGGTTGTATTTTGTATGGTGCCGTCGGTTGAAAATTTATTTTTTGACGATGAGGTGTTTCAATTATTGGTCGTACGGAAAATGGAATCGCTGATGTCATTAAAAAAATATTCATTTTCTTTTTGCCGAAGGAAATCGACTGCACTATCTTATATGGTCAGCGCGGGACAAACTGGTTTGATATTTATGTCGCATCCGAAAATATACCGAAATGTCAGTGTCCTTTGTGAATTGGACAAAGCGAATTTTGATTTATTTTTTTTTATAAATTTTAATCTTCGGGGTATTTTCACGGTTCGTTCTTCGCTTTTTCTGTGTTTTTAGTGAACGTTCAAAACGAATTTTTCCGCTCGATTTCGCATATGCTAATACGCAGAACGGAATTCTTTCACAATATGCACATTTAGAACAATGAGAATGTAATGTTTACTCTAAATGCATTGTTGATTCGCTATATATGTTTATACAGAACGAAATTTTGCGAAACCACAACTCGTCATATCCTCGCATTGTCGACCGACTTCGTCGCACAAAAATTAATCAATTTCGAATATTCAACCCGAACACAATTCTTTCGAATGACTATTAATCACCGCCCACGTAGACCTTTTGATGAATTAGATGACCTCGAAAGAGAATACGTCTCCATTATGCCCATCTTCAAGAGTCGATTGTATCCATCGTGCGTACCGACTTTCATCTCACGCAGAAAATTCGATTTATATCTGAGTCCGATAGCGATCTATTGTAATACCGTTTCGTCGGGGAAAATTGCCTTTTTTCGAGTAAGCAAATTGTTATGTCGTATTGTTATTTGTTAAATTTCACGTTACATTAATTAATTAATGATAGTTTCTAGGCTGGGCTGAGATAGCGGTCCGTCCCGAACGTTTAATTAAGCATTGTGCAATATCGCACGTTTCGTTATACGACATATCTCAATATAATAATCTACGATGTAAATACATGGATAATGAATA
Source organism: Hydropsyche tenuis (assembly GCA_009617725.1). NCBI lineage: Eukaryota > Metazoa > Arthropoda > Insecta > Trichoptera > Hydropsychidae > Hydropsyche > Hydropsyche tenuis. The sequence goes on from VTON01000008.1 coordinate 1,441,752, forward strand.
TGTAGTGCATTTTCTCACGCAATCTTTTTGTACGCTTCGAGTTTTCGGTGTTTCTGATACGAAATAAATCTTCCGTGTATGCCCAATAACAGTTTGTCCATTAGTGTAACTGTACGTTTTATGGGTGTAATTTGCCGTTTTTATCAATTGTCTTTAAAATTCTACCTACGTTTTGTTATTTTATAATTGTGTTTTCAATTTTTGTGATATTTGTGCAGTGGTAGAGTGCTGATTGATTTTAATGATTTTAGTATTCCATAGAAATATACGTACATCAACTTTTTTGATTGACACTAATTTAATATAACCTCTATAACGAGAAGCTTGTTTGTTTTTAATAATTTATAATTTCTGAATCACTTTTGCATTTTGAATCTTTAGTTTTTTCAAGATATGAATAGACAAATTAAAATTCTGAAATTTATATAATATGTCGTTTCAATGTAGAGAAAATTCCATATTTCCTCGGCAAAGACAAATTCTTCAACTGTCTATCTTAAATTTTTACATCAAATATACATATAATGTTCAAAGAATATTTTTATATTACGTACTATTTTTTTTACCGTATATAATAATCGATTTCTGAAAAAAAGGACTTTGTTAGTCTATTGTTAGTTAGTATTTATATAAATAATGGGTTGGTTTTTAATTTTTGTACCGCTTAAAATAACCATCAATCTACGTACATGGTAACACTAATTATAAAAAAAGTATTCGGTTTACAACTTAGGGGCCATCGTTACATTCCTGAATCTCCTAGTCCATCATCATAGTAATTGGATCGTACACTCGACGAGAGCAGTCTTCTTTCGTCGAAAATTACGTTGTCCGTCAAATAACCACAACGGTGACAACTCTAAACTTAAATAATCCTTCACCGAATTTCTCCTGAAATTTATATTTGTTTCGGCAATATTTAAAAGTCAAAATCGTTTCAATTAATTTACATTTCATTATGGAAACACTTTTATTATGGAATTGGTCGTTATTTATGCGATTGTGTTCGTTTCGCCAACATTTATGGTAGTAATCCGCTTCATTTTTATTTGAATCGATCCTCGTGCTATAATATTATAATTATTACCGATCATCGAGTATCGATTTTTTTTTCGAATCCGATCATCTCAAATATGTTTCTCAATATACATAAAGTTTGTTCTCACAATGTATTCCGAGGTTATTCTTTTTTTGCCTCGCACGAACCAGCTGTCTTTAGGGATCCTTCCCCTCGCACCTTCAAGGTAAATGTCGTCGTTCATATAATATTATACCTTGCCATTCAGTGCATCTCAAAGTTTACAGAATCGCCACCTGTTCTATTTATATGTTAATATAATTTTTACAACTGTCTAAACTACTTAATTCAATTCTAAATATTTTTTATTCATTTACATAAATTAAAACAGTAATTTCGACTACGTATTTACTGTTACATCAAATCCTTGCGCGTATCCAACTTTCTAAAATATACATAAGAATTCAATGATTTTTTTTTTGAAATGCTCAATTTTCGAATGTTTAACATTTTTATTTCGAAAAACTATACCACATCGCGTCCCATGTGTGTGGAATCGTTCGTCGGAGGAGCAAATGTTCTTACCCCTTGTCGGGAACGCGCGCCGCAGTTGAACACCTTTTTTGTTCGCGGTCGGTTGTATTTTCGTCTAAATAAGGACTCAAAACATGGACGACCCCTTATACGAAGTGTACAAATGCGGTTATCGACTCTTTAACATGTTCCCTCTGCACGAAAAAAAGGTATACGTCCCTCGTAAATTTTGCAAATCCAATATCGACAGATTACATACGAATAGCGTCGTATGAATTTTTGCACAAACTTGAAATACCTCAATTTGTCCCGCCTTCCCAACGGTGTTTTTAAAATTGAACCCTAACCTTAAAACGGCTTATGAAACATCACAACTAACATTATTTTCATTTGAAATATTATATTTATTCGTTAAGTTTATGATTACTTTTTTGAATTATAGTTTTGATCTATTGTTTTCATTTTACAGATGGAAACATCAGCAAGTTCAGAAAGTTCGACAACGTCCACTGAAGACAGCGAAGCTCGCAAAGCAAAGCGAGGACACGTTTTGGCAGAACTCCTCCACACTGAACGTGCATATGTTCAGGAGTTGGGCTCCATTCTAAAGGTGAGCTGATATAACTGGTGAATTGCTAACATATCCGCCGTAATGCGAAATGCAAAGCCTCGGTGAATATCTATTAATTAAAATACTAATCAGACTATAACGCTCATCGAGCGTGTCAAATAAATATTGCTGTGGTGCACTGGCTCACTCTTCTATGGTCAGTCTTTTCGAAACTTGCATGGTGAAAACACGCATTCGCGAAAATGAAACATGGAAAGTATAGTCTCGAAAAGTGCTCGAGGAACAATCAAAGTGTGGGCTCGTCCGATTCTTGGATGTATAGCCACGGTGATGAGTGCGGCGGTTTGGAAAAGTTCAAACAAGTGATGAAAGTTAAAAATAAGCTTCTTCGGTCGCCTTCGGATTCCACTTTGTTCAGTGATTATACAAATCAAGTGAAACTCTTTGATTATGGAGTGAAAAAGAATCGTTTCAATATTATTCCTAAAATTAAATGTATTAAAGGTTTGAAATATGTCAGTGATAAAGAAACGAGTGTCAATAAAGATTTTAAAAGTTGTAATGCAAATGTTGACAAAAATTTTAACGATAATATTATGTTTGGCTCTCCCATTGCTGGTTGCTGCACAAGGTTGTGCGATTCTCAACATTTATTTAGTGATGGGTCAAAAACTACTTCTCATTCAACTTTATATCTCAAATCATCAACACCAAAATCGAAAAATCATTCATCAATCTTAAAATCACAGAGTTCGAAAATATATGATAAAAACAAGATTATGTATTCTTCTTTACCTAATTTTGAGGCATATGATACTTGTGATGAAAAATTGTCCAGCAGTTATTCTTCTTTGAAGAAATGTCATCGAAAAAAGTCACAAGATGTGTACAAATCTATATTGTCAGATTATACAAGCAAAATGAATAAATGGAATAGTGCCGTTAGTAATCATTACAGCACATTACCAAATTTTTCTAAAACGAAAGAATTTGAAAACAGTGCAAAATTTGTCGATAATTGCGATACTAAATCTGTTTATAAAAGTTTTTTTTCTAAATGGTGTAACAATACCGATGAAAAATATCCAAAAATGAAATGGCAATCAGCTGAAAATAATATTTATATAGATCCAAATACGTCACCAAAAACTATTAGTACTAAAAAAAGTTATTTCACTTTTGAAAAATCTTCTTCAAAAAAATCGAATATTAGTAAAAATCCTACAAAAAGTAGCTCCGATTGTGAATCCGAAGATGCTATTTGCAATGAATTACGAACGTTGTATAATAATTATGATGAAAAGTTAAAAGAATGGACCGAAGCAGTTAGCGTGTTTTCTGACGATTCTGTAATTATTTTTAAGCAATGTTCATGATTATTATTTACTATTACTATTTATACTCATTTGTTTTCATAGGGATATAAAGAAGAAATAGAAAATCCAGAAAATGAAAAACTTATTCCTCCAGGGCTGGTTGACAAAGTTAATGTGCTCTTCGGAAACCTAGACGACCTTTTTAAATTCCATTCTGATATATTTTTGAAAGACATAGAAAATTGTATATCTACTACAGAACTCGTTGCCTTATGTTTTGTTCAGAAGGTAATTTTTTTTATTCATAAAAAAAATTAAATCTTATTCAAGAGATCTAATTTTCTTATGTATATATATTTTTTTTTTAGAGAGAAACATTCTTCCGTTTATATAGTTATTATTGCCAAAATATACCTCGTTCTGAAAGATTGAGATCAGCTTTAGTAGACACACATTTTTTCCTTCAAGCATGCCAAGCAAAACTAGGACATAAACTACCTTTGGCTGCATATTTACTTAAACCAGTGCAAAGGATAACGAAATATCAATTACTTTTGAAGGTAAAATTTATTTGGAAAATATTTTTGTCTCATCAATTTATCTGTCGGGCTGTAATATTTAAATATTTTTCAGGATTTACTAAGATACAGCGAAAGTGGATCTACTAGTAAAGGTTTACAAGAAGCTTTAGATTGCATGCTTGTCGTTCTCAAATGTGTGAATGATTCTATGCATCAAATTGCCATAACAGGTTTTCCTGTAAGTTTTTTTCTTCTATGCATTTTCTACAGTTATAATAAGGTGAAATTTCATTTGATAAACATTATTTATTTTTAGGTGGACCTTAGTCAACAAGGCGAATTGCTAATGCAAGGATCTTTTTCAGTTGTAACCGATAGTAAACGTGATATGAGGCTCAGACTTCGTGCTCGTCAACGACATGTATTCTTGTACCAAAAAGCAATGTTATTTTGCAAACCTGCTGCCACAAAAACAAGCCACAATAAAGCAACTTATCACTTCAAACATTATCTTCAAGTGTGTAAAACTATTTCATTAAAGTAATAATCATAAACAAATTTTCATCAAAAATGTTTTCCCTTTGATTAAGATGTCACAAATTGGATTAACTGAATCGGTTAAGGGAGATCCAAGGCGTTTTGAAGTGTGGCTTCAAGGTCGAGCTGAAGTTCACACATTGACAGCATCTACAGCTGCAGTGAGGCAAGCGTGGGTTGCTCAAATTAAAAGAGTTTTGCTTGAACAACTTGAAGAATTAAAAGGAGAAAGAGTGAAACAATATTACCATCATCAAACAAATCACCAAAATCATAACAGGTTTGATTTGTGATATTCAAAACTTACAATTAGTAGAATTTTGTTTTTTTATTTTATAATACATAAAATAATAAAATAATATGCGTATTTCTTGAACCACAGATCATTGCGTCAAGCAGCATCTTGGGATTCGGGTGGAGGTATGGGAGGACCTGGGGGTGGTACACCTCGTGCTCTTAGTTGCGACGTTCCACAACATCCTCATTCTACTGCTACTTCATCAGATGAGCCTTGTTGGTCATCTGATTGTTCTAATAGTGATGATGAAGAAGCACCTGTTGTTGAACAAACTCAGGCTCCTGTAAGTTATTCATTACTGTCTTTCATTTTTTTTCATATTGATTATAAAAATATAATATTTTCATTTTTATTATTTTTGAAATTGTATGAAAGACTAATAAATATAGTCTTTAGTGTTTATTGATGATATTAATCATATATTATAATTACAGGTTTTTATTAATCTTTCGTATGATTAGTTCACCTAATTAGATTATATATCTTTTTATCTTTAAATATTAGTTTTATCTAAAAATAATATTAGGAGTCCAAGTACATCAGTTTATTTATTTGTAGTGAAATTTGCAATGTTTTGGTGAGGGGTTTTGTGTAAATTTGTTGTCCTGACATTCAAAATATTGTAAGTGCTTCATCAAAATCCAAATTATTCATACGATTTTTTTTTCTTACCGTTTCTTCGTGGCTGAAGGTTCTGACCTTCCAATCCTATTTTATTCATAGTGCAAATTATGATTGTTCTTCAATTCTTCTGATACATCACAGTTCACAGAGCCTATATCATTTGTGGATTTTTCCCTAAACACTTCGGGTAAAGACCATTTTTTCCAGATTTCTGATCTCGTTTTATAATTTGTTCATGAAACTAAAAAATGTGTCTTAGGCAAAAATTAAAATCCAATAATAAAATTATCTTTGCTGTGAGATATTGTGGGATCTTAATATTTATTTTACTGTCCGGAGGATTCTAAACATATGCCTCCAACACCACTTCTCAAATATTATATGTCAATTTCTCATTACTATCAAGCCCGAATTGTCCATATTACAGCTTTGTAAAAGAATATATAGAACACTAGCGCTCGTACCAGATGATTTTTTTTTATTGTGATACATGTCTTTTCATATCTGATTGTGTGAAATTTTTACCCATGGCAATGTTTTCTCTTACACGAATTCTGTTATTCAACATGTTAGATTCATTATAAACACATTTGTGTATAATTTCGAGTACTGCTAATTGTAAGGCATTCATCTAATATAAGAGAATTCAAGGTTGCCCTTTTACATCCCAATGTTGTTTTTTGGCTAAACTGTGCCAACTTTTACACGATTGAGTGGTCTCACCTGTAAGCCAGCTGAAACAATTTTGATTTGTTTAATTATTATCATCACATTATAGTTATGATTATCCTGTGTATGCGATTATTGATAAAAACTCATATAGTTGTTCAAAGTTTTGAAGAATATCGGTTATACAGCAATTGATTTGATTTTAACACAAAGTTAAAATGATTTAACTTTTTAACAAATTGGCCTTTATTTTATTTTAATAATCACTTCATGCAATTCTCATGTTTATTTTTCTAAATTAATTTAATTTTCTTTTAATTTACTGATATTACTAACAATAAATGAACTTGTTCTTTATTGCTTACCTTATCTGATTTGATTAAAATTTTATCATTAAATTAAAAAAAATATATACACATTTTAACTTATTTACTAGCTAAGAAATGAAATTGTGTATATATGTAGCCAAGTCCGTCTTGGCATTGAGCATTGTTATTTTGACAGGTGGTGGAGACGATGGGCACAATTCACAGAATGGTTCAATTCTTTATCGGCAGCACACAAAGCACGTCCACGTTTTATGTCTCTCAATATTGAGATACATAATCACCACAAGCATTGTGTTCCAAATGTATATACAATATTATAAAAAAGTCACTAGTTAATTTCCTTCATTGCTAATTTATTTATGATCTGCTGGAAAATGTGCAGATTTCAAAAAGTATTTTTTCGCTCATCGAACATCACTTAATCACAAATCAAGCAGTAAGTTTGGTTTTCATTAATTTATGTTAATATTTATTTGTTTTTTACTTTATTTCTGAATAAGTTTGTCATGAATCCTTTTTCATTGATTTGCTTACTATGCATCATCACAAACTGTTTCTTTTCTATTTATTTTAAAGAATGCAACTTTTTTTCTTTTTTGTTATTTGAAGAATTTGAGATTTTGAATGAATGAAAAATTTATTGAGTGTTCTATGTGTCTAATGCTTTTATCTTTCCGTGTATAAATTGCATTTAATTATTACAAATATGCCTTAATTAATATTTGCATGATATTTTATGTAACAATGGTGATGGTTCTATTTATTCAGCTGAATGTTTTTGTGAGTATCAAAGTATAACATATGACAATAGTATGCATACTTCATTAGTAATATCTCGTTCGACGAAGAAAATGAGTTTTCAATAATCGATATATATATTCATGTCGACGTCTTTCAGTATTATTATAATTATAATTTAGAATTCTACGTATTGTCTTTTTGGGCACTTCAATATACTTTTATAGTTATAATGAGCACTCTTTTCCCCACTTCCTATATATATCTTCTGTGAGTGTTTTGATGAAAAAATTATAAGATTTTTGCATTTTTGATGGAATGCTAAATCGTTATTCTTTGAAAATTTTATTAAACATTCAATTGTATTCACATAAAAAAATAATTACAAATAAAAAGTTTTGCAAAGAGATGCAAACAGACTGTTAAAATAATAAATATTATGAAATTTTTTTTTAAATATTTTGCTTGAAAATTTATTTGAAAGAAAAAACTACAATGTATGAAATGCATTTAAAGCACAATATATTTAATATGTGAATTTTATTTTCATTGAAAACAAATATGTTCAAGTAATTTTGGATTATTTTTCATATATTGTTTTGTAATGTTGATAAACAGGCTGTAGGAAGTGTACTAGTATCATTAGCAGACTACTGTGCAGTGGGACCTTCTGAAGTATCATTACGAGAAGGTGATCCTGTCGAGTTATTGAAAGTTGGGTGTGCTGGGTGGTGGTTTGTTAAGCTTATAGGTAATTAAATTATATTATCATCAAAAAGTATTTATTTTTCTGTTTTCAAATATTTTACATTACAATTGATATTCTCAATAATTTAAGATGCACTATTAATTTTTTACTTATCAAATATTCTTATTTGGTTATTTTTCTTTCAATTAAGGAGGCGCGGGAGAAGGATGGGCACCAGCTGCTTATTTAGATCATCGCAAAACATCAAGATCTTCCAGTCGTTCACAAGAAAGACTCGATTAAGGATTATAAATATGTTACATAGTTTTAAGTCAATGTTGCTATATTTATGTCTTAATTTTCTTAATGAAAACAAATGGATAATGCTCTCTTACGCTTAGCGTCATATTTCCATTACAACTCAGGTACTTTGATGTATATGAGATACGTTAAATTTCCATAAAACTAGCCGAAATACGTTATATTATACACATTAAAATCATCTAGCCCATGATATGTATATATGTAAATTTTCAAAATATTATTTATGTTGTGTTAATAATCCCATTCGTTTAATATATTCTTTTTTTATAATAAAATTCTAAGTCAAGTATAGTTTTATAAGTTTGAGTATAAGTACTATATTATAAAAATAACTTTGTTTACATGATTCATATTCAGTGTAGAGAAATAGCAAATAAGAAAAGTAACTGAAAAACCAGTATATAGATTGAAAAAATATAATAATCTTCCATATTAATTATCCTTAACTTCTACACTCTATAATTATATAAATATGTGACAAACTTGGAGAATTTTACGTAAGTTTTTTCTAATTCAAATAATGAAAACTATGAATTATTAACAAACATTTATAGATTGTAGTTGTTTGATCTTTGATTAAAATACGTTTCAACCCAACTCAAAAGACTTCAACATTCAAACTTTTAAGGAAATCATTTACATATGAATACTTCCACTTTTACCTCATTTTCTCGATGAAATACTATAATCAATCATCAAACAATTAATATTTCTAACCTAGTCTTTATTTACCATTAAAAAAGGCCAAAAATTAAAATCCTATTATGCTAATTGTAATTTTTAACATAATTCAATTTTTCGGTGACAAGTATAACTATGAATTTCTACAGAACTTTATTAATTACAGACAATAAAACATTGAATAATACTCTTGACAAAATCAATTATTGGACGAACGTTAATTTATGAATGTGTATTTGTACTGATTAGTGTAATTCATGAAAATGAAATTTAAAATATATGTAAATATAAATTTAGATTAATTATAAAAGTACAAATGGCTGTTTTGTTTGCTGAAATGATTTCGGATTGTTGGTGAGCTTGTGTAACTGTTACTTTATTTTCATCGTTCGCCTATTGACATTTGTTACAAAATTTACTATTTATTGTATTGTTAGAATGCAGTGTCAATTGATAGATCATGTTTTATCATGTTTATATATTTATGAATAAAGGAATAAATTATTCAATCATGGGTAATTCTTTTGATCGATATCAGAATTTACTTGGTTTCATTCAATTCTGCACAATGTATATTATTTGATGCACAAATATGCTTTGCAAATTTTAAAATAAATTATATATAACTAATATAAAAACAGGTATGAAAATGAAATTGTCGATTCAAATTTTCTTTCGAAAAAAAAAAAATTAAGCATTAATAAAAAAAATTTATTATGTACATGTAAGAAACAAAATGCAATGAAATGATTTTATGTACATATGAAATGAAATTTAAAATAGTTTGCCTCGCATTCGGGCAGCACTCCTCCTCGTGAATATACTATCTATTCTACTGAAGACTTCATCTGCCGATTTTGATGCGTCCACTCGATAATGAAGACCTTGTATTGCATAATAATCAATTAATGGTTTAGTTTGAGTATGATATGTAACTAGCCTTTTCTTCAAGGCTTCAGCATTATCGTCGGAGCGTCTTATGAGGGGTTCTCCAGTTATGTCGTCTGTCATAGGTTTTGTAGGAGGGTGAAATTCCTCATGATAACTTCTTCCACTCGGCGGGTGAATCAATCTACCAGTAATACGTCTTACAAGTAGTGAGTCGTCTATTCCAAACTCTATGACAGCGTCGAGGGCAGTTTTTCTCTTTTTCAATAATGTATCCAACTAAAAAAAATTAATAATGAATAGGTGAAATATATTCAATATTATAAACGCATTTTACAAAATAATAACTACCATTTGGGCTTGAGGTACAGTTCTGGGAAAACCGTCCAAAAGAAATCCATTTTTGCATTCAGCTTTATCTAAATTCTTATCGATCATGTTGACGACGAGATCGTCGCTCGCCAATTTGCCTTCGTCCAGAACACTTTTGAGAGTTTTACCCAAATCCGAACCCGAAGATATTTCAGCCCTCAACATGTCGCCGGTCGATAAATGGCATACACAGAACTTTTCCTTTAGAATAGGAGCCTGAAATATCAATTAAAAACAAAGACCAAAAATGAATTTACGAACAAGGAAATAAGCATATTTATCTGTATTAATATTGTTCCATAACAAATTTTGATTGAAATTTTTTCAATTATTAACAAAATATTTTAATAGAATATATTTTACTTAAAAAAATGTAAATTTCAATACATTTTTTATTAAACAATTTTATTATAAAACTTATATAACTATACAAACATGCAGAGTCGAAGTAATAAGTTGATAAGTAAAAAACTGATGACAGCGGTGATAAGAGAAGTTACACCGCTGGATACAAAGTTTACATTTTACATACCCGATCTAATATCTCCGAATTATCCGATAAATTTCATTTAATTGAATTATAAGAAAGAAAACGAAGATTTAAGTTTGTACAATTCAACTTAGAAACAGGATTAAAGTTCAACAACATAAATTTCGGTACAAAAACAAACATTCCAATCAAAACTTTTGAAGAACCCTCATAGTCGACCATCCGAAACCAATCGCTTGCATAACGTAACATTGTTAAGCGTGTTCAACGATGTAACAACTGATGTCAAGGTTGAACGTTCAACCTATCGATCACAACGAAAAAAGTTCAACGAGCCGACTCATAAAATATGCGAAACGACCGACGAATCGGCCTATGAATATTGAGCCGTTCGTGAATTTCGAACGAGCGATAATAACAGTCCAGTGAAAGCGAACAAACACCCGAAAAAGCGTGAACCTGCGGAAAGAGGGAACATACCTGCGTGCCCTTCCCAGAACCTGGAGGGCCCAAGAGTACGGCGCGTATTCCCGTTTCCCGGCTGGCCCCACGCATTTCGGCTACACTCGCTACCGGCATTATGGACCTTTCAACTTTGAGCGATCTAACCAAAAACGTGACCTAACCAAACGAACGCTACACGCCGACTGACGATTGTACAAATTGACAACTTGGCAAGATTTTTTTTATTTTTTTTTTTAACGCATGCCACGACTCCGTTTTTTAAAATAATGTTGAAAAACTATATGAATATTGAATCTTTGAACTGTAATTTTGTTTTAACATTAAAAAAAATTGTCAAATACCCTTTTGGTAAAGGTGATCTTTGGCATACATACGAATTTAAGTTGGCACCTCAGAAACATGTTCATACACGTACTTGCAACAATGTTTATTCGCAGTTTGACAGTTGGTTGAAAATATTCCGACGTTTGCAACGTCAGTTTGGAGTAAACTACGCTACGCTACACGACGTGTTTACTTCCACTTTCCTTACAGAAAAACTGAACGTGGGGGTTGGGCCAAACGCCGCATTTCTCACAATCAGTCAGGGAAAACTAAACGCACTTATTTAATGCCGCATGTCTCATTGTCAGTCAAAAATCTGAACGTATTTATTACTAAAGGCGTATTTAGGTTAGGTTAGATTAGCGTTTTTCGCGTCACATTTACTGAACGTATCTTATTCAATCAGGTATTTAGATATTTTATAAGTCTCTATCGTAAAAGTTTCCAACTAGCTGTCAAACTGCGAATGACTATTGGTGCATGTACGTGTATGTATAAACATGTTTCCGAGGTGTCAACTTAAATTCGTACCTATGAAATATGTATGCCAAAGATCACTTTTACCAAACTCTTAATATTTTATCGAGTTTTGAGTAGTATTTAGAAAAATCAGAACTTAATATGAATTAATTGATATATTCCATAATTTATTTGTTATTTATCATATTTACTAATATTTTATATGGCCGTAATAATGTATATTTATGTAAAAATCAAAATTACTAATAGGCGGGTGACCCCATACTCGGTTGACATACAGAGACATAACCTCTTCCGTTGCGGCATCAAATTCGATGCGTTTCGCCTGTTTTTTCAAATATTTTCGTAAACAATGAGTGAAACTAAAAGTCTTTGGTACGTTTTATAATGTTTCTTGAAAATCTATGAAATTTCTGTTCGTTCAAACAAAATTTTGATGTTTGTTAATTTTTGAAATTGTTATCTATAGTGACGCTTTGTTATTTTCTGTTTATTTTTGCCTTCAGTTATTGGAAAGAGTTATGGAAACTCACTTCGCATTGCAATGGGCCCTCTCACTCCGAAATAGTTTCGAAAAAATTAAACACCGCCCAATGTCAGTTGGAAGAAGGACTGTGTTTTTTTCAGCCTTCTTCTTCTGAATCTTTTGCAAAGTTAACTGCAAAGCACAATGAATTTCCAAAAGTTTTATCTTTCATCGAAAAACTTCAACAATTTATGGTATTTTTCTATATTTAAAATTAATGTGTACAACGTAATTTTCAAAGATTTATATGAACAACTCGTTTTAGGATTTGGAAAGCTTACAAACATGGGATATTTTTTGTCATTATTTATCAAATCAGTTTCATGGAACGATAGAAAACGCTTTGAAAAATTTTTCATTCATCGACGTTTTAACTAGCAATCTCCTGTTGGACGTTTGGATGTTCTACAATTCTGAAAGGATATTCATGCTCAAGCAGCTCAGACTGATTTTAGAATCTAAAGATACAGATCACGTTTATAATAATGAGTTCAAATCCTTATTCAAGAATATGAAATTGGAAAATCTAAAAAAGTCACTGATAAAACAATTTCAATATTTAGTCAACGAAGTTCCTCCTAAAAAATCTAAAAATGGTGACAATGTTACTTTTGAAATTCAAAAACAATGGATGGAGAGAAATTTACGTGAACAAGTTGAAGTATTATTGTTAATTTTACTAGTCATCGACGAAAGCTCATTGTATATGCAAGAATTCAAGGAATTGTTTTCAATGTTCAAATCGCACAATTTCGGCAGACAACCTATTTATCATAAGTACCTCGATGATTCTAATAAGTCAGTTATTTTGAAAATTATCTATGTGGAAATTTCAATATTCTACAAAATTGTCAATGATGCCAGAGGGTGTGTACATTTATCAACATCTTAAAATAATAATATATGTATATTCCTTAATTATTCTATTATTCGATTAATCAGATCAGCGGCACCTACAATAATCCAGAGTATTAAAGATGATGTTGAAAATGAACTAATTCGTTTACAACACAATGAAGAACACGGTGCACTTTTGTTAGCCTGGATGCTTCTTTTACTAGAGGTTTCATTTCTATTTGATCCTGTTGTGATAAAATAAAGTTTTTTTTCTAATGTAAATTACTTAATTGTAGGATTCTATGACTGAAGAATTGTTCATAAGTAAATATCAACATTTTGGAACAAAAGCATTGCAGTTGAGAGTTTTTGAATTTCTTCACAACATGTGTAAACATTCAATGTTTTCTGTAAGTTTTCTACAAGATATTATTTGCACTCAATTTTCATGGAAGTAATTTCTTTTTTTTTCATTTCAGGGAAACACAAGGTGTGCGAGCATATTCAAAAATTCAGTTTACCAACTTTTGTGTAATATTTGCACCAAATTTGATGCAGACGGTTCCATATCATTACATCCATTTTCTGTTGAATTATGTAGTGAACTTTTGCATAGTTCGCAACTTGCTAAATCTTTTTGGAATTCAATAGACGAATTACCTTGTGTTGGAACCGTCTCTATATGGAATACTGCTCTGGAATACTTTCCATATGATTTCAAAGCTCTATCTGTTTTGATAGTGGGATTATCTCGTGCTTCTGAATTTAGCTATACTACGGTATATTTCGATTTTTATTTGTAAAAAATTTTTTATTTTATTTTGAATTTCAATTTTATTTTCAGCTTTTACGAGAATTAGACAATTTACCTCTGTACACTGAAATATACAAACCTCGAGCCGTTACTATTTCTAGCGTGATGAACGATGAAGATAGTGTTCTTCTCACTGAGGATTATTGTCCGTATGAGGGCAAAGATTTTGTAATTCAGAAGGGTACACCAGCATCTATTATGGATAGAAGAAATGCCACTCTTATACATTTTAGAAAAAAGTGTTCTTATTGGAAAATTTTGCATAACGAATTGAATCATTTAATCCAACACTGTCTTCGTGGAAATCTCGATGTGTCAGCACAAATAGATAAAGTAGTTTGGGGAATTAGAGCATTGCATTCAGTCTTAGTTCATTTGAACGATGATGCTTTATTTAATTCGCTAATCGATTCATGTGAAGCCGTTTTCGAAGTACTTGTAAGATTCTCGAATTCAAGAATGCCATATGTTTCATTGTTATCTGCATGTTTAGATATATCAATAATTTTAATACCAAAATATTCTACCAAAATTTTTGCTAGGTATGACTATTTTTTGAATTTGACTAAAACTAAAACATTCATGATAATATTAAATATCATTATGTATATTTTTTAGGCTTATGAATATAGGTCTTCTTCCTTATGTAGACTTTCCAAATTTGACGGAAGTGCAATATTCTAATGGTGAATCATTCCATACTTCTTTAATTGGTCTCTATCTTGTTAATGTTGAATTGCCAATGGGAGAATACCAGCTATTCAATTCCTATTTAGATTTGATTAATACATTTTATGAAGTAATTTATTTATTTATATTATTATTTTAACTATCACAGCTATTTTATACATGGTAATATTTTTCATAAAAAATTTCAGTGTAACTACAATGATGATATTGCTGTTGGGATATTGTTACCTGGATTAATATTTGTACTGAGAGAAGTGTTCCCACAAATGTCTGAATGGCATTTCAAATCGATAAAAGAAAAAAGGAAATTGTATTTTAAATGTGTGTCTTTTATCTTCAAAATACTGCAACTTTCACCTGAGCAAAAAACTTCCGTTGTTGATCGCTTATTGAATAAAATATGTATTTATAGTCTGTTAAACACTGATAATGCTACAGCCTTATTGAAACTGGTTGCTTTTGGTAAAAATCAATATATTCTAGTGTTATTTTTTCAATATATTAGTGATATTATTCGGATTGAAATTTAATAGGAGAAAAAAAAGTGCAAGCTTTGATGGAAGATGAAGTAAATTGGATTAACGGAGAAGAATTCGATCATGTCAAAATGATTCAAATGTCGATGTCTGCTTTGATGCAGATTTTACGATTGAAACATTTAGTGCAAGAAAAAGGGGTCCTTAGTCCTCTTGAACATTTAATTTACACTCAACCCAAACAAAATGCGACACTAAATGTCATACCAACGGTTACTGGTTATATGAACCATGTGTTTAATAAAAATTTGCCGAACACTGCCTGTCGACTACTAAGAAGATTTTCACTGGTTTGTTTTTATAGATAAGAATTTTAATATTTATATAGCAATTTTTCATGTAGTTATTTTTTCAGGAATCAAATGTTTCTCTACTAATTTGTCTCAATATGTCGCCGCATCAAATACGCACAATGTTTCTTGAAAGATTGCGCGATAAAACTGAATCGAACGTATTAAAAACTGTCATATTAGAATTTGTTGCATCTTGTGTTGAAAATCAACCAGGCTTGACAGAAGTATTTTTCAAAATATCACATCCTCAATGTGATGGTAGAATATTCGCATCAAACAGTGTCAACGAACAAACTGATGGAATTTTAACATATATGGCAGAATATTTGTCAGCTGTAAAAGATGTAAGTTCTCTATTTAATTCTAAATTATTTATTTTTTAATAATGAGCATTTCTTTTTAGAATACCAACAGCCTTTACAATCCTTTATTAAGTAGGATCATGAGTTTATTTCATGCTTTATGGAAAAATAATATGCAAATGTTAGTTCAAGATTTGAGAGGAAATCCTGACTTCTGGACTTACTTGTGCAATCCATTATTTCAAGATATTTTGCCAGATATCAAAGCTTATTCACAAATTTTCAACATGGTTGGAATCGAATTATTTGTATTTGAAGGGAAAGTAGACAAAAGTCTGCAAAATGCTTTAGAAAACTTTTTCAACCACAACAATG
The DNA here is from genome assembly GCA_009617725.1 of Hydropsyche tenuis. Lineage (NCBI taxonomy): Eukaryota > Metazoa > Arthropoda > Insecta > Trichoptera > Hydropsychidae > Hydropsyche > Hydropsyche tenuis. Next base: position 1,457,992 of record VTON01000008.1, read on the forward strand.
ATTATTTAAAGAAATGGATTGAATACATATTTTCTTTTGATGGTCGAGAAGCTAAATGCGAAGTGTTAGATGAAGTACCTAGCTGGTTGAGTCTTTTAACATCATGGAAAGATTTTGTTTGTATTATAATGAATCATTTACCTTTTCGGGTAAACACAAAAAATAAAATTACCATGGTGTCATTATGTTTAGATACGCTTAACAAAGAAATGACAAATGTTCATGATAATAGAACTATAATAATACTCGCAGAAATGTATGTTACATTTCTTTCAAATTGGAAAGATGATTGTTTTGGTGACCGACAAGATTTTCTAAGACAAATATCCAGTTTGTTACATCATACAGCAGCTTCTTTTGAAAGTCTTCATCACAGAGCGAAATACTCTATACTATCGATATGCACATTATCACTTAATATTTTAACATACGAACTGAAAGGGGATAAGGAATTATCTCTTGAAATTGTTAGAGCGATTTGCACAATATGTAACACTCAACTTGACAATCTTTACATTCATAGCTGTAAAGCTCATAATATAAAAGAAATTAATCCTCAGAAAGATGATTCTCAAAATATTGATCTCAGTTCCGGAGTCATGGCACTAAAATTACTGGAACAGAGTTTATATATTTGCAAAGACGCTTTTTTGTCTGAAAATTATTTCACATGCAGAAGTCTTATTAGTAAACTAGTTTATTGTGTTACAAATTCAGTACAAAAACACTTCTTATTTTCTCAAACTACAGCTTCTCTTAATTGCTTGACTGCCTTTGCTCGAAGCAAATTATCTAAAGAAATATTATATTGTGATATTGGTCAAAGTTTATGGCTAAAATTTTTACCTCCCAAGGAATTATCACAGCCATCACAAGATGGGTCCTTTAATAATTGGCAAGTCAGTAACTGGTGGCAAGTGTATAAATGTGGAATCGAATTAGTCACTTCATTATTAGAAAAGCATGGAAATTATTTTTCTTTGGATGCAATCGTTTTTGCTGGAGTACAAGAGGAATATTTGACTGAATCGATTTTATTAATTAGGCATTCTTTGGATATCGAAGCGTTGAACTTGACTCAATCCGCTTTATTCTTCGTATCACAGTTGATTAAATTTGATTTCAAATGGAAACATGAACATTATCAGTCTTTACTCAATTGCATGGTTAGTCTTTAAAAACTTGCTAATTTAGTTGAATTACGATTTTTTTTTATTGTCAAATTTCTACAATACATATTTTTAAATTATAGAGAAGTATTAGTATGTGCCTACATTATTGCACTACACTTATTTTGAGACCAAGAGGAATACATTTAACTGTAGATCGTCCCTCCACCTTACCTACAGGTGAAGAAACTGAAAATCCTGCCCCATCGTCCAAAGTTGTTAACATATTAAACAAGTATTTATATTTTTTCTTTATAATCTTCCTGTTGTATTATATATATTTTTCATGGTACATATTTCAATTTGCATTTTTTTTTAAATAGATTATTGGAAATAATGCATTTGTGTGCAGTATGCTTAAGATCGTTCAGTCCGAACATTTTAAATTTATTAAGTGACCCTTATTTTGAAACCTCAAATTGGCAACCTTTAATGGAATTGCAGTTTGGTGCTCCAAAAATTTCATCTGAACCACAGTTAACTTTCGGAACTGTGATGTCAGCAGTTTGTCTTCTCACACGCTCTCTTAATTATGTAAGTTAAATTAAACATGAAATCATAATACATATAATGAGTTTTCTGAATTTAATTTCAATTATTTTTCAGAACTATCATGCAGACGACACTCCACTAAACACTATAAAAAAACATATAGGAAAAAGAAGCCCTTTACGTCGACGAACATCGGGCGGATCAGGTGACGATTGCATTCGTCGCAGAACCCTACGAAGCGACAGTGTCACTAGTGTTTCTTCAACTACAAGTACCACTACTATTAATCCGAATTGTCTCGCTGCACTAGATAAAAAACTCGTTCTTGTAACACTAGAAAATGTGCTTACATTATTGGCATCACAAGCTTTACTTGCAATGAAAGATCCGACAATGTCAACTAGAGATAAACAAATTGTTCGAAGAGAGTTATGTGCTGAACTACCAGTATTCCATGATTTTGTAAAGAAGAAAGTTATCGATCTTTCTCATCCGAAAAACTATCTGTGTCGCAGAAAACATGGAAGCTATCCTTTACTGTCTAACGAAGAAGAAAATAAACGTTTATCTCTGCTCAATTTGGAGAGTCCAGATGATATGGATGAAAATAATGGAAGTTTATATACTCCACCACCACCACCACCGAAACGTTCTCATGATTCAATGAGAGTTTCAGTTGTTAGGAAACTGCATTTGGACAAAGCAAAAACGATTGGAGATCCTTTAAGTCCAAAAGATGTTTCTGATGAGCAAGGTAGCATAATATCGACGCCTGCTTCTAAATCTAGTATTTCATCGCCGAGTACAAGCCGTTCTACCAAACATGTGACTTGGGACGATTCACTTTCAATCCAAGAAGAGCTGTTAAATCCTACAGAACCTGAATACTCTCCTCTATCTGAAGTTCAAATGATGGAAGAAGATTATTTACACTTTTTGTCAAATATATTTTTGTACATTTGTCAGACAGATCATTGATATAATTAATTGCTACAATTTAAAATTTTATGTTTTTTTTTTCAATTAAAATGGATTAAAAGTATTTTCTCACTCAAAATATTTTGTTATACTTAACCTGAAAATTTAATTTATTCCTGAAAAATTATCAAATTTTGTTGTACACACATGTTAACTTAACATAAATTCTCGGTTACAGATGTATTTACATACTCTCTTCAACAAAGTGTATATATGTATTTTTAACCATATTTATCGACTATTCTAACACTGAACCCTTTTTATTTGCTCGTTCAGTGATAAATAATGTTTAGTGAAAACTCAAACTTTTCGAATAATCCCACAAAATCTCACAAACAACTCAATTTTATATTTACAATATCAATTATATCTTGTTCACAGGGAAATCAAACACAAAAACCGCAATTTTAAAATAAAAAAGTTTATTACTCATTTTTATATAACTAAATTTTTGACCTTCAGTTTTATAATTATCAACACAAAATACATGTATAGGAATGATAAGTTATTCAAACTTCATATAATCATTTTCGTTCATAATTAAAAAATTAATAATTTTTATTGAATAAAATATCTATTTTTAAGGGTTCATTTCTAGGATACGGAAAAAAGCAATTTACACGTATTTTTCGTATGTTTCGAATTCATCACTAAATTCCACGAAATTTAAACTCACAATTTTCCAACGAATTATTAACCTCCAGCAAAGATATCAATAAATTTAAACATTTGTAAGTACGGTTGTTCTCGATTTACGACGAAGATGTGTTCTTGAACTTCGGTCGTAAGTCGAACCCATACTAAAAGATCAATCAATTTTTTTTATATCAAAATTTTCATTTTTAACTCATATCCTGCCACGGTTAATGTAATGATAATTTTAAAAATATTTTACAAGATTTATTTTTTAATAAGTAAGAACACAAGATTTCAAAAAGAACGAAAAAAATCTGGCAGATAATGGATTTTAATAAATACAATAATTCGAACGAGTTCATATTTTTCCCGAAATGCATTGGCCATAGGTAACGACAGTTCGTGAATTTAGTAAGTAAGGTAATGCACCAGTGGTGGGCCATGAGTCTAAAGTGGGCCACCTGTCAGAAAAACGCAAAAAAGTAATGTTTCCGAAAATTGTTATTTTTCGGAAATGGTGCGATTGATAGGCTGTCAATCGCACCTTTACAATTTTTGGAAACATTATTTTTTTGAGTTTTTCTGACAGGTGGCCCACTTTAGACTCATGGCCCACCACTGGTGCATTACCTTAATATTGAAAAAATAATCGATTAAAAAATATTACACTATTTTTTTATCGATCGCAAGTGCGAAAAGTCATAAATCGAGAACTACCATAGCATCATAAAACTCAAATCACCAACATCCAAACATATGTAATTACCATCGACTCATCGACTTCCCACCAATTAACAAAACTGACAATTTAAAAAAAAAACAAATCACAACCTAATTACAACTCCAAATTTCCCCAAATTAATAAAACCGACGATTACTTCAGAAAAATCAAATCAAAACTCAATTACGACACGACTTCAACCCGCGATGCGTCACGTTGTCAACATCGTCGAAATTCTCTAACCATTCACTCAGTGCGAATTCGGCAGCGGTCGGTTATAGATCGCGTGCGCGCGCCGTCCCGGGAAAACCGGGACACGTCTGGATCCCGGGAAAGCCCAGGAGGGGCCGGAAGTCCACCAGCTCGAGGATGTATCCGGCCGCGGCCGCTGGCAGGGCCCTGGTCGGCCATCTGGCCATCGTCAGGCCGACGGCCGGATTGGCGATCTTCGCGCGCCAAAACGACGTCGTGCAGGTAGATGGAAATTCGAGGTTTTTCCGAGGAAGATTGGCAATTTTCGCGGGTTTTCCGCGGTTTTGGTGGACGTTTTCATTCATCGTGTTCGTTTTTGTGCGTTTCGGATTAATGTGGGTTCGTTTGGTTGTTCGGGTGTTATTACATAAATAATGTATTGTTTACTTTGGTGAAAAAAATATAAATAGTAAACGAATAGTTTTTTTATTGGAAAATTTTCATTTATATTGAACGAAGTATTAGTGTTTGAATTTTCCGATGAGTGTATAACGTTGTTTCCCCCATTTATTGCCGTTCCCAACTCAATAGGTATATAAAGTATATCTGAACAAATTCTTTGAACGCCTTGAATTTACAAACGTATTATACTTCAATTGAAAATCAACAACATATTTGTATCGCATACATATAAAAAGTTCTGTTTTGGACCCCGAAAATAAATCCTGACTACGTCCGTTATTAATGCACTTTTAAATGATGTTTCATGATTTTTTTTACGATTTTCATGATTAAAACATTCTGAATTCGATTACTTTTCAGCGTCGGCGCGTTTCAGTCGGACCACTATCGAAACATGGAGGGAAATCCAGCTTCTACGCTTTTGAACATTTCTTCGGCCAGAACAGGTATAATCTTATGTTGCTTCTTGTTTTTGAATTTTTTTTTTTTTGGAAAAGCTTCGAAAGGCCTGTCTGTCGTTTATCGACGAGTTCAAAAATATGTTTTTCGTGTTGTTTTTTCAACGATTAGCGAGATCGCACGGTTGTTTTCACAGTTTCAATTCGTTCGGTTTTTATACTTATCGAGTTGGAAATGTTAACAATTTATGAAATTATGCTTAATTTGTAAGATTGATTTTTTTGATCGTATCATATTTATTCGATTGATAATGGTGTATTTTTCGAAATATTTGTAAAAGACAGGTTATCTAATTTCTATTTTCTTGAGTGAACTATTTTTAGCATGTATTGGCATAATAAAACGTAAAGTAAATTTGTAACCATAGCAAGACAAATAAATATGATTTTTCCATTGAAGTTTATAAACATCGTTATAGTCATTTTACATGAAAATTCATTAACATGTCGTTTACATTTTAAACACTATTCAAAAACAATAGTTCAAACGAAAACACATCAGAATAACTAACTCGGTAAAATTTTGAAACGGAGTTATGATAATTCTTCAGTTACGTATTAAGATTTAAACTATTATTAGATTGGAACGCGTAGATCTTTTTTGGCAGTCTTATTATATGTGAACAATTTATATTTAGTTATTTGTGCATAATTCTAATGTCACGTTATGTCATGGCTGCGTGTGATTTTTTCAAACGTTTTTCGTAATTATTTCAGACGCTTTGCATTTTTCTATAAATATGTGGGCTAAATTTCCACTTCGGCATTGTGGTTTATAAATAAAATCGGTTAAATGTATTCACTTGCACGTGTGAAGATGTTATTTCGTGTTTAGAACTTTTCCGTGTGAAATTGTGAATTGATGGAAATGTGTAATGAAGTACATGTTTGTTTTAATTTTTGCTTCGAGGTCTCAAGATTTCGAATTCATATTGCAGGTACTTATCTTGATTCTAGTGAACATAAAATGATAAAGAAGATGATGAAATTAGTTGAAAACTTCTGAAAATATCTTACCGAATTTTTTTTTAAGACTAATTTTATTTAACTTATTTTACTATTGGATATGTTAGCAGGAAATAGACCATGAGAAATTCTGAATGTGATATTCTTATCTTTTAGAATGTATCTACTGCGTACATTTTTATCAAATAGTTAACCGTTTTCTACAAACTCATGTGATTAATCTGAAATGCACACGTTTGTGTTTTTTTTCTGTTGAATTCTATTAATCTTGGGATTTATATTATCAAGTTCATATTTTGTTTGCAATTTTGTAGAATTGTAATACTTACAAAATTACCACTATTTAGCACCTACTAGACACTGAAAAACAATCTCGCAACACATTAAAAATAGAAAAAAAAAATTTCGCGGAAACATATCAACCATAGAAACGTTCCAAGTTTTTTTATTTAAATAGCAAAATCTAAATAGGTTGTTTTTGTTTATTAAAATAAAATATCCGCATTTATTATACTACGTCTCTTTCACTATTCAGCTGGTTAGCAAATATAGATTGTCCTCGACGTCGATTCTAATAATTCCTTCGGAAATTTAGTTCTATTGAAGCTTAATAAAACAAGAACTGTGTTCGATTAACTCTGTATGTCGCAGCATGTAGCGGTTAACCATAAATATTTTCCGATAAAAATAACTCACAAAACCGCACGATACTCTTAAAATTTCCTATGAATTAACGCTTATATTTTCAATCTTAAAAACTCGCACTCACTACACCAACAAATCAACAACCCTCAACTTTCCAAGAAATCAAAATTCACACATTGATCGCAAGCAACAAAACATCTTTAATTTCAAAACACATTTTAAATAACACAATCGACCTCTGAAACGCAAAATAGACAGAATCAAAACACCGTAATTGAATATTCTCATTCTAATTGGCAATCGACATGTTTACGATCACATTTTGAATGGCAGTACCATCATCTTGCTTTAGTGATTAGCGATGCCATATTTGCTCATTCAATTCGTGGATTTAGAGAAAACCGTTCAGCACACTTCTTCAGGAGGCAGAAAGCTCGCACTGGCCAGCTGAAGCGGTGGTTCAGCGATAGTACGATAATCCAACATAATATGGGCGAAATTAAGAACGAAAAGATTGGACAGGAGTACGTGTTCGACACCACCAAAAACAACCACGTCGCCAAATCGCTAAACAAGCAGGACAGATTCTATAAATTGCTAGCCAAATATTTAGGGTATGTCTGCTTTTGCCGAGTGATTAACTAATTCATATTGTTTTCTTTTTCTTGTGCGTTTGCCTTTCTCTTGCGTATCTTCAAAGGAAATTGTCTTTCGTCCACGATATCCGTCTACAAGAACCGTAAGTGAGCCGTTAGTATATTTCCAGTGTTTTTTTTTCGTTTTGGTAGTGGTTTATTTGATTCTTCGATATTTTTTGTAGTTTGTCTTATGCATGTATATATTGTATTATCTGATATAAAAAATTAATTTAACATTGAAATTGTATGCATTTGATGAAATGAGATGAATTTTTTTTAACCTATTCAATGTAGAGTGCATCCGATGCTCTTTCTACCGAGAAAAATCAATACAGTTCTCTCGTGTCTATAAAAGTTCCATATACGTACTAAAATTTAATAAATTTTCATATAACACTTACTTGAATGAATTCAACTCATTTCGTTAAAACTGTAATATTTTTGAACACACTATGATATTTGTCATATTCTTTTTTGTAATTGTTTTAATAGCACCCTATTATCGCATGTGGAACACTATACGAAATTAAAATTAAAAATTTACTAATCGTTTGTAAATATCAAATAATGGTCGTCCGAGTTCACAGTGGGCCGAGGTCAAAAAAATCGTTTCAAAAATCGTGATTGATGATAAATGGTGTGTAAATGCCGTGTTTGATTACATTTGTAATTATGAACTACTTATTTACGTCCAAGCGAAGAATGAAAATTAACAATTCCGAAATCATGTTTGAAAATCGAATTTTCCCAATTTTCGAGTCACACGACTCGTGTGGTTTGGAAATTGAAAACGGATTTGTGTATAATGTAAATCAATGAGATCATAATGATTATTCATTTACCGTTTAGAAATTATAGAACTTCATTAATTAATTTATTATTTAGTACATTACCAATGTATTAACTCATAAATATTTTTGATGATTAATCGATTTCTATTGTTTTTCTGTAATTTTATTTTATCGAACAACTAGTTCTTTTCAATCGAACTGATTAAGTCTAGTTACATCAGCGTCGAAGCATCACTCCCATAAATTTAATTTGCTATGTCGCCAAACAAATGTATTGCTGACAAATATTTATCAAGGCCAATAAATGAAAATGTATGGCGAAAATTAAAATTTGATTCATAACGCCATACTGTTAATAAATTAAAGATACGACTTGCTCATCAAATTTATCTCTATTATGTCGATTAATTTTATAGGCATCGCACAAGCATTGCATGGTTCGTGAATGTTTTGGTTGTACGTTCCTATTGTAATATTTATTTTCAAAACTCGTAAACACGAATTCATGTTGATACATTCACATGAAAATATTTTCTGATATCGTTTTTATTAGCCACATAAAATTGTTTGCTTAGTTATGTGTTATGAAATAATTTTGAAAAATAAAAATAAAGTGAGATTAAACGAATCAATTTATTATAGGTCAAGGGAACAGGATCAAAAAAATGCTGAAGATGTATTATTCGATATGTTCAAAAATGAAGATACTGGATTGTTGCCAATCGGAAAATTTTTGGCCGTAAGTGATTTCAAATGCGTTTTCATTTCACTATAAACCAAAAAATAATATAATTTAAAAAAAATATTCAATTTCAGGCCCTAAGAACAACCGGCATTCGAAAAACAGATCCTCGCCTAAAAGAAGTTATGACAAACTTGCACAACGTCCATCGACAATCGGGCTTCGAAGGAGGTTCTCCTGAAACTCAAAAATTAGACCGCGAAACTTTCAAACAAATCATTTCCCCAAACATCGTTTTGATCACGAGGGCTTTCAAGAGCCAATTCGTCGTCCCCGATTTCCAAGATTTCATCAAAGACATCGAGGAAATGTACTGGATGGCTAAAAGCAATAGCGATGGAAAAGTGGCCAGTTATATTCCTCAATTGGCACGGATGAACCCTGACTATTGGGGCATCAGTGTTTGTACGATTGACGGTCAAAGGTTTTCAATTGGAGACGTCAATATACCCTTCACTTTGCAATCGTGCAGTAAGCCTCTCATGTATGCTATGTCTTTGGAAACTTTGGGCTCAGATGTGGTTCATAAGTATATCGGAACGGAACCTAGTGGCAGGAATTTCAACGAGCTTGTTCTAGATTATAACAGTAATAATATAATATATGTATATGTTTTTTTATTTTTTTAAATTGTGAAAAATGTTAAAAATTCATCATTTATCTTTCAGTGAAGCCTCACAATCCAATGATTAATGCTGGTGCCATTCTCGTATGTGCTTTGTTGAAAAGTCTTGTCAGACCTGAAATGACGCTTGCTGAAAAGTTCGATTATGTGATGGATTTCTTCAAAAAAATGGCAGGAAATGAACCGTTGAGTTTTAATAATGCTACGTTTTTGTCTGAAAGAGAAGCAGCTGATCGCAATTATGCTTTAGGGTTTTATATGCGAGAGCACAAGTGTTATCCAGATAAAACAAATTTGCGAGAATGTATGGATTTCTATTTTCAAGTGAGTACCGAATTGATAAAAACTTATATAAGTATACATATATTATATTACATCGATTAATTTTAAATTAAAATATTTTTAGTGTTGTGCAATGGAAGCTAACTGTGATGTATCATCTGTAATTGCTGCTACTTTGGCGAACGGTGGAATATGTCCTATTACAGATGAAAAAGTTTTGAAAGCTGAATCTGTCCGTAATGTTTTATCATTGATGCATAGCTGCGGAATGTATGATTATTCTGGTCAGTTTGCGTTCAAAGTTGGACTTCCTGCAAAATCTGGAGTATCAGGAGCTATGCTTATAGTAGTTCCAAATGTGATGGGAATTTGTGCTTGGTCTCCAAGTCTTGATCCTCTTGGAAACAGCTGCAGAGGACTTCAATTTTGTGGAGTAAGTTCAAAATTATAAAATGAACTAATAGAATTTATTTGCTAACAATATTTTTGGTTTAGGAACTGGTGGAACGTTTCAATTTTCATCGTTATGACAACTTACGATATGCAACAAATAAAAAGAACCCTAGACGATTTAAGTTTGAGACGACTGGTTTGAGTATTGTTAATTTGCTTTTCTCAGCTGCAAGTGGTGATTTGAGTGCATTAAGAAGGTAAAAATTATAACTCTTTGACCATTTAATAGATTATGTTCAATACATACAGATTGTTGAAAATATGTGAATTTTTGCAGACACCGTTTATCTGGTATGGATATGACTTTATCGGATTATGATGGAAGAACCGCTCTTCATTTGGCTGCAGCTGAAGGTCATTTGGCATGTGTGGAATTTTTGCTGGAACATTGTAATGTTCCTCATGATCCACATGATCGTTGGGGAAGTTTACCATTGAACGAAGCTGAAATTTTCGGTCATACGTCAGTTGTAAGTTATTTACAAACATGGGCAGCTAATCATCCAAGTGTAGGCAAAGATTCAGATAGTAAAGAATCAGGGGCTGAAATAATTAAGAAGAATTCTTTGGAATCTGATGAAGTAAAGCAGAAACATTTTGTTAGAAATTCGCACACTGAAAACCCACCATTTGAATTAGGAGCAAAACCCGTGGAAGGACCAAAAGATACTTCTATTCTCGATGATAAAAAATAAACATTTTATGCTGTAAAAAAATGTTGACACTTCTAGTAAATCAAATTTGAGGTTTGATGAGTTTGATGTTCTATTTTAAATATAACAAAAACAAAACTTCGTACATTAATTTGATATTTGTGATATATAATATTATGATTGATAATATCCTTTTTGTTTTTATATCTCATTTGATATTTTTAATTTTTGGTTTTAAATTGATCTTACATCTTGTTAATGTCAATTGTTAAATATCTGAAATTTTTTTGAATCTCACAATCAATAATTTTGTCAGTAGGAAAATATTGATTTATGTATATTTGATATATTTATTCCATATATAATACATGTCAATTAATTCATCATATTTTCATGCTATGACCACATCCAATAAGTAATTTTTAAATGTTTCGAGCTACATGTCTTTAGATGATACTGAAACTTTGCAGCAATCTTCATGTTTGAAATAATGATTTGTGTTTCGAAGAAATATAATAATTGTTCAAAATAAAATTGAATATTCTCCATGTTACACAAATTATATTATATATTTATTAGTAAATCGAAAATAAAGATATCTGATGTATGTAAAACGAATGAATATTTTGAAAATAATAATCTATTTTCTAGATATATGTATATTATATTAACTATAGGAATATGTTATTCACTCTTAAATATTAAATTCTTCAAATCAGTATTAATAAATATTCAAGAGTTGAAACCTGTTTCTTCATGTGTAATTAGTTAAGGAATGACAATAAAACTTGTTATCATTATGTCTTCAATTTATTTACGAGTGAAAAAAAAATTCGAAAATTTTGTATCGACATAATCCGAAACGTATTTTCGTAGTAAAAACGTAAACGTAAACTTTTCGAATTAACGAAATCTGTAATCAAAGGAGTGCAATCTATAAAAATCTTTCACATAAATAATATTTTTATAATCTCTAAAACTTTAATAATTTTTGGAAAAACATTATTTAAAAATAAAAAATCCTGGGAGTTTTTATAATATTTATTAACAATAATATTTAAACAGTTTTATTACAGGAAAACTTTTTATGCAAAATTGTGAAATTTTTTATTTTAAAATATTCACTCATCATCATTTTCGTATTCAATTTTCCCTCCTCTAGACATAAAATCGCTCATTTTCATATACATACGTTTCGATGTACAACTCCGTTATATCTTCAGAAAAGTACATTTCTTGACTTTCAAACATCAGCAACTAATTGTTAATTATACGAGCAACTTTAACAGCATCGGGCAAATAAAAAACCTCAGTGCTCGACGACAAAGTTTCCAGCGCCTGGACCTGTATCCATTTTCCAATTTAGCTTTTGACATACATAAGTTAAAAATTCATCCAAATTTTTGGAGTTGTTATGCTTATAACATGTTTGCAGAGCAATGTTATCAATGGTGATCCGTGGTTTTCGCTTCTCATTGTTAAATGGAAGTGGAGACATATTATCTCAAGCTAAAATAATTAAGAAAAATCTTTCAGATTTTCAAATTCAAACATGAAGCAGATTTTGTTTTCACTCCTTGATTGGATCGAATGCTAATAAATCGGTAGGGCGCACTCATGCGCAATTTGGCACGTTAGCGACGAAGCGCGAACTTTCAAATAGTGCCTATAAAAATGTTAAACATTTGGAGATAGTAGACGGTGGGGGTAGACACTAGAAAGTCAGTGATAATGCGATTGCGACGGGAACTGGTACTGGCTACGGCCGCGGTCTTCTTAACTTTTAATCCTTTTATTCCTATACTCCTTGTGAAGACTTCTCCGTGTGAAAAGAGCTCTTGTTATCCTGCCACTGGTAACTTATTAATCGGACGTGAATCTCGGCTATCCGTTTCATCTACTTGTGGCCTTGATGAACCCGAACGTTACTGTATCGAGTCCCATCTTGACACGGACAGCAAGAATTGCTTCATATGTGACTCCTCGCCCGACACCGTCAATAATCCCATTCTGAATCATCAAATATCCAACATCGTCCGTCGGACGTTCCCCAACAAGAGTCAGGAGGCCCGTCCATGGTGGCAGTCCAAGAACGGTGTCGAAAACGTGACGATTCAACTTGACTTCGAATCCGAGTTCAATTTTGCCGATATCATGATCGTGTTCAAGACGTTCTGGCCGACCGCCATGCTGATTGAGAGATCTTCCAACTTCGGCAATAGTTGGTTTGTGGAACGCTATTTCGCTGACAACTGCGATGAGATCTTCCCCAACGTGCACAAAGGCAGCCCCAGGAATCTGACGGAAGTCGTGTGCCAGTCCGAATATTCTTTAATGGCACCATTGAATGATGGAAAGTTCATCTATGATGCGATAGCATCACACAACAGCTTCGCGAACTCGTACAATCCCGATCTTCAGAACTTGTTGAAAACGACAAACTTGCGCTTGAATTTCATCAAATTCCATAAGCTCGACAATGACCTGTTGGGTAACCATGCTGATAATAAGATTCAAGAGAAATACTATTATGCCATCTCGGAGATGATCGTCCAGGGCTCGTGCTTCTGTAACGGACATGCTTACCGATGTTTGCCTCTTTTGGGAGTCGAATCCGAGGCAGAAATGGTTCACGGCCGCTGCAATTGCATCCACAACACAAACGGTCTCAACTGCGATTTTTGCGAAGACTTGTACAACGACGCGCCCTGGCTGCCGGCTTTCGAGAAAATGGCTCATGTCTGTCAACGATGCACGTGTAATAATCACTCGTCTTCATGCCATTTCGACTTTGCGGTCTATGAGTTCACAGGTCGTATCAGCGGAGGAGTATGCGACGACTGCGCCCACAACACTTTGGAAAAAATTGCGACCAGTGCAAGGTCTTCTATTACCAAGATCCCGAGCTCGGGCTTGACCATCCTGAAGTATGCAAACCTTGCGATTGTGATCCAAAAGGATCTGGCGACGAAGGCATCTGCGATCAGATAACGGACGCGACTTTCGGACAAAAGGCTGGAAGGTGCCATTGCAAAACCAACGTAGATGGCCATCGATGCGACTCTTGCAAGAATGGATTTTGGAATTTAGATGAGACCAATCCTAACGGTTGTCAAGCTTGCGATTGCAACCCATTAGGTACTTTGGCCCATCAGGGATGTAACGTAGACACGGGCGAATGTACGTGTAATAAAAAGCTTGAAAAAGAACGTGATCGGGCAAGATTGTAATCGATGTCTACCCTCATATTGGGGTTTAACAAAAAATGGCGACGGTTGTCAGCTGTGTGAATGCGACGTTAAAGGCTCCTTAGATAATTACTGCAACGAAATCACTGGTCAGTGTCGTTGCAAACCCGACATGTGGGGTCGCCGATGTGAACTCACCGATTTAGGATTATAATATTTCGATTGATTTTTAGACAACCTTGTGTATAAATCTGAAGAGTCATAGTTCAACAATTAACAAGATTGCACGGTTGTTTTTCAATTTAATCGGTTTTTAAATTTATCATGTTGAAAATGTTAACAATTTATAAAGTTAGACTTCATTTGAAATTTTTTTTTTAATGGTAATTCGATTGATAATGGTGTATTTTTCAAAATATTTGTAAAAGACTGGTTATTTAATTTTCATTCTATGCCATAAAAAGTAAATTTGTACCATTTGATCCACAAATAAATGATTTATTCATTGATATTTATGAACATCATTATAAATTTAGTATAATGTTTTGTATGAAAGCCATTTCACGAAAATCATATCCCCCCCCCGTCGCTATCTTTGTTGAAATTGATTATTTATCATATTATATTATAAAAATTGTCAGTGCACTTGCACTACGCTACAATAAACATTATGTTATGTGATCTGTGTAGTATTATCATCTTGTTTAGTGATTGGTGATTGATTTGCCTAATACATACAAATAAAAAAAAATTATTCGATAATTTAATATTGACTGATCCGAAATGTATTAATAACTTTTTTAAATCCAAAAAAAAAATTAACAAAGGAGTGCAATCTGTATAAATATTTTTGTGATCTATACATTTTTTTATAATTATGAAAGGAAAAAAAAAAAATAAAAAATCACAGGAATTTTCATTATATTTACTAACAATAAAATTTAAAGAGTTTCAAATTACAGATTAACTTCTTGTGCGAAGCTGTGAACTATTCATTTTCAAATGTTCACTCATCATATTCAAATGTTCGATTTTCCCTACTCTCGACATAAAATCGCTCATTTTCATATACGTTTCGATGTACAACTCCTTCTTGTCTTCTGAAAAGTTCATTTCGAAATCTCCATTTTTCACAATCTCTTGGTTTTCAGACGTTGGCGACCACCCATCAGTTATACGAGCCTCCTTAACAGCGTCGGGCAAATAGAAAACCTTAGTACATGACGACAAAGTCTCCGGTGCTTGGACCTGTGTCCATATTCCAACCTCGTTTTTGACATGAGTCAAAATTCCATCTAAATGCATGGAATCGCCATACTTAATGGTATTTTTGCAGAGCGATGTTATCAATGGCGATCCACGATTTTCGTCTCTCAATGCAACATGGCCTTCGGAAGTTGAAAAAAGCACCAAAAGATCTCTTTTATCAGGAACTTCTTCGAATCTTTTTTGAACGCTTTCATCGGGTAGTTTTATGTCATGATAATCGTATTCCTGTTCGTAATTTTTGACTGTGGACATTGACATCGATCCTCTACAAGCTTGCAAAACGAGAAATTTCAAAAATGCTCTATTTTTCACATTTTCGTGAGAGTATATGGCGTTTTTTATTTCGTTTATTCTTATCATTTCATTGTCGCTTCCATATATTCCATGTTCGCTTCCATGGGTTAGAATGCAAACTATAAAGGCTTCGTGATTTTCTTTAACTTTCATCGAATACCTTTTGATAGTTTTTAAAATATTTTTTGCCTTGAGATTTGTAAATACTTTAACTTGGAATCCTCGAGCAGACCAGATTTTTTCCAAATTTCGTACGTCTATTTGTGTTCCTTTTCGGATTCCTTGAGGAGTTTTTTGGGTATTAATGATGATACAATTTCCAGCATTGTTAGATTTTCTTGCTAAATGTTTATTTTGTGATTTTTTTCCTGATGTAAGCTGAATTGTCGTTATTTTTCTCGGTTTTTCAATGGTTTTATTTTTGGATCGTTATCTATTATTTCATTCAATTTTTTAGCAAAAATTTTTTAATATGAAAGCTCCAACTATAAAAACACATTACAAATTTAATTTTGATTGAACTAAATTACATCTAATATTAAATTGAACATATAATTACCTACTGATAGCCATAGTGCTGAATTATGAAAGTTACAAGATTCCGTATTTTTCTTATGTTCGCACTGCAAAAAATGAAATATTGAAAATTACTAATATATGTATAATATTTTTGTTTTTTTATTTTTTTATTATAAACCATCAAAAATAAATTTACCAGTGCTTTGTGCATCTCAAGAGAGACTGAATTTTTCATTATTTTTAGAGTCCTAAAAACAAAAATAAAATATTACGAATGAAGCATTTTAAAATTTAATGAATAAACCCGTAAAAATTTTTTTTTGAGAAGTAATATACAGGGTCTTCCCCGGGACTTTGATAACTTCTAATCGGATTTAAAGTGACTTAGAGTCATGATAGAGAAGTGAAAATGATACCATTCCGAATGAAATCGGCTACAATTTTTTTTAATTTTTTTTTTTTAGAGGGGGGAGAGGTAAAATTTGAGGGGGGGGGTAAAAAATGAAAAATAAATTGTAGCCGATTTTATTCGGAATGGTATCACTCTCACTTCTCTATCATGACTCTAAGTCACTTTAAATCCGATTAGAAGTTATAAAAGTCCCGGGGAAGACCCTGTATTAAGATTTCGCGACCTAAAAAGAATTGACAATGAGAGAGTTAACAATGGGGAACGTTACGTAAAATGAAAAAATGTCGACTTTTATTATTATATTATATTATAGATAAGCACATTTCAATTTCAATACCAATAAAAATAGAACATATTATGGAAACGATAATTGTTTATTTTATCTATAGATAAAATAAACAATATAATCTATTGATCACATAAACAAAACAATAAAATCCCCCTTTAAGACAATCAAAATATTAAAAAAAAAATACATTTTCAGCTACGAAAATATGTATTTTTCCTATTCGTAAACGTGATTTTGATGTAATAAAATAATATTCAGTAAGTATTATGAATTATATAAAATGTCTGAAAAATTGGAAAGGCCCTTATGAATTATGACATATTGCGGGCTTGATTGGAAAAAAAAAAAAATATATAAGTATACATATATTAAATATAAGACATTCACCTCTGTCAGTTAATATTTAGTTATATTTATATCATCATCATCATTCTCAACATAGACATCCAATGCAGGATGAAGTCTTGTCAACTTGCATTGACAGTCTGGGCGGTACCTCATCACGTGTGCCCACCACGCTTTGATAAGGGGCAGGGAACATAAGAGCCAACTCCTCCCCATGCCAGCAGAGAAGGCTCTCGGACCATCGGAACGCGTATCTATGTGTCTGAATCCGGTCGCTGCTCAGTGAGCATATCGCAATGATAGTCAGTGAGGCAGACGAGACAGAGACTGAGCAGATTGCGTCCTCTGCCTGCTTTTGATCGCGTGGTCTCCGGCTGGCGTCTGAGGCTAGCCCGATGGCTACATGGTTCAGACCTCAGTACAGCACACCTCATTGGTCCTCGCCTTTACCAAAGATTTTTGTTTTTGTTTTAGCAGTACTATCTGGTCATGCGGTTAGTTACTTGGTATTTTACTCAGGCAGTCCTTCCTCTGAAGTGTTATGCATGCTATTCGGGGTCTGTTGTTGGTTATTATTTATGGATAGATTTAGGATCGATTACGGTTTAGGTAAGGTTGGGAATTTGATGGTTCGAGCGATGGATTTGACTTTATCATAAATATTTTTAGTTTGTTGTTGTTATTTAGTGTATTTATTAGATGAGTGTAGGGTGAGTGTTTGTCAGACAGGATATCTTGAAGATCTGGATTTAAAATTGTTTGTATTCGCGGAAACCCGTACTCACGTCGCTCGCGGCCGTTCGAGGCCGGGAGCCTGGGGTCGGCTCGGAGGGGCGCGGGTGCGCGTGCGTCTGTATGTGTGTTTCCTTGCCGGACGGTGTGTCAGCAGATATTTATCGCGAATCGATCAGTTATTTTTTATTTAATTTAATTTGTACGCGATAAATTCGTTTTGCGTGCCCTGCTTTGAAATTGGATGTTGTCGTGGATAAACAAAGGGCTCTGCACAGCGCAAAGGAATTTTTCTAAGTCGGAGACAAAAAAAAAGTGTCGGTTTGGTTGTTTCGCTTTGTGCGGCAAGAAGGTTCGCATTCGTTTCGAGAGATTTATTTCTTCCGAGTTTTCGGACCCAGATGCGTTTGATTATGTATTAATTTGTTAATGTTGGGGATTTAATCGCGTACGTTTCGTTTATCGGATTGTTAGTGGTTTTTTTTTTTTTTGGTTTCTGTTGGCGGGTGTTGATATTAAGTTAGTAGTTTATGTTTCGCGCGCACTTTTGGTAATTAGTCGATGCACTATTGGTTACTATTCGATGTAATATTATTATTAGTTATTGGGTGGTTAGTTTGGGGTGGGATCCGGGGAGGTCAGAATTGGATTCGATATCGTCTTATCGTTTTAGAACACGGTTCGCGCGATGTGTAGCCGTTGGCGTCCCGAATTGAACTCCTATATTTATATAAGTAAATATATTTATGTTTTTATTTAATAGTGGGTAAACCTATTGAATATTAACAAATGTATGAATAAAAAAATCGTTTAAAATCAAACATGGGATTTATTGTGCTGTGATGCAATTCGATTCGAATCAATGAATAGAGTTTTAATATTAAGTGCAAAGCTACATAGTGAGCGTGAACGGGAACATAAGCATATTTACCAGAAAAAACATACATGCATAATCAGCATAGCTACATTTTATAACATATTTCCAAAGAAAATTTAAGTTTTCGCGCTAAATGTATTATACATCGTGATATTTCTTAAATATTGTGAGTTTTCCACAAAAAGTGAACCATTAAAATTTATTAAATATATGAAAGTAATAAATTGTGAATAATGAGTGATCTAATAATGAAATTTTGCATAAAAACTACTTACATTAATGCGCAGTACTTTCCCACCTTGTTCTGAATGTTGATAAAGTTGCACTAACAATCAGATGCAGTTCACGTTCAGTAATTTTTCGCGATAAGATAAAATACCGTTTTTCAAAATAAATTTTATATTTTCGCATTTTCCTTATATTGTATTTATTTTATAATATTTCTCATTTAAAAAAAATGTAATATCATTAATATGTGATTGTCTTCAAAGTTAAATATTTTAATTGAAACTTCCCAAACACAATAGTTTTTATAATAATACTTCATGTTATGAATACTATAATATCATCAATAATTTAAATATCAGAAAATATATCTTCGAAAATAATTATTACTATTATTAAAACATATAATTTTAATATTTCATTTCGATTATGTCTCTTTTTCTCTCTACTAGAGCTTTCTCTAGCTCCTCAACATTTAATTTTTGACCTGAGGTTTACTAAAAATGTTTTGTTGAAATAACTTTCAATCGAAAAACGCCGATCTAATGTATTTGATAAACGGTTTTTTCATTGCCATAGTCACAAACTTGATGTTTGTGCCTATGGTAGCCATAGATACAATATTGAACACATGTTTCATGAGTTGTGACATTCAAGATTCGATAACCGTAATGAAAAACCATAGATTTCAATTCATCAATAATTGTTCACCTTTGTGAGATTTTAAAAATGACAACAGTCAAAGAATTCATATTATCAACTGCAGGTATATAAATAAACTGATTATTCGGAAATATTCGTTGATATTCATAAGATATATTATATTTGATGGTAAATGTTTTCTGTTTGTTCCAGTTAATTATTTTAATTGCTCTAAAGATACAAATAATGTTAAAAATGACGACAATGTTCTAATCACATTTATCAATGAATCCCACTCTCTTACACTATGCATTATTTTTAGAAATAATGAAATAGAGTTTCTGAAGGAGGTAAAGCCAGTTTTTAAAATAAATATTAGATATGTACTACGGAATCTACAAATACTTTGTAAATTCGACAACATTTATTTTTCAGGTTTCGTATGAGAATTTAGGATCACTAATATTTTATAAAACTAAACAAATTACTCTTGAAAATGACGAATCCCTCAAATATATCGGAATCACAGCTATGCCAGAAAATCCAATTGAATCGTTTTACTTATCGCTGCGTCATATTTATGGACCACTTTTGCAAGCAGTAAGATTTTTCATTTAAACTTTCACACACAATGTCATCATTATATTGTTATATTTCTTATAGAATGATTCTTTCGGAATGGGTTCCAAAATTCAAGAGACTATGATGTATTTGGAAGGGAGCTTACGTACACTAGCCTATGGAAAAGATGGAGGACCAAGTTTATTAGGTAAGTTTTCTTTTCATGTTAAGAATTTTAGAACAGGTAAGTTATTTAGATATTGTAATGTTTCAGTTCTTTTATCAGTGGATGATGAACTACAATACTGGAAAAAAATAGCCGAAGAAACCAAAGTATACAAACAAAAAGAAATGGCTGATGCTTTTGTAATAATACTTACATCGTTATCACAAGAAATAGAGTATGAAGAATTTTTTTTATAAATATTGTATTAGTCATTAAAAAAAAAAAAAAAAACAACATAATTTTTTTTATAGATCATTGGATATTGCTGAAGCAGACGATGTTGCAGAAATAATGGAAAATACAAGTGGCTTTCTTGACGATTTGTGGAGACACTCATTATTCCTGTATCCTCAGAGAAGAATGATTCATCTAATGGATATTATAGGTAAATTTTGTAATAACTTAAAGGTTTTTTTTAAATTTAAATTATTAAAAATAATTTGGCAAAACAATAATTTTGAAGGAAACAATCTCATGGTTAAATTACAAAATATTTTGAATGTCGTAAATATTTGGAGCCACAATGAAAATTCAGCAGCAGTTCTTACAAGTAGTAGTGAAGCTGCTTCGGTGTGGATTAAATGTTGTCAAACCCTGACTCAGAGGTATTGGCCAAACCATTCATTGCATGCATGGGAAGGATCACCATATGATCCGCAACCATTGAAGAAATTTCATGGTAGACTTAAAGAAGTAAGCAAATTATTAATCAATAATACAATTTTACCAGTTATTGATATTAATTGAATTGTTTTTACTAGGTAGCAGATACCAAATCAATTCATATGCAATTAAGCAAGCTATTATCAATGACAGAACAAGAAGATTTGAATCTTAATGACATGTTTTCTTCATTTCAAAGTAATTTTTAATTTTATATTTCAAATAAGTATATATATTTTTGTGATTGTGCTTATGATTTTCAATTACTATTTTTAAAATTCTTTTGAGTAATCTTTTATATTTAATAGATATAAATGTATGGCAATGTACTCCTCAAAATGATGCTTTATGGTTGAAATCGAAATTATTATTTGAAAAAAAATTAAAACCAGCTGAAGAAATAATAGCCCAAAAATTGCACATAAGATTTAATAATTTACCAGCGAATCAAGTAAAATATTACTCGCTTAAAAAATTAACTCCATGTATTTCATGATAAGCTATTTATTATTTTTTTAGATGATTTATGAGTTTTCAAAATACATATCTTTAATAGAAAGATCTTCAGTATTAATGGTATTGATGAAAGAAAGACAAGTTTTGATATCATTTATTAGTCAGTTATTG
This sequence comes from Hydropsyche tenuis, assembly GCA_009617725.1. Taxonomy (NCBI): domain Eukaryota; kingdom Metazoa; phylum Arthropoda; class Insecta; order Trichoptera; family Hydropsychidae; genus Hydropsyche; species Hydropsyche tenuis. Next base: position 1,479,764 of record VTON01000008.1, read on the forward strand.
AAAAACATTGGAAGTGAAATTGGAATTGAAAAATCTTCAGCAAAAAATGAATTTGTTGTGCCAGGAATATCATCAATGGTTCAGCAAATTCAATGGGCAAAAAGAATGGAAGGCAAAGTAAGAAAAATATCTCTCTTTTTTTAAATAGATTAGATATGTGATACTTTTGTTTTATAGGTAGTTCAAATTGAACATATAGTCAATAGACTATTAATCGACTTAGATGGAAGTGAAGACATATTATCTCAAGCTAAAACAATGAAGAAAAAACTTTCAGATTTTCAAATTCAAATTTATGAAGATTGGACCAGAGATATACAAGTATGTTTTCAGATAATTGCAGTAAATTATCATCAGGATAATATTTAAAATTGCCCGATTTTTTAATGTAAATTTTCATTTTAGTCAGAAATATTAAATAAGTCATTAACTCTTTCATCTGAAATGCCAGTCATCGAATTCTTTGGGGAGAATAATTTCATGAGAGTCACGTTTAATCCTCGTTTAGTAACATTAGAAAGAGATGTACGACATATGGGAACTTTGGGATTTGCCATTCCTTCAAATATTAGAGAAACTGTATCAAACGCTTCAAAGTTTATGGAACATGCACGATCATTACAACAGGTTTTAAAACAATCACAGATTTGAAGTAAAAAATTGTATTTGCATAATATTATTGTAATGCATTTAATTGTAGATCGTTTCGTTTCATAATACTCAAGGAGAAAGAATGATCATTTCTCAAAGACCAATGATGTTGAGTGCGGCAATACAATTAGACTCACTAGTTAAAGAACAAACTGCAGTGCCATGGAAAGATGTTGAACAAGTATTTAAATATGTCGAAAAATTGAAAAATGCTGTAGACAACCTTTCTAAGCAAGTATGTATTAATTAAATATATCACATAGTTTCAATTAAAATATAAAAAAAGCATTAATATAATTTTTTTACATTCAGAATTTGTATTTAACGAGCCAACATATACTGTTGAGGAATATTGTATTATCTCTGATGGATACCAATCTTTTGCAAAATCAAACAGACTGGAAAAAAGCAATTAGACAAATGAGAGATATCATTGATAAGGTATTATAATTTTTTTATGTTGATTGTCCATATTAACAAAATAAATCTACTTAATAATTCAAAAAAATATGCTAGGTTGAAAGTAATGGTTATTCAAATACAAAGTCATGGATTAATCATTGGGACATTCAAATATATAAAGCATTAGAGCATCAATATCGAAGCGCTTTAATTGATCCGCTATCACATCTTCCAATTGTAAAAGTCGAATTAATATTCCGGTAATATATACTAAATCAATTACAAGTGATCAATTGTATTCTGGTATAATTCTGATATTATCAATAATACTTTTAGTCAACAAGGAATACAACTACAACCATCTTTGGAAGAAATTAGAGCTACTTGCCATGCCTATTTGAAAAAACTAATAGCTTTGCCATTGCATTTCGTTGGTTTGCAAAACGTAGCCGTAAACAAAGAATCCGTATTTTCATCCATAGTTTATAGGTATTATAAATGTATTTAAATCTTGAAATAAATAAAACTTTCTGAAGACTTACAAAAAAATTTTATACTAGAAATAATTGGATGATAGCTGGTGCAATGGTGGAGATAGAATCGACTCTGGAAAAAGTGATTGAAGTAATACAAAAATGGAAAAAATGGGGTGCTCTTGGAAGTGTTGATCTAGATAATTTATGTGATATACATTTGTCCCATCCAACTGATTGGGAAAAAAATTTCAAAGATTGTAAAGCTCTTGGACAAACAATAGCCAAATTACCAATGTATGTATGAAAATGAATTTATTGTTGATATAATACAAAGTTTATGTCACACAATTTTTTTTCCTTTTACATATAATAAATTTTGCAGAAAAAAAAAATACATAACACTTTGGAAATTTTTAGGGAAGATGAACAAGTTGATTGGATTTGGATCAGCAGTGCATCATTACGAAATGACCTGGAAATTCATAATAGACGATACTGGATTGCTTTGAGTACATCATTACAAAGTAGTCTTCAAAGAGATATTGCTACGATAGAAGCATTTTATTTGACAGCCCACAATATAATGAATCAAAATATTCCTAAAACTCCTAAAGAACTCGGAATAGCAAATGAAGAATTCAATGCTTTGAAACAAAAACAGCCTCAAGTAATAATTTTAAAATTACTATATAAACATGTATGCATTATGGCAATGTTGGTTTAATAATTTCAGATAATAGCTATATTTGATGGATTGCGTCGAAAACAGAATATGGTCAGAATTTGGTGTGGAGAAAGAGTCCGATCATTGGAAAATTTAACGAAACAATGGGAAAATATATCATCACAAATAAACAATTATGAAAAATTGATCGCTCATCAAGTATGTGGTAAAATATTTAAAAATTGTCTTGTAATGAGTTATATTATTTCAATAATATTTTATAGGCAGCATCGGTAAAATCAAATCTTTTAACTGAGTGGTCTAATCTCAGTGAAAAATTAGAAATCTGGTATGCAAGATGGTCACAAACTAGACCGAAATCTGATCAGCTAACTCAAAATACTTATCCTGAGTTAGAAACAAAGTTTAAAATATTCCAGGATGCTAATGAAAGTTGGAATCTTTTCAATTCAGAAAAAGAAAATATTATGTAAAAAAATCAATTTATATACCTATAATATAATACCCACCAAATGATAACTAGTGGAATATTGAATAATATTTTCTCCTTTACAGAAATGAATGCGTGAAATTTAATGAAGAATTAGACATCACTGTTGTATGGGGGAAAGTTGAAAATAAAATGACTGAGGATATAAGTTTTTGGGAACCCTTCAAAATATTTTCAGATGGTAAATATTAAAAAATTCCAATCAATTTCAGCTGTGTCTCATTGAATATATGTATTATGTCGTTATTCAAGAATTATCTACTTTGGGAGATCAAGAATGGTCAATCTTTCAAACAAAACTGCATTTACTAGACGAATTCATTTTCGATTGGAATCAAAAACTGGAACCTTTCACACCGATCACATTATTTATCAAAAATGAAATCGATAAATACAAGGTAAGTGAAAAAAATAAAATCATAAAAATGAAAAGTTATAAAAAATAAGTATAAGTATACTTATGTTTTTTGTAGGAAATAATGCCAATTTTGAAAAATTTGCGCGGCAACAATTTCACTGAAAAACATTGGCGCGAAATTTTTTCTATAATCGACATTCCAGCGAAACCTGTGACATCGCTCATTTTATACGATTTTCTCAACGCAACCAACAACATTAAGAAAAACTCAAAATCAATTCAGGTTTAAAATTTTCCATATTGATATATTATTTTTTGCAAATTGAAAATTTTGTAATAAAAAATATAGAAAATTTGGACATCTGCTTCTCACGAAGCTATTATACGGGAAGCAGTTGCAGAATTGGAGTTATGGCTCGCAGGCACAAAATTCACATTAATCAAACACACCGACGTTAAAGGAAAAACTTTATTTATAATAAAAGATTTCAAAGATATTATTACAAAGGTGAGTACATAATTTGATAAGATGAAACGGAACAGTTTCACAAATTACGTGAAAATTTATTCAATTTACAGATAGAGGAGTATCAAAATTTGGCTGGATCAGCTCATGCTGCTGGTGAAGCCAATAGTGGAGACAGTAGTCTCGACCAGCTCACTTTGTGGGAAAATCGTCTTTCTCAAATGAAAACTGCTTTAATATCTTTGGGACACATTCAGCGCAAGTGAGTAAAATTCATATTCATATTTGATTATTATTACGATCAGTGGTCAATATTTTCGATTCTTTATTTTTTTATTATTTGATTAGAAACTAAATGTTGAAATAAAAATAAAATATATGAAGTAAAAATCTGTAGATACAACAATATCACGCCGAATGAAGATAATTCTGCTTCCGTCATATAAAAGATTAATGTAATATTTAGTTCACATCAAACATAATGGTATTGTAGTGAAATTTTTTTTTTTTTTTTGACAAAAACGTAATCGTAAAGCTTCTTGTTGGTACATATTCAAAAGAACGCTGAAAGAAAAATATCGTAATTTGACCTTTTGTATTATGAGAAACGATTAGCTTACAATTGTTTCGTTGACATTTAAAACTCTTACAAATGTCATAATCTACTGTTTTTTTTTTTCGTGGCTAAATTGTCGAAAATATTCAACAGAATGACATATTTTCTAATTTAAGCATATATTTTTAAAATAATTGACTTATTCGAAAATCAATTAATGTATTCGATTGAATCGGTCAATGTTTACAGATCATTTGTTTCTGTAACTATAATATAATTAATGTTTTTATCAACTTCTGTCAATGTTAATTATTATGGATTATTCTCATTTTATTTCTTCGATAGTTTATTACTTTTGTGTAAATTTTAAATTTTTTTTGTGAAAAAATGAAATCAATAAGAAACCGAATTTTTTTAATAACGAATCAGATAAATTAGCCACGAAAAATTAAAATATCAAACAATATTTTAAATACTATTCGAGAGTAAGATATTATGTGAATCGAATATGCCGGAAGGTCAATAAAACGACCTTCTGGCTACTTTGTCTATTGAAGCGTTTTGTTTTATTTCGTTGACTACGCAAAAAATATATTTTCAATAACATTTTACCCCAATATACTCAATTTCTAAATAAAACGACGGTGAACTTCAACGTTCACCGTCGTCGAAATAATTTAAAATACGAACAGTTTTCGACAATATTATTCGGAACTATCACAAACCTAATAAACACATGAATAGTATCGCCACATTCGATTTGTATACGAATGAGCACACACACGATTCGGTAAACGACGATAATTGCGTACGCTTTAGAAACAACATTTTGTAAAATGCGTGAAGCAGAAGAAGAACGAGTGCTCCGCTCTAAAAACGGTTTATCTTTGGGCGTGGGCGAAATCGTGATAACTGGCGAATTCAACAATTCAACCGAGGTCCATCGTTAAAACTATGCCCTTAACTATGTTGGAAATGGTGTCGTATTTAGCCGAAGGTGGAATTTTGCCCGTAAACTGAAATATGAGCCGTCGCAATCTCGACGGTTGTGCAGCAGAATGAGTTTCGTTTCGTGGAATCATTATGGTCGGTTAGATGTGATTTTTTCAGTTGATGAATAGTTTACAATGACCGGATCCAGATAAGGAAAATGTAAATCGGATGCTGAGGTCACGAGTTCTATTAGTTAGATTTTTTGCTGGTTCAATATGTACAAAAATAAAGATCAAAGTTGAGAATTTTTATCGTCGTGACTTAATTCTGTATGAAAAGAGAGATCGGTTTTTGTCGATGGAGTTGAAAATTTGGGTTGAAGTGCTATCGAAAAAAAATAACTTCATATAATTTTTTTTGACCCAGTTCTTGTCAATGAACTTGCTATCAACAATGGTTTCTTATCTATCATATGTCATATGCTTGAGCAAATAAAAATCGTAATTTAAGCAAACTTTTGTATCATGTTTGTATAATACTTTATGGTGATGAACGTTATATTTATACGTCCGGGATATTTTTGATATAAATTCATCGATTGTATATTACGAAAAACGTCGGATTGTTAACTGAAAATAAAATTAAAAATTTCATGACTAACGTACGTGCTTGTGCGTTTAGTGTGAACGAAAATAACTATCACCGTTCATTTACGCGGGTTCAAAGAAATTCTCAATATAGACAGTAGTAGAAAATAAACCATATTAACTGTGTGTTCGAAAGTGAACGGAAGCAAAATATTTAAACTCTATATCGTTCTACAAACACGATTGCAAAATATCTTCATATTAGGCGTACAGTATTACATATCTTTTTGAAGTTTTCGATAATTTTTCTTTAAAATCGAAACGAATTTGTGTAAAATATTCATTTCCTGCAGTTCGAGAATTCATCGAATTTCGTTATTTTATTTTTTTTTCATAACTTGTATATTTCCCTTCGTTTGTGTCCGAGGACTAAAAAAAATCAAGAAGGCGAGTCACAGATTGACTATCATCATGCGGAACACACTTGTGCGGAACGGAACCAAATGTTGAAAACGCCGCGACCGACCTTCTCAAACATTCGACACCGTAAAATTCCACAAATCTCCACGAACGCCCGTTCCCGACGTAACCCGTCCATTTTCAAAAACGATTCGAACAAATCGCCATTCGTTTTCGCGCCCCGATCGGATCGAACCGGCGGGGCGCACGCATGCGCAATTTGGCACTGGCGCGAATTTTCAAATTGTGTTTATAAAAGTGTTAAACATTTGGAGATGCACCGGCACGAAGAAGCGTGAGTGGGGGCAGACGCCAGACGGTCAGTGACAATGCGGTTGCGGCGGGAGCTGGTGCTGGCTGCGGCCGTGGTCTTCTTCGCATATTTCTCGACTACAGTCACCGCGCAAGGGACTTCGCCCCCTTTCTCTCGTCCCCGACCTCGTCAACCCTTCACGAAGCTTCCTCCGTGTGAAAAAAGCTCTTGTTACCCAGCTACTGGTAACTTGTTGATCGGACGTGAAGCTCGACTTTCCGCTTCTTCTACCTGCGGCTTGGATGGACCCGAACGCTATTGTATCGTGTCCCATCTCGATGCCGATCGCAAGAATTGCTTCAGGTGCGACTCCACGCCGGGACCCAACAAGAGCGGTCTGAATCATCAGGTTTCCAACATCGTCTATCGGACGGTCCCCAACAGGAGTCGGAAGCCGGCTAGGACGTGGTGGCAGTCCAGGAACGGCGTCGAGAACGTGACCATCCAGCTCGACCTCGAGTCCGAGTTCCATCTCACCCACATCGTGATCGTGTTCAAGACTTTCCGGCCGGCCGCCATGCTCATCGAGAGGTCCTTCGACTTCGGGAAAAATTGGCGCGTGGACCGCTATTTCGCTCACAACTGCGACGACACCTTCCCCGGCGTGCACAAAGGTGGCCCCAGGAACCTGACGGAGGTCGTGTGCGAGTCCAAGTATTCTTCGGTGGCACCGTCGACCGACGGGGAGGTCATCTACAGGGCTTTGACTCCTCACGTTAGCATCGCGAACCCGTACGCTCCCGAAGTTCAAAACTTGTTGAAGACGACTAATTTACGTTTGAACTTCACCAAGTTGCACAAGCTCGGCGACGATCTGTTGGACAACCGCGATGAGATCCAGGAGAAGTACTATTATGCCATCTCGGAGATGACCGTGCGGGGCTCGTGCTCCTGCTACGGACACGCCCACCGTTGCCTGCCCCTTCCCGGAGTCGAAGCCAACGCGGAAATGGTCCACGGCCGCTGCGAGTGCACCCACAACACGAAGGGTCTCAACTGCGAACTGTGCGAAGACTTCTACAACGACCTCCCCTGGCAACCGGCTCTCGGGAAGATGGCAAACGCCTGCCAGCGATGCACGTGCAACAATCACGCTTCTTCCTGCCATTTCGATCCTGCAGTGTACGAGTTCACGAGCCGTGTCAGCGGAGGAGTGTGCGACGATTGCGCACACAACACTATGGGAAGAAACTGCGAGCAGTGCAAGGCCTTCTTCTATCGAGATCCCGAGCTCGGGCTCGACCATCCCGAAGTGTGCAAACCGTGCGACTGCGATCCGAGAGGCTCTCTTGACGAAGCCATCTGCGATCCGATAACGGACTTGATCAGCGGACAAGAGGCTGGAAGATGCCATTGCAAAACTAACGTTGACGGTCGTCGATGCGACTCTTGCAAGAATGGATTTTGGAATTTCGAAGAGAACAATCCTGACGGTTGCCAAGCTTGCACTTGCAACCCATTGGGTACTGTGGATAATCAGGGATGCGACGTGTACACTGGTGAATGTACATGCAAGAGGAACGTGATCGGACGGGATTGCAATCAATGTCTACCATCACACTGGGGCTTGACAGAAAACAGCGACGGTTGTCAACGGTGTGACTGCGACATCGGAGGCTCCTTGGATAATAACTGCGACGTCATCACTGGTCAGTGCCGTTGCAGACCTAACACGCAGGGTCGTCGATGTGAACAACCGATTCAGCATTTTTTTGTCGGCTCTTTGGACAACCTTGTGTACGAAGCCGAAGATTCTGATTGCAACTCTGGACCCGACATGAACTCTATCAACAATAATTGTCAAGTCACCGTACGAGAGCCTTTCCGTGATGGTCGCGAAGATTCATGGACAGGCCCCGGTTTCATGAAAGTGTTCGAAGATGATCATTTCGAAGTTACGATAGATGATATTCCGACTAGTATGGATTATGATATTGTCATAAGATACGAACCCCAATTGCCGGGTACTTGGGAAGAAGTTTCTTTGAACGTTGAACGACCGGGTCCCGTAGACTTGGACGGTCAATGTGCCAATAGTGACCCGCGAGATGATGTTGCATCTGTAATCTTGCCAGATAACGCTAGAAGTGTTACAGTCATTCCTCCGGTTTGTTTCGAAGCAGGGAAATCATATAAAATCAGGATTGATTTTGGTAGACATAAAACCGAAGTGCCCAACACTAGAGCGTCCGTTTTGATCGATTCAATCATTTTAGTTCCAAGAGTAACATCTTTACCCTTTTTCTACAATAATTCACAAGTTGCTGAAGCTTGGCGTAGAGGTTACGAACAAGCTAATTGCCAAGATGAATATTATTACAATTTAAATAAAAACCAAATTTCTGACACGTGCAAAAAATATCATGCAAGTATCGGTTTTTATGTGTTCAACGGTGGATTGTCGTGTCAATGTGATCCCACAGGATCGTTGAGTCACAAATGTGAAGAGTACGGCGGACTTTGTCCTTGTAAAAATAATGTTGTGGGACGAAAATGTAACAAATGTGCTCCCGGAACGTACGGATTTGGACCCACCGGTTGTAAGCCTTGCGACTGTAGTAGTATCGGATCTTTAGATAATTTCTGTGACGTGGGAAGTGGTCAATGCAAATGTAAACCTAATACGTATGGTCGTCAATGTGACGAATGCCAACCGGGATACTGGAACTTCCCTAATTGTCAACAATGTGAATGTCATGGCCATGCAGACGTTTGTGATCCTAAAAAAGGTGCTTGTACGTCTTGTAGAGACAATACACATGGTCATCGTTGTGACCGCTGTATAGAAGGATTTTATGGTGATCCTCGGTTAGGTTATGACATACCTTGCAGGGCATGCCCTTGTCCGGGAACATTAGATAGTTTACATTCATTTGCTCCTAGATGCGAACTAGACCCGTCTACTCAAGATGTATTTTGTGAATGTCAAAAAGGATACGCTGGATCTCGTTGTGATGTTTGTGCCGATAATTATTATGGCCATCCAGAAAAACCAGGAGGATCTTGTGTTGAATGTAATTGTAGTAAAAATGTTGATATGACTAAACCTGGAAATTGCGATTCCTACACTGGCAAATGTTTAAAATGCCTATATGATACAGCAGGTGATAATTGTGAAATTTGCAAGTCTGGTTTCTTCGGTAACGCTTTACAAAAAACATGTGCTCCATGTGTTTGTGAAATCTTAGGCACAAATTCGACCATGGGTCCATGTGATCGAAGTACTGGGCAATGCTTCTGTCATAAAAATGTTATTGGTCAAGCGTGTGATCAATGTCTTGAAAATCATTGGCGGCTCGCTAGCGGAGAAGGTTGTGATCCATGTCAGTGTGATCCTATTGGTTCTAGATCTGAGCAATGTAATGTTTACGATGGACAGTGTGATTGTAAACCAGGCTTTGGTGGAACTAGATGTAATCAATGTCAAGCAAATCATTGGGGTGATCCAAATGATTTATGTAAACCTTGCGAATGTGATTCCTTGGGTTCAGCGAAACAACAGTGTGATCATGTTACTGGAGCTTGTGTTTGTCACAAGGGAATTGGGGGACCCAAATGTGATGTTTGCGATAGGGGATATTTAGGTGCTTCACCTACTTGTTCACCATGTGGTGAGTGTTTTGACAATTGGGATCGTATCATCATGGAATTGCGCAATGAAACAGATACTGCTATTGAAAACGCTGGAAAAATACAAACTGTTGGCACAACCGGTGCATATACTCGTGATTTCGAAGAAATGGAAGGTAATTTAAAAACCATCGAAGCGATCATTAATGATACTACTATTGGAAAAACTCAAATTGTAGATTTTGAACGAAAGGTGGACGATGTAAAAAACAAATTAGAAATAGCCAATAGTAGTATTGCTATTATCAATACAGATTTATCTAATACAGGATCCAGTATACGTATAGCAAATGCTTCCATTGATAAAGTATTACAAACATATGACAAGCTGTATAATGAAACCGAAGATTTAATTTTGAATGCGCGAAGGTTGCAGGAAGCAAATGTAGAAGGTGCTTTGAATTTAACTAGGGAGGCTAAAGAAAGAGCAATGAAAGCAGCTGATGATGCAGATGATACTCAACAAATTGTTAGAGATACTGAAAGACGAGTTAAGAATACCAACGTCCGTATTAGCAGTCAAGCATCGGAATTTAATGATACACAAAAAGAAAACGATAAAGCTTTCCGTGATTTACAAGATTTATTAGATGAATTGAAATCTCAGATTCCAGAATTAAATGCTAAAATGTGCGGAGATGCTAGTACAGAATGTAATTTATGTGGTGGAGCTGGATGTGGAACTTGTGGAGGATTATCGTGTGGTCAAGGAGCAGTCACAAAAGCCGATAAAGCATTTGAATTTTCTAATAAAACTGATGTTCTTATGCGTGATTATGAATTTGCTGCTAGTGATTTATCACGTTCTGTAACTAAAGCCAAGCAAGAAGCAGAAGATGCATTGATTACAACTCAAAAAACATATGATTCTGCTCTTGCAACTAGAAATTTGACAGATGAACTCAATAAAAATAGCAGTGATTTGATCGAGGAGTTGAAAGATTTCTTAACTAATTCTGCAAATACACCTGCTGAAGTCAGAATCCTTGCAAATGAAATCTTAAACTTAACAATAAATATTAAGCCAGACGACATAAATAATCTCGCTAAAGATATAGAATCTACGGTATCTCAAGTAACTAATATTGAAAGCATTATTGACGCTACCAAACAGGATTTAGAAGAATCAAAAAAACTTAAGGATAGAGCTTTGTCAGCAAAAGAAAATGCTACATCTTCTTTAGAAATTTCTAAAAATGTTGTTTTAGCTTTGAATGAGGCTAATTCTGCACAAAAAGCAGCAGAAGATGCAATCAAAAAAGCACTTGAAGATATTAACTCTGCACAAACAGATCTAGATCCAATAGAAAAACAAGCAGCAGCTATGCAAAAGAAAGCCAACGAAAATTCTAAAAATGTCACAAATTTGAAAGGACGTTTGGAAAATTTGCACAAAGATATTTTCACTATTGAAGAAGGCGCAAAAGAAGTAAAGGAAAAAGCCGATAAAGTTGTTTACAAAGCTGATGCTGCGGAGCAATCTGCTAATGAACTCAGACGAAAGTATAGCGAAACAAATAAATATTTACTGAATCATTCAGAATCCTCTGCAAATGCGAGGGGACGAGCACAGCAATTACTAAAAGAAGCTACTGATTTAGCTGCAGAAACACAAAGGCAATTGCAACAACTCGAAAATATGAAGAATTTATATAATAGTCACAATTCTACATTATCAAAACTAGAATCAGAAATCGATGATTTGAATGCTAATGTAACTATATATCTCAATAACATTTCAAGTAAATCTGATCATTATAGAACGTGCACCAATTAATGTTTTGAAAAATATGTAGATTGCTTTCTGTATTCAATCTTCACTACTGCCATTGAGTTTTTATTATTATATAATCAAAACAGCCATGACAACTATTAGTATTGATTGTTTTATACAATTTTTAATGTTTCTGTGAAGTTGAATCTTTTTATTTTGACATTTGTGACATCTAAATAAGTCTCCTTTCTTATTAAACAAATGTTTATTGCTAAATATTCTTAATTTATACCACCTGTTCAGTTTTAGTATTAACTATAATAAAGTTAAACAATTTTAAATTAGCTTACATGCAAATGTGTTCTAAAGATATAGTTAACTTTTTAATATTGTTATTTAACTATTGATTGTTAATATACTTGATTTTGTAGTTATTATTAAATTTAATAATGTATCTTTAAAATTAATTAATGTTATTCTTGGTCAAATTTGTTTATGTGAGTTTGTACTTATTTTATGAATTATAGATTCGGTTTTATAAATTTATAACAAAATAATATCCAATCAACTGTTATTTCAAATTTTATAAATTAATGAAAAATTCCAATTAGTGAAATACTTAAATATACCTATATTAACAATGAACAATCTCATTATATCTTTAATTATGATTTTTTTTTATTTATTAAATGATTGGTATTTGAAAAGAAAGCTAATTTCGAATTCTTACTTTTAATTTTATAAGCTAATTTCCAAAGATCAATTTTATCAGATTTTTTTAATTTTGTATTTACAGATGTTAATTTTTTCAAATTAACATTTTATTAGTGTAGTATGTACATGTGCCATTAACTTTAGTTTTATAAATATAATTTTATAATTTTATTCTAGAGTAAAATCATAAGATGTAAACTTCGATTTTTCCATTTTGTTTATATCTTTTTTTTTAGAAATAAAGGTTTTTTGATTATGTTTTTCTTTTTGTATTTGAAATTTCTTTATTATTTGTCATTTGTCTGTGATGAATTTTCCTGATATACGATCAAATCTCAAGGAGATTACATGTCTTCAAACACCAAAATACAATTTTGTCAACTGTGAAAAATGAAACAATTTTCTTTTTTTTTCATCATTAAAATTGGTTAGTCAAATGTACATGGATTTGAAAACGTTATCAACAAAATTGTACTGCAATGTTAAATTGTGTGTAGCCCCCTGAAAATAATTTTTATTACAGGTGGATCTATTTAGAGCCAATATTACTAGGGGATATCATTCAAAGCGGCAATATTATGAATAATGATATATTTGCAAGGGTCGATAGAGATTTTCGACACGTTTTGCGAATTGTAGAATCAGATCCACGATTGTCAGCATTAATCAACATTTCCAACTTGAATTCTCTTCTTACGAGTCTGGTTAATAGATTAGTTCAATGTCAAAACACATTAGAAGACTACATGGCTGTAAATATTTATTTATAATATAATTTTATATTTTCGATATTTCTTAAGTATATATAATTCATCTATACATTTTTTTAAGGATAAGAGATCAATGTTTCCTAGATTTTATTTTTTGAGTGATGACGATTTACTTGAGTTACTTGGTCAAGTCAGAACTAATTCATCGAACAAAGATGTGATAATTCAAACGCATATTAAGAAAATATTCCCTGGTACTATCGGTGTTTTATTTGGTCCAGAAAATGCGTCAATTACTGGATTGAAGGGTCAAAATGGAGAAAAACTCTCGTTAGATATTCCTGTTGACATTGAAACACCTATAGAAGTATGTGTTTTCAAATATTACACATAAAAATTTTTTTTGCATGTAAAAAAGTATAATTGTTGTCTTAGGTTTGGTTAAATCGTTTAGAAGTACAAATGAGAGAATCATTACATACAAATATTAAGCAATGCTTGTTGCATTTTGAAATTCTAAAGCAAAATTTAATTAACTACCCTGCTCAAGTATTATGCTTGGTACAAAGTATTCATTTCACAGAAAATGTTGAAAGATCAATTTCTTCACACAATATGCATAAAATGAAAGAAAGTATTCAAGAAGAATTAAATAAATATTTGAAATTAAAAATTCACGAAAGTGATGAAATTCTAGAAGAAAGTAAATTGCAAGCATTGATATTGCAATGTTATCATCACTTACAAGTCGTGAATGATCTTATAGATTCTGGGATATCTTCACCTAAACAATGGGCATGGCAAAAGCAATTGAGGTTAGTTTATTGAATTTGGATTATTTTTCCCTTTTTAATGTTATTCTCAAAATGAATTTTAAATTTAGGTTCTATGTAGAAAGCAAAACTTCTATTTGCGCATGTATGGGATTAGCTAAAATTCCTTATACTTACGAATTTCTTGGAACAAATATTGGCAATCTTGTACATACAGAGCTTACAGATCAGTGTTTTTTAACTCTGACTCAGGTTTAAATCACATTTTCGCTAAAAATTCAGTAACAATTTATAATTTTTCATAATTTTTTATTTTTATTTCTAGGCATTACATTTAGGAATGGTAGGTAATCCATTTGGTCCAGCTGGTACAGGGAAAACTGAATCAGTGAAAGCTTTAGGTGCATTGTTAGGTAGATTAGTATTAGTATTTAATTGTGACGAGGTATGTTGAACACTATAAAATATTTTTAAAATTTAATTGAATATATATTTCTAATTATTGTATAAAAAATGGCAGGGAATGGATAATACCACAATGGGAAGATTATTGTCAGGTCTGGCACTTTGTGGGGCATGGGGATGTTTTGATGAATTTAATCGTTTAGAAGAAAAAACTCTTTCTGCTGTCATACAACAGTTTTCATCCATACTGGACGCAATAAGTCCAAAAAAACAACAAAATTCTGCTTCACTAAATGGGACAGAGGTTTGAATACTTAATTTTACTCTTACCTTATATTTGATGGATTATTGCTTAAATACCAATTTAGGTGAAAGTTCTACCTGGATGTGGTATTTTTGCCACTATGAATCCTGCAAGTGCAAAATATGGTGGCAGAAGAATATTGCCTGAGGGTTTAAATAGACTATTTCGACCTTGCGCTATGTGTGAACCTCATTCAATTCACATTCTATCTGCATTGCTTGCAGCTCAAGGTTTTTCAAAATCTATTGAAAATGCAGAAAAAATTGTTTTATGTTTTGAAATGGCCAAGTATGCTCTCATAATGATTTTTTTAGTATAGATTTATACTTTTATGCATTTTACTATCATATTTTTAAGGTCATTGTTAAGTAAAAGTCATCATTATGATTGGGGATTACGAGCACTGAAAACAATAATTGGAAGTTGTGGTTCTGCTATCAAAAATGTTATAACCACTTCTAAATTGTATCCCGATACTACCGATCAAACATCATTGATTATTCAGGCATTACGTGTGAATACTTTATCAAAACTTTCTCATTTAGATAGCAAAAGGTATTTATTCTGATTTATTATGTTTTTTTAGTAAGATTCAATTCAATAAAAATTTCAATATATATTGTGATAAATAATATATTATAATATCCCTATATACATATCTAGCTTTAACTAGTAATATTTCTGTTAATGGACTATGTGATAAAATCTAAGCTCTAACTAGTAAATGTCGATTTATTATTTAAAACTGATGGCATGTTTTGATAATTGTATTGTAGGTATGTATTGAAAATATTGCATATTTTCAAAATATATATTCAGGGTAAATCTGTTGTTTCAATAATAACTATGAAAGCATTTCGTATCTTGACTATTTCTTTGGTACTATTTGAGTTGTTTTATTTAACATCATCCATGTATGAAAAAGTCAAATACAAGCTTACCAACCAAGAACTGTTGTCAACTGAAAGTGCGAGCCAATGTATTTCATATATTGTCGAAAATTTCTTTTACCAAAAATACGTTCCAATTTTGTCTATTACGAACAATGTGAAAATTTGTTTTTGGTGCGTTGATATGATTAATTATATTTCTAAAAATTTATGTTATAATTTTGAGAAGTCATGTGCATCATATATTTATAATTTTTCTAAAATTGATTATGTATTTCAAAATCATATTATTATCATTGAAAATATTGAAAATGTTAACGTATTAATGCATAAATTTAAATCATCAACTACTAACTTTTCATACTCTGGAAGGATTTTAGTTGTTTTGAAGAATGATTCATCAGGAATGATCAGTGATAGTGACATACAAAATGTTTTAGATGTATGTTTTTTCATGAAAATTTTTAATGTACTTGTTCTTGTTGATTTTTACAATGATATACACGTTTATACATTTTTTCCATATAATTCATTTGGTTGTGGTAATTCAAAAATGGTCAAACTGAATATATGGCAAAATGGATTTTTTGTTAAAAAAACAGATTTATTTCCTGCAAAGACAAATCAAATGAATACTTGTTTATTAAATATAAGTGTTGTGGCTAGATATCCACATTTAATAATGAATAAGAAGAATGATATAATTGAAATCACTGGTGTGGAAGCTAATATTATAAATACTATGTCTGAATTACTAAATTTTACATACCGAGCAGTTCAGGCTAAAAGCGGTTATAAGTGGGGAATTTATAATGGAAGTTCATGGGACGGAGCTATGGGAGATATCGTAAATGGCAGAGCTGAAATGGGTGTTGGGGCTTATGTGCCGACCGTGCAAAAGGGAAAATATATTGATTACTCTTTTAGTTATGATGCAACCGATATTGTCTGGGGTATACCAGTATTCGAAAAAAATATGTATCTTTCAAAAATGTTTCTTCCTTTCAAATTGTCTGTATGGCTATTTGTATGTTTTACAGTTTTTTTTTTATCGATTCTTTTGAGTTTTATCAAATTATTTTTAATTAATTATTCTATTTATATCAGACGTCCAATCATGTCAGTTTGGGAAATTACTTTAGGCATGCCGTTGTCTCATATTCCTAGTAGCAGATTTGTTTGTTTTATATTCACTTTGTGGATTTGGATATCGATGATTGTTAGAAGTTCATATCAAGGATCTCTAGTTAGTTTTCTCACTAAAACTCAATATGATAATAGCATTTTGAATATGAAAGACATGATCGATAATAAATTTACATTTTATGGAACAGTTGCTGCAAAAGCAGCATTAAAAGGTGCATCGGAAGATAAAGTTGTTAGTAAAATAATAGATTTGATGAATATTATAAATTCAACTAAAGAATATGATGACTTATCTGAAGATATTGCAATGGGGAAAACTTTTGGTGCATTGTTGCATTTCGAAGCAAAAATATTTGAACTGAATTACAAATTCCATGGAAAGGGAATGTTAAAAGTATTACAACAAAAATATAGATCACAAATGGTAACAATAGCCTTCGTCAAATTTTCGCCATTGTTGAAATCAGTTGATTTGTGGATATACAGAATCTTCGAGACTGGTCTAATAAATAAATGGTTTGATGATTTTGAATACAAAAGGTTTCCGAAAGAAAATGATCCTGTAATTATTCGAATCCATCATATGATTGGGCCTTTTATGATTTTGTTTTTGGGATTTTTTTTATCTATTGTGATATTTATAGTAGAGATTACCTTAAAAAAATTAAAGGTTGGCATATTTTAAACTGTTAGCACAAATTCAAACAAACCTAAATTATCATTGGACTATTAATTCAAATTATTGTTATATATCATGATCATAAATAATAGCACATTTATCTTTTTTTTTTTTTTTTTTAGAACAAAAAAATATGATTCAAAATGATGTAATTACTGAAATCATGCTTGTAAATAAATTGAAATCACAATATTTATCTGAATTTTTTATTATGTTATAGGTTCGAAAATATTTTGGAAGCTCTTTTTCCTAGTGAAAATAAAAAAATGCTTTTAAATGAAAACTTAGCTTTAAACATAAAAACATATTGTGATGAAAATAACATCAATATTAATGATAATCAGGTTAATATAAATCAATATTCCGTAAGGTTGAAAATAGCTTCAGCACTCTCAGAATTTCGATTTCTCAAAGATCAGGTGCTTTATAATATCAATACAAAAACAATTTTAGATACGACGATGTGGGGAATTATATGACCAACTAAAACAAAGAATGGGTGTTGCCTTGGTTGGTCCACCGGGAAGTGGAAAAACTTTTCTCCGTACTCTTTTGAAAGATGTAAGTTGCTGAAATTTTACTTTGTTTATTTCTCGATCTAATAACAAAAAACATTCAGGTGCTTTCTAAATCTGGCGAAAATATTAATCAACATATAATCTGCCCAAAGTCTTTGAATCGTAAGGATTTGTTAGGATATATTGATAATGATACTAGGCAGTGGTATGATGGTGTGATTTCCACAGTTTCTCTTCAAGTAGCAAGCGAAAAATCTGGTAATATATTATCGTTTGACTCAACAATTATATTAAAAAAGCAGAAGTATGAAAATAGTTGAGGTTTTAGATATTTGGTCTTGGATTGTGTGTGATGGTGATGTTGATCCTGAATGGATCGAATCGTTGAATTCTGTTCTGGATGATAATCGGCTTTTGACTTTACCATCGGGTTGGAGAATACAATTTATGAAAAATGTTAATTTCATTTTTGAAACCCATGATTTGAAGCATGCTTCTCCAGCAACCATTACACGCATGGGAATTATATTGATCAGGTAGCTTTATGAATAATATTTCAATATGATAAAATAATTGTTTATATTTTAAAATTTTTAAAACCTAGTGCTAAAGAGTCATGCTATAAAGAAGTAATTCAAAAATGGAACAACGAAATGAAAATGAATGAAGAAGTTCCTTTATTGGATGAAAAAAGTTTGATAGACATTATTGGAAAAATTTTAGATTGGGCTGAAAAAAATTCTAATGATTTTTTATTGCAGTATGAAAAAATACCTTTGGTAAATATTTTATAAAATTTCTAAAGATTGGTGATATTTTAACATTTTTAAAATAATGACGACATTAAATATTCAGACTAAGCAAATACTTTCTTTCATAAATGGTTATGAAGGAATAATTTCAATTGATGAACATTTATCCATATCTATTCTAAAAGCAGTGAGCTGTGTTTTGAAACCGGAATCAATAGAAAGATTTTTAGATTTAGTAAGTTCTTTTTACTCAGGGTTGTTTTCAATACATTTTATCGAATATATTATTAATAAATACAATTTAGATATCTCAATGGACTAATGTTTCTCCTCATGCTATTGTGTGGAATAATTCAAAAGACCGAGAAACACAACTAGAGTCATTTACGATAGGTAATGATTTCTTTTTGATGAATGAGAGGGTATACAAAACAATAAATTTGATACACACTTGGATTGATACTGATCAACATTTTATGCTTTTTGGACCATCATCGTCCGGTAAAAGGTGATTTGTATATTATTTATAAAAAAATTAAATAAATAAATTGTAATTGTAGTCTAATCTAGGATAAAAATGAAATTTTCAGCTTAATTGTAGATTACATGTTAAAAGATGTGAGAGATAAAATTATTATAAATCTCAAATGTACTCCAATACTCGATGTACAACATATTATTCAAGTTCTAAAACAAGTATTATAATATACATTTGATTGAGATGTTAAAATTTACAAATTTTCATTTTAAAAATCTCATGATATATTTCAGAAATCTGTTGTCAAATCAGGCAATAGTAAATCTAATGGTCGAGTGATTTTAGTCGTTAAAGCATTACAAAGGACAGTTTCAGATAAATGGAATACAAGCAGAGTACAATCTTTTCTTCTACAAGTATGTTAGATTAAATTATAATTTTTATTGTGTATTAAATTAGATGAATATTAAATTAAAACAATTTGAAAACTTTAAATTTATTCATTATGTTTGATAAATATGATATTTCTTCATATTTAATTTTTCCATCTGTATATTTTTTAACTATTTATTTACATATTGAAATATATTTTTTTAGTTAGTTCAGTATGGTGGTTTCTGGGAAAAATCTGATGAGGCCGATGGAAAAATGCAATGGTTCACTTTAATACCATTCACATTGATTGTTACTTCTACTATTGAAGATGGAAGTGTAAAATTATCTCAACGCTTGACAAATGCATTGAAAGTCATTAATCTAGTGTAATTTTGATATTAAATATTTTAATAATAACACATATTTTTTTAATAATCCAGATGTATTTTAATTTTTTAGTACACCAAATAAAAAAGAACTTTTGGAACTAAGCGAATTATATTTGAGTAATTCTTTATCGAAACTAGATGTATTGAATGAAGATAAAATTAAGTTAATGCAATTCAGTCCAAAAATGGTTTCATTGTTAGAAGACGTAAAATATTTTTCACTTATTTGAATAAAATTTTATTTCAGATTTTGAAATATATATGCACTTACTTATTAATAAATTTTAGGTTTCCAAGATGTTTAATAGTGAAATACACTATAAATGGACATCACGAGATATCATAAAATGGTGTCAAAATATATGTTTTTATAAAATTGAAAACTTTAATATGGCTAATACAGTACATTATAAAATATTTTCTTTGCAAAAGTATTCTTTCTAATAATCCATCAAATTTCTGAAAAATTATCATATTTATTTTAGATAATTATAAGAGAAGCTGTAAATGTTTTCAAAAATCGATTAAAATCAAGTAAAGAAAAATATGCTTTCGATGTCCTTATTCAAAAACATTTTGGTTCATTTTCTGTACATGAACAGATGTTCTTACCTAAAATGACAAATAAAGGACTGAAATTGGAATTAGTTGACGAAAATGAATACTGTTCAAGTATAATGAAAACAATTAATCAATGCAGTAAGTATGAGATATTAAATTTTGAAGATTTTACCCTTAGCTTAAATAAATTTTTCAAATTCTAATTTAGATTCTCAAGTCGACAATGATGCATTTGGAGAAAATGGAGCAGAATTTTGCAATGAGTTAAAGGAACTAGTTTCTGCTGCAATTCGAGTTTTGTGTCAAACAGAAATTGTTGTATTTGTCGGAGTTGCTGGAGTTGGTCGTCGTGCAGCTGCAAAAATTGCTGCTGAATTTTTCAGTGCGAAATTTGTTACAATTTCGACTCCTCATCAATTTTTCCTCAATTTGAAAAGCGTAATTTTTATAAAATAGATTTTTATCACTAATGTTTCTGTGAAATTAAAATATTTTTATTTTTCATTAATACTTTAGATATTGATGACGTGTGGTTCAGATTGCACACCTGAAGTTATTGTATTAGAAGAATCTGCTGCCAGTGATTCTAATGTTTTAGGTTTTATTGAAGCCCTAATAAGTAAAGGTGAAAACTCATCATACTTATCCTTTTATATTCAAGAAATAGAAAGTATGGTATCCCAAATGAAATCAAATGTTGGAAAAAAAACCATTCAAAAGTTCATGGAGAGTGAGTTGATTTTTTTTATTCATATTATAGTATATTATATCATACATCATGATAATTGTATGTATAATAAATAGTTTGTATTATATAATGTCCATTGTAGGACAAGGGTTTTATGAAATGTTGTTATTATTGTAAGTTTGGGTATTTTTATTTATACAATAATAATAATTATTCTTTATAGTAAACAAAATATTATAATTTAAATGTCTAGAAAACTAGAAAAACTTATTGTTCATAATTTTTTTGAAAATAAACATTCACTATTTTAGATGTTTCGGTGAATCTTGGAATTATATTAATATATGATACAAAACAACCTGATTTGAAAGATTTGTTCAGTTCATATCCAATTTTATATAAACAATCGCAACTTTTTTGGATTGATGGATGGAGTGATAATACACTAAAAGATGTAGCGATTCAAATTACAAAAAGGTAATACTATCTCAAAATATATAAAATATGCATTAATAAATGTTCACACAAAATATTTCATTTTGAAGAGTAATGTCTGAAGAACAGGGTCTCAATGATTGTCTCAATATTATCTCACTAGGAAAAACTATGGAAATGTTTTCATCTTTGAATCAAGAAAACTTAAAAACACCATATAGATATATCATATTTTTAAAAACATATTTTAATATATATTTTGAAAGAAAACAGTTTTTACAAGAAAAATATGAAAGGTTGAAGGTACTTGGGACTCAATATTCTTATTCTCATATATGTATATTATTTATGTTAGTTAATCAAATATTTGGCTTTAGGCTGGTGTGTCTGCATTGATTGAAGCAAAAGAAGAAGTTTCAAAATTGAAATCAAATGCAGCTCAACAACAAAAGATTTTAGCTGAAAAGCAAACATTGGCAAACAAAGCGTTGAATCAAATCGGAACAACTATGCAGTCAGCATCAGTCCACAAACAAGAAATGGAAACTTTGAAAAATAAAGCTGAAATTGAAAATATAAAACTTCAAGAAAGGTTAAATCTTTGTACAAACATATTCATCTGTATAGTATTATGCCAATGGCTAAGAGAAAAGTGGCTAAACCACCAAAGTTTCATATGAGTTAATTATTTTGAATAAAAATTATGTTTTAGGAAAAAAGAAATCGAAATTGAATTAAGTGAAGTCGAACCTGTAATTCAAGAAGCTCGAACTGCAGTGGGGGAAATAAGACCAGAATCTCTAAGTGAAGTGCGATCTTTAAGAGCTCCTCCTGAGCCTGTACGTGATGTTCTCGAAGGTGTTTTAAGATTAATGGGAATTGCTGATACTTCATGGCATTCTATGAAAACATTTTTGTCTAAGCGTAGTATAAAAGATGAGATTAGGTACTATAATAACTATTAAAAATATTATTGCGTTATTATAATTAATACTCACTAAAAAATTCAGATTATTTGATGCTTCGAATATATCACAAGAAAATTTACGCGCTGTAGAAAAACTATTATCTACTCACGGTTCATCTTTTTCTGAGAAAACAGCAAAGCGAGCTTCAGTTGCTTGTGCTCCTCTTGCTGCATGGGTATTGGCTAATGTGAAATATGCAAATGTTTTGCAAAAAATTGCTCCACTAGAAGCAGAACAACGAACTTTATCACAGTCAGTATCATTATTATATTAATACGAAAAGTTTTATAAACTTGCATCTAAGTTTTTTTTTTTTCATGAAATACTGTAGCAACTTGGCCAATGCTGAATCACAAATAAAAGATTTAAGTAGTGATCTTTTTACCGTTGATGAACGAGTATCTACTCTTAAAAAGGAATTGAATACTTATACTAAACAAGCCACTGAAATTGAAATAAGTTTAAGTTCTGTTCAAAGTACTATAGAAAAAGCTGAAGAGTTAGTTTCAAAACTATCAAAAGAATTTCAAAGATGGAATGAAAATGTATGTGTGATAAAAACATTATAAGTAACTATTAAAATTCGGTGATTACTTGTTTTTTTTTTCAATATATTTTTATTTATTCAAGTTATCCGACTTGTCGAAAGAGTTTAGTGATATTTCTGTGAAATCTTTTATAATGGCTGGATTTATTGTTTATCTCACGTATGAGATTGAAGAAAATAAAAAGTAAAACGAAAATCATTTTCTCATTTTTAACACTCATTATTTTTCTTCATGTAATTTGGTTTTATTTTAAATTTCAGTTCAATATTGAATGACTGGTGTAAACTTTTTGATAAAATAATGGATATCAACATAAAAGACTTGTTCATAACGAGAAATAATGAAATTGATTGGGTAGACAATGGGTTGTCGTCTAACTTTGTATCATTTTGTAATGGAATTATTATAAATGAAGTATGTTTTTTTTCATACTTATATGAATATCTTTTACTAATTGTAAGAAAGTTTAATATAATCTCAATTTGAAGGCATTAAAAGAACCAAAACGTGGACTCGTCCCTTTAATTATTGATCCGAACAATGAAGCTATACAATGGTTGTCTAACATCACTGAAAAGCAACCCAAAGATATAATATCACAAAATGATCCAAAATTGATGACTATTCTTCAACACGCTCTCAGGTTATTATATTAATTATATCTTAAATGTTTATTTGATTTTTTCTTAATGTAATTTTTTTTTTATATTTAAGATTTGGTAAAATGTTCATAATAAATGATGTGACAAATATAGACGACACTTGGGGCCCTCTTTTAAGAGGTCAGGTGCCTTTGAATATTGGGGTAAATAGCATTAATCCGGCGTTTAGACTTGTATTATTTACTCGAGGTTCAAAATTCCTAAACGATTTCTCAGTTTATCATAAGTCATTGATATCTATAGTTAATTTTACACCTCAGAAGCAAGGGCTAATAGGTAATGTAAAAAATGAAAATGTGATATTTATTACATGTTGGAATTATTTTCAAATATTTTAAATGTAGATCAACTAATATTTAATGCTGTAAAACAAGAAGAACCAGAGTTACAAGTGAAATTGTCAGAAATAAATGTAAAAAAAGATACACTTCAAGTTCAGCAAGACACGTTGGAGGTAATTTTTAATGCATAAACATATGTAATGGATTTAGTTGAAAAAATTAATATGAATTACTATTTGAGGTTGAGTTGTTAACCCAATTATCATCGGGAAATATACTGCAAAATCCAGATTTATTAGAATCTTTAGAACACACACAAAAAGCAGTGAACGAGATTACTAGTTCACTTAAGGAGGCTGCAGACATTGCAACTGTCGTAAAGAAACAATGTGATTTTTATAGACCTGTCGCTTCACGTGTTGCTTCAGTTTGTTTAGCCATTTCATCCCTTACGAACAACTTTCCTCTTATCAGCATAACTCTGAATACTGCTGTCAAATTATTTTTGAAAGGCTTAGAAAACTTTCGGGTAAGATTTTAACAATTATTTTATGAAAAATGTTCAAGTATTAATCGTGTATCTTTTAGGGATCAATAAACAAAAATGAATCAAATTTTGAAAATATTGGAAAATATGTAGTTGTGTCATTGCTAGAGCGCGTTTTAGTGGCTTCGAATAAGGAATACCATCCATCAATATTAATTTATTTGATGCATCATACATACCCAGAAAATATACCACAAAATGTTAGTGATATGTTTAAAATTAATAATAAATATGATTTATTGATGAATAACTTCCATACATGATTTTAGGAATGGGAGGTAATAATGTGTAATCCAGATACATTTACTTATGGTCAGGAAGATAATAATTCTTCAAATGAAATACCTGCATGGATCGATTTGGATAGAAAGCCATATTTAATAGCAATTAAGGTGTTAAAGGTTTTTTTTGATACAATACAATTTAATGTGAATAAATAATGTTTATTTTATTTAGACGTATGTACCAGAATTGTATTCTGCTTTGCATCTTGAAAATGAAAACATTTGGAAGAAATTTGTCACTATAGGAGATTGGGATCTTATTCCGAATTCTAATAATATCACACCTTTTCAAAAAGTTTTAGTGACTTGGGCATTAAAACCAACGAAACTTTCTTCATTTTTGACTAAGGCAACGTCTCAAATCCTTGGTAATAATTTTGTTGTGAACTTTATTCATTAATTTATTTTTAAAAATTTGTTGCTTTTTTAGGGAGTAATCAATTTTATTTTAGTGGAAATTTGATAGAGTCAATTGAAAATTGGGGTAGCATCAATGAACCGATTCTTGTAATTGGTGCACCAGGTACAGATCCGACCGATGAAATAAAAACAAGGGCAACGACAACAGTGGGACTAAATAAATTTAAACAAGTATATTTTGCATTTAAAATTACACATAAAAATATTAGAAATTAAAATTACTCTATTATTTAATTTGTAGGCATGGATATCTGAAACTGGTAACAGTAATAACGTTGAAAAATTAAAGAATGATATAAATTGGGCTAAAGATATCGGAGGATGGTTAGTTATGATGATACCTGCAGGAGACTGGCCACAAAATGAAGTTTATCAAATTTTATCAGAATTACGTTTGTCGTCATCAAGAGATGCGTCGGCCAAAATTTGGATAGTAGCAGAAAATTCGTGTATACCCTATCAATTAGCTTCTTGTTGTGTTAACATCATAGTCGAGGTTATTTTAAACAAATTTTGATTGAATTTTGAAATTTAGTTAGTATAATAATTATTTTACACTATTGTACAGGCTCCAACGGGAATCAAAAATAATTTAACGAGAATATTATCTGTCTGGCAATCGCAAGGAATAGTTGAAAATAAATCTATTAATCCAAAGCAAATTCGTTTAGAATTTTCATTAGCATTAGCTCATAGTATTATTCAACAAAGATGTAACTATATACCGCAAGGTAAGCTAACAATAAGATGCAAAATGTTTTAAGTATCGCTAAAAGTATCAATAACAATATTTAATTTGAAACAGGATGGAGATATAAATATAATTTTAGTCAGGGTGATTTAGAAGCATGTTTAGTATCTGTAAGGGAAAGTGATAGAAGTATTGCTGCAGGTTTATGCAAAGTATTTTACAATGGAAGAATACATTGGGAACGAGATACGTATCTGATGTCATCATTGTTGGATAAACACTTTGATGAAAGCGTTTTAGGCCATGCATGGAAGCCATTAGGAATAGATTTATCATTGCCTATGACAAACAAATTACAGGTAATCTATTTTATGAAAATCAAAATCGGATATCAATTGTATTATATGTTGTTATTTTCAATTATAAATATTCTGTTAGGATTATATCACTGCTTTGGCAAATTTTTCATCAACTGATAATCCAATGCTTTTGAATTTACCCAATAATATACAAACTGTACATGAACAAATTGAAGCAAACAACGATTTAACAAATTTGAGTAAGTTTATATATTGGAATCTCTTTTTGTATTATTTGGCATATGTATTTTAATAGTTTATCTTTTTTTAGAATTATTAACCTTAGAAGAAATTATACATGATTCTAATAATGTGATTATAAGAAAAAAACTATCTCCCATTCTCAGTTTGTGGAAAAAACTGAATACTAATTCACAAAGTTTGCTGCGTATGGAATATGATTTAGAAGTATTATAATCACACATTTACTTTGTTCAAAATGTAACAAATTCAATATTGATATTTCGAATTATTTTAGGTAGATGAACATTTGAGTGGATTAAAGGTATTAACAATATGTGAATGTGAAACTGCAAAGATGGCTATGAAAAATGTTCATAAGGATCTTGTGGCCTTATACACAATTTCTACGTCATCAGACAAACAAAAGCAAGCTCTTGCTTTATCGTTGATTTCTGATAATGTAAGAAGACCATGTAAATTCTGAATTTTTTTTTGAAAAACATGTGTCATAAAGATCATTAATTTTAGACCCCAGATACGTGGTTAGAACATTGGAACTCAGGACCATCATCTGCAAATGCTTTTATCGCAGGGTTGTGTGAACGTGCAGAAATTGCACAAAACGGTTTTCAAAGCAGTACGATGACAAAAGCTTATTTGTTTTATCACTTTCGTCATTTTTGAAACCAGAATGTATCATTCATGCATTGATTTGGGAATCATCGCGTAGATTGTCTGTGGCTCCTGAATGTTTGACTCCTTTATACGGATGGAACGATGATGGTTTACATATAATGAAAATATTCTGTTGATGATTTAGTGATCAGGTGTTAGTAAGAATATTTTTAAAAATGTTACAGAACCAGATGTGCCATCAGGAAAAGTTGTTTTAAAGGATCTTTGGTTAGAAGGCGGTGTATGGGAAAATGGTAGATTACAACCTTGCCGTGCTGACACCGATATTCAGATTAAAGCTCCGCCAATATCACTACGTTTTGTTGTAAAAGTATGTCATTTATTTAAATGAAATGCTAATCAGAATGATACTTATTGGTTCATATTTAATTTTTTAGGGTTCTAATGAATATATAAATAAAAATCAAGTGGAACTGCCAGTTTTTACATCTAGAGAAAGAAAAAAGACGATTTTCAAAATAAGCGTATTGTTTGCAGAACAATTTAATAAAAGCACTTGGCTGCTTAATTCTACAGCCTTGATAATTTCTTAAAATTATGCAAGTGAGTCAAAGGAGATTTATTATGGGTGCGATTTAACTGTGCATTAAAATTATATAGATTGTGCGATGAACTGATTTTATTTAATGCTCAGGTTTAATGCACATTTATTTTATTTTATGCACGTTTAAATTGTTCCCATTATTTTTTTTTTTTTTTTTAATTTATACAAAAATATTGCAACAAATAGCTCGTATATTTTTATTATACTTACATGTAACAATATGTTACAGAATATACATACTTTTTAACAGTCAACATCAATGTAATGTGCAAAAACTTAAACACACAAAAGCAAAAAAAAAAACAAAGAATGCTTTATATTTGTTATTGTGATCATAATTTAAATACACTAGTCGATTTACCGACTTTGAAGAACTGATAAGTTTGTAAAATATTTCACTACTAAAATATTATTTTAGAACATTTACTTTTTTAAAAGTAAGCATATATATAATTTTTTTATACACATACATATATATTGCACAGTAAAGTATATTGATTAGTGTTAAAGGAACATTATTCAGACTTAAAAAATAGGCCAATTCACAATATCGAGTTATTAAATTAAATTTACAAAGCACTTATCAATTATATACGTAGACAGAGAGACTAGAAACTCAATATTGGTATGAGAAAATAAAGAGTGACTAAAACTGTACTAAATAAGAAATAATTTTTGTATATGAAAAATATTTATATTGTTAATTTAAAATACTGAGCTCTTTCTGGCCCGGAAATATGCAATTAAGTGAATATATAAATAAATAAATCTTTGGCAGTAATGAAAACATTTCTTTTTTTTCAAGCTTTTTTCTATTCAATTTTGTAACGAACCATTCACTAACTTGTATGATTTGTTAATCACATAATAAGGTATGTTTTGAATCATAACCATTCTTCTAATTTGGAATGTACATATAGTTAATTTTCAAATCAAAGATTAAAAATTATATTATTTTTTCAAGAATTAATCATATAATTTTGTGTATCAAATAAAAATAATAAATATTACATAAAAAAATAAAATAAATGCATATGAACGTTCGAAAACATTATTTAAGCATTTTACACATTTACAACAACGAACATGATATCATTATTTGTTTAAGCAATACCTCCATAACCTAATCTCTCTTTAAGTCTAATATAAAATCTAACACATGGTCGCAACGAAACGAAAAGTACAAGCAAAAAAAGTATTCCATTTAAAAGATATTTTTCAAAATCATTATTCAACCAACCCGAATATAAAATTATAATCATATTCAAAACACCAGCAATATAAGCTGATATTCCGAAACCCGTATGAAGCAATTTAATGTATACGGGAGATAAAATATTTTTCAGTTTACTACTATACATCGTGGTCAAACCACCAAAGCTCGAGAAAATAACCAGAATAAAAGCGATTAAGCCAAAAATACCGTGAATGGTTGTAAAATGAAATTTATTCTGTTTGATTTTATTGATAACGATGATGATAAAACCAGCAACAATGCATAGAAGACCACATAATTGTAAAATCCAATGTCGCTGAACACGCTGTTTATATGTTGGATTTTGATATACTAGAACAGTTATGTCAGCAGGTGAAAATGCATTTAGAGCCGATGTCATAAACAGCAAAAACTGGAAAAAAATAAAATAAAACGATCAGTTGTAAATTTATATACGTAATTATCAAACAACATTAAAGTTTATTATATTATTTAAAGTCTACAGTTTAATTTTATCAAACATACTCAATGAAGTTAAGCAACAAGTGGCGCAAACCGTTCTGAGATTATTCAGAAAATATGGTTTTCGATACTGAATTTTTCCTTAATAAGGAAAAATTCTGGTTCAACGGTGCACCGGAAAGGACCTGTCCTGCAGCCAACATTAAACATGTTTTAAATTATCACAGCAATATAATTCAAACTCAACATATGTTTACTAAATATGTACACATACAAATATTTAAAAGTCGATACAAAATTTAATTCATATCACACATAAATAAATCGTGTTACAAAGTTTAAAATAATACAAAAACTCATTACATATGGAACAAAATTAAAACAAAACCAAACTCCCGATCACAACAAAAACCACACACCAAAGAATAAAAATGAACAAAACATACCCCAACAGCCATCAAAGTAGGATGAAAAGAGAACAGACTAACTCCGCTCTTAAAGCTGAGCCAGATGAACGCCGACACCGCCAACAATATGATCACAGTGCTAGCATATGCCAATGCATCGGGCCTCGATCTAGGCTCCGTCTGAGGAGTCAGCTGTTGCCTTTCAGACGTGGAAGCGGTGTCGTCGACCTCCATCTCCAGCGGCCTGGATGTGAGTGTGTTCCGCTTTAACTGTTTCAGTTGCACTTGGTCACCACCACCACCACCTGTAGAACGCATCGACCCGCGCATGCGTACATGTGCACCTGATGCGCTTCCCACGCTTATTCCTGCAAGGATATAATATATGAGATATCTCTTTGTTTTTTGAGGGTCTTGATGATCTACGAATTTGATGAATCTTCGTCAATTGATGTCTAACATTTGTTTAGTGTATATTATATGTTACGATGAATGAAGAGTTAAAAAGATAATTTTCTTTCAGGGTGTTGTTTTCTTTTTCGTACTTTGTGCTGTTGCCGAATGTCAAAGTTGAGATATCTAAAGTTCACTGATCGCGTTTGCTTTTTTTTTTTCGAGCAAACGATAAGTTTGTGTATTTAATAAAATTTGTTCACGTAATTTTGTCGAGTATCGTGTTTTAGTTTGTATAGATCTTGAAAGTTAGCGATAAAAAACTGCATTAAACGAGGAAAGCGAGGGGGGATAATGTCAATGAGATGAATGTCAAAGTGATGTGAATGTAGGGTGACCAAGTTTTTAGAAGTCAAAAAGAGTATGTAAGTATGTATGTTACTTATATTACTAAAATAATTAGTGAATTGGTTCAATAAGTTAAATGTTAATGTTTGATAAGTGATACCGTTTTTCAGAAACAAGAGGGTAATGCATCGTTTGAGTGGTCTTAATGCAAAGTTGGCAACCCTTTTGTACTCACACATAAACAGTTGGTCTGACGTTTGTACATGGACACATCTTTTTCTCTTAATTTTATAGAATGAACTTATAGTATGTTAAAAATAAGGATAGAATGATGGGATATACTTAGTACAAGAAAAAATTAATTTGTTTAATTACTTTATTCAAAATAATTTTTTTTTATGGTTATTAAAAAACTTTTAAACATATCTTCTTTTTTATAATTATTTCTGTACATGAATTCATGTAAATACGATGTGAATAGGTTCGAGCTTGTTCCAAATTGTCTCTTTAATTTCATCTTAAATCTCATCCACATATTTTCTACGTTTTGAGTGTGAATAAATAAATCATCGGGGTCGGCAAAATTCTGTTCATGAGTGATTACGAAATGCTGATATATTCCCTGGTCTATGCTTTCTATATTAGCATAAGCTGCCCACCCATCGGATACAATATGCGACCCGGGTAATATGCACTTACTTATATAGAATCTGAGGGTCTCTGCTCCTCGGTCAGGAACTTCCATAAGGAAGCATTTCCCATTTTCTCTTTCGATCCCACCGAAGACCCAGTGATCTTCTATATACGACCCACGATGATATTTTCTGTGGAAAATTTTCGGTTCATCGATTTCAACGACAATGGATTCACCATTACTATCTGTACCTCCAATTCCTTCAAAGTTTTTATCTAACCAAGCAGTGCACTCACCGCGCATGAAATTACACCAATCAACTGCAATATTTTTGTTTTTAACTTGTGCTTCTTTAATAATTCGGTTCTGAGGATTGTCACAGCACCACATATATATAAAAATTAATATTTGTCCTATTGTCAAATGACTATTTGATATAAAAGAACCGTCGCGCACAGATTTCTTATACAAGCATGGGGAACAAACCCAACGGAAACCGTCTAACCCTGAATTATGTTTCTGAAGTGCGCATGGTGATCGGCAATAGGCGCAAGTCATCGTATTTTTAATTAAATGATGGCTTGCGCACCATTTAAGTGCAGATTCTTTATCACATGTTTGTAACATTAATGTAGTTATACACCAATCTTTTTCGGCCAATATCTCCGTTTCAGTTAGCACATGATGAACGATGTTTGTCGCACCTCGTTGTCTTCCTGGCATTTTAGTGTTGAGAGGTAACAGGCAAAGCCGAAGTCAGAGAAAATCAAGTCCAAATCAAAGAGAAAAACAAAGGATAGAAACGTGGTCGAAAAGGTACGCTATGCGCGGTACAGAAACAAACGTCAGACTTCTGTTTATATCAGTAAAGAAGTGCTGCCAACTTTCTATTGAAACCACTCAAATGATACATTACCGACAAAAGCTAGGTTCCCGGATCTAATTATAAGTGCACATGACCCAAGCGCACATGATCCAAGCATGACTCAAGAGCACATGTTTTCAAAATTTTTAAATTAAAGTAGAAAACATTCAACACGAAAGGATAAAATAGGTTTTTCATGTTAAACGAATTTCAGCAAGCGTCTTTTTCGCTAGCGTAGAGTACGTTAGTGTCATTTGAGCAAACGCCTGAGAACCCTAGGATGGTGATCCTTCAAACTAGCATTTTTCGCTAAACTTTTAGGTATAATAAAAAAAAAAAATTTTGCATATGGCCGTAATATGATATGTTTGTTTTAAATAGTCAACTGTCAAATGTCAGTTCGTCGCTGTTAATCGACGATGGCTGGCTTTGGCGAACTCCCAGGCTATGGAATTCCAGGATCCAGCACCGGTGACGGAGTTCAGCGATGGACCAACTGGCCAGAGTCAAACCTGACACCTTTACCTCGTCGTCCCAACAACTTCCCTTTGCACACAGACTATGTATTAGATGAAGAAGGCGAAGATGGTACATTGAACTATTACTCAGTCGTCAAATAAATAATTTTTTTTTCTATACATGCTTATTGATGTTCTTGTTTCATAGACAAAATCAAGCGTTATATGGGAAATGGCCTTGGATTGGCTAGCCTCCTGATTGAAAATCTCTTAAGTCATCCATTTGTTGTTTTAAGGAGGCAATGTCAGGTATGTGATGTTCCTTTTTATTTTTAGGAATTAGATATGTTTTTATATATGATTATTTTGTTTAGGTACACACCACTTCCAAAAAGTATCACATAGTTCCAATAACTTTATTGCCGACTATCGTTCATCTTCATGGTCGACAAGGTTTAACCACTTTATGGAAAGGTATCGGTTCAGTTTGCATGGTAAAAGGAGTGTCTTTAGCAGTGGAAGATTTTATAAGCAAATTGATGACATGGCCCAAGTAAGTGATTTATTTATGAGATTCAATAGTATCGTTAAAGGATTCATAATAAGACGATTGTATAATTTTAGAGATATTAATAATTGTAAGTCATTTTTGACTATATGTCAACACATTCTCCTCAAATCGTAAGTGTTATTTTTTTTAATTTCGAATAACATATCGGGTAGTTTTTATTGCATCTAAACATTTTTAGAATTGGAATCGCTTTGGTTACTCCATTTTACTGTGCAAGTTTTGTGGAAACTGTTCAAAGCGACATAGCCAGTGATAAACCTGGATTTTTTGATGTTTTCAAAGACGGCGCAGTAAGGTTACTTTCTTGGGGTGCTCCGAGCAAAGGAAGGATGGTTCCTATTTGGGGAATTGTTATGCCTACTGTTGCTGTAGGAGTTTCAAAATATATTGTTTTGTAAGTATCATAATATTTTTATTTTTATTTGTTTGATTATAATAGTTTTTAAAATATACTCTCATTTGACGAAAATATAATAGTTATGTAATCTTTCACCTTTTTAATGTCTAATATCTTATGTAATCAAAAGGGTTTCACTTCGTGGACTTGTGGGAAAAATTTTGACCATTAGACAACAACACATTGAAGATTTAAAAAGTTCGTATTCTAAAAGCAAAGAAGATAATTCTTTAGCCTCTGTGGATATTGACGTAAATGCTTCATTGACGGCCACGATATGTACTGAAATTTTATTTTTCCCTATGGAGACCATCATTCATAGATTATATTTACAGGTTTTTTTATCTTCAATTAACTTTGAATAGTATTTAATTAAATATTTCAACTTTGTTATATCCATTTTCAGGGCACTCGAACAATAATAGACGACTTAGACACTGGTCACTCTGTTTTGCCAGTTTTGACTGGTTATGAGGGATTTTTTGATTGTTACCAAACTATAACGAACAATGAAGGAATTATGGGTCTCTACAAAGGATTGGGAGCACTTTCTTTACAATTTGCAGTTCATATTGCTGTCATCAGAATTACTAGATGGGTGATCTCAGAAGTTTCTAACTTATTCAAACCCGCAGTTCCAAAGCCAGCACTTACTGCATCTTCTTCACAACAGTCGCTTTACAGTCAACAAAGATATTTATTCAATTAGGTTGCATGATTTTAAGAAGAACTTGCTTGATATTTATGTAGAATTAAATCAATTTTATTTGAAATCTGTATCTATATTTGTAAGATTGTAGATAAAAAAAAAATGTGTTTTATTAGTGAAATTATTTTATTAAATGCTAATTCAGAATTCGAACATTTTTATTCCTAAATATTTTATAAATTTTTAATGAGACAATACATGTTTTTGCTTGAGAATACGATTCATGAGAACACGTCGTCCTCCTATGGTGGACAGTCTTTTAAGCCAGCCGTGTTTATTAATACGGGACGTTTCTTTCGGGCGCGGGAAGTAACAGCGAATTTTCGATCTCACTGGCACCAATGACCAAGCGCCTCCTGATATTTGACTGCTGATCGCATTTGCCGAACTAGCTGCGGTTATTCCGTTGATGGCAGAAATCCTCCTGCACAAAGATCAAATATTATACGAGGAAAAGAATATATAATGTAGAAAACAATAAATCAAGGAATCACTTACTGTGCGACAGATGTAACGGCTGAAAAAACGCGACCGAACATTTTATTGTGCTATTTTTCAATTTAACCTCTAAATTAAAGGGCACTTCAGATGACGGATAATCGACACCGAGAACAGAGTGACCAACATAATCAACTTGGTTCCCAAGAGAAATCGTAATTTTATTGGGAAACTGTTTGGATCGTCTTTGGGAAATATTACTGAGGGTACAAATAAAATTTGAAGTTTTTTTTTAACCAGTACGTGCACTTTGAAACGCAAGTTGAGTTTTTTTATACGTCCATGTGCGTCTTCAATTTCAATTTAAATTAAAATAGCGAGTTTCAAGTTTTATTTCTTTTCACAATTATAGTGACATTTGTTGTCCTTCTGGTTGTTTCAAAATTCAAGGTATGAATTATCAGTTCTAAAAAATGGAAAATTTTACTCATTGAATATGTAAAGAAAAAAGAAAATAATGTTGATTTCTAATCTTTATTTTTTTTCTAATAAATAAATTATGTCATAACAAATGGCATAAGAAACAAATATATAAATAAACGAAAACGCTGTATAAAAATATACTTATTATAAAAGAATATATATATAAATATGCTGAATTATAAACCGAACACAATTAAAAGCAAAGCTTAAAATATTTGTACGAAGTAATTAATTTGTGGATAGAAAACATTAAAATTACAAAAGAAACTAGAACCCATAACCCTATTATGTAATTTGTGCTGTAAGTACTTGATAGATACAAAATAATGTTATGACAATGAGAATAATAATAATAATAATGATAATAATAATTATGACACATAATAAGGATGAGTACTAAATGTGTAAAAAAAGATTTTGTGTGCCACAATAAATATAAAATTCATTTAACAATATACATTCTATTATATATATTTACAGTTAAACAAAAGGCGAATTGTTCTTAATATTAATATGAAGATTTTTTATAAATTCATATAAAAATTGTCCCCCAAAAATGGCTTAGGATAAAAGGTACATAAAAGCAAAAACATAAAAATATGTTAATTCGAAATAATATATGTACATAAATTTTACTGAAAAAATTAATCTGATGGTTAGATAATTAATTTTTTGTCATAGTGACAAAGTAAAAAATGTTATTATGCTAGATACTTTGGCAACATTGAAAATTTTCATTCAGTACATAAAGGAAAGAAAACGTGAAGTGGAACAAAATAAGATAAAAAGAGCAAAATACTTATTTACAAATAACTATAAATAATGGCATAAAATTTTAGTGAGCTAAATTAGTCAATAAATAAATAATTCAAACTTAAATATAAGTTATGAATAATTATGGCGAAAAGGGGAACATTTGTCAAATTCAGAAAAAAGTATATGAATTTGAATGACAATTATAATCATTAAATAACTTCATGTTGTTTTATCTAATATATACAATAACATAATCTTATAATTTATTACAATTCATTATTTTTCAACATAATTCAGAAAGAAAAGTGAGCCATACAAATAATCTAATGTAAATGTAAGATTTACAATGTAGCGATGCTTATAACATTTCAAAAATACCTTTCTTCTTAACAAAATATATTCTTTATTTATAGAGACAAATATATGCTAAAATTTACATTAATCCTAAATATATTTAATGTAAACGAAAGGAAATAAAATAAATTATAGAGAGCAGCAAGAGTACTGTTTGCAAATTATTTGCAAATGAATGAAAAAAAATCTAAAATAAAAGATATATGAGATTAGCTGCTAAACAAAATATACATAGAGTAATTTTTTTATGTACGGTACCATAATAGTAATAGTAATAAATTATAAAAAATCTTTGTAAAATATTAATAAATATGTAAAGGTCCTTTCCAGCATAGGACAAGCATTATAATAATTATTATATCAAATATAGCGTTTATTAAAGTTTTAATGTGAAATGAAATTAATACTCAAGGCACCGTTTCTTAGTAAACAAAAACATGTGTATAGTTTTATATATCACTTTATGGTTCAAGAAGCAAAAGTTGCTTATATAGTAAGAGTTAGTCAAACATTTCGCATATAAAATATGTGTGACATATTTATTTGTCGTTTAAATATTTGATCATTACAAATAAAAGTTTGTTAAAATTTAATACATTTTTACTACGTTTACTATAAAGGCGCATTGTAGATAAGAAAAATAAAAGAACACATACATTAAAATTGCTCACTGAATGAGTATTTGATTGAGTACCATTATTCAGAGAAAACAAATTTCAAAAATCAGTTTGAATTGATTTAAAATTCATCGATTTTATATATTCATATGGTTTTTCTTAAGTACATGATATGCGGTGCCTATAAATATGTATTAATAAAAATTGATGAACTCAATCCAAAAGTAATTTATATGTAATTTCAAACTAACTTTGAATTCATATTGAATCTATGTATGTTTATAAATGCATTAACGGTGTTATTGAGATTAACAATTTGGATACGTGAGTCAAGAGGATATCATTTTCTTTCTTTGTCTGCGGCCATCGAGTAGATAGGACATATCGAGAGGTTGTTTAGTCGGCATTTTTGAGAGGAGTTTTAATAAAATACCATTTAGACGAGCCTTTTGTGTTGCACGATTCTAAAGAAAGCAAATAAAAATTAAATTTCATTAATGAAATTCTAAAAGAAAAACCTAAAAATATAAAAATATACCTTCACAATTGGTGTGTGGAGAAGTGGAGCTCCTTTGGGTTTGGGAGCAGGTAAAGGAGGATATTGAGGAAGAATCGTTTTATCATTATTTGTTTTTCCTTCTCGTCCAGATGAATTTCCATCCTGTTTACGGGGTCTATTTTTCAATAAAGACGGCGAAACTTCATGTGGCTGGAAAATAATAAGTAATTTAAAAAATTGAAAATTAATATAAGAAAATATTATTTTGAATGAAAATAATATTTACCGCATATGTTCTAGTAATTTTTAATCTTTGAGGGAACATTTCAAACGCATATGATTTAGTACAGATCGGATATTTGGGTTTTGAAATCTTAGTAAATAGCCTAGCACATTTATCCACTCGTAATTCACAAATGTACACATGCTCTTCTTTAGAGGCTAGTGGCCGTCCCTATAAATAAGTTATTTATTAGAAAAAAAAATGTTATCACAGTGCGAACAATTTATACGTATGCAAAACTGAATACGAACCTTGCAATAAGTATTAAGATCCATTACCCAACATTGAGACATAACAAGTTCAATTGGGACAGCTTCATAGAGAGGCACCCTCATGACTTCATTAGGGAAAAATCTATAAAAAAAATTATATTATGAGTGAGTTAAGTTTAAAAATATAATTAATTGGGGAAAAAAATACTTACTTTCTTGTAGGCTCATGATAAGTTTCATGAGGTCGTAGATAATGATGGCCATAAACAAATCTTTGGCCGGTGGTACTGTCACGCCAAAGACGTTCTACACGGAATATATCCAATTCTGTTACACTTATAGCTCCGATTGTTTTGTATGTGTGCTTACGAACAGAATCCTAAAAATAGCAGTTTTATAAAATATATTATGTATTATTAACAAATACAGAATATTATATTATATTTATATTAAAAAATAAACCATAAAAACTCACTTTATTAGAAGAATCAGATGTATCGCCTTTGCGATTTTTATCTTTGCTTGATCCATTATTTTTTTCTTTATCACAAAGGGGTTTACTTTTTTTACTTCTTTCCAATCTTTTACCTTTAATAGAAAGGTTATTATTTTCTCTAGGTTCTAATTGAATTTCAGAATGTTCTTCGGTCTGTTCACTACAATCTGGATGTTTTTCATCAATTGGAATATCACGTAAAACATATACAGTATCTCCCTGCCGAACTTGTAAATCGCCTCGCAGTAAAGATAAATAAAACTGATGTCCGTCATCAGTATATTCATCAAGCGGGATTTCTAGATTGACCTGAAATATATGATTAAATGAGAGTCACGTTGAATGATCATATTGGGTATTATTATATTTTTATGAACGCTTAATTACCTCTCTTGGCTGGCAACGATGACAGTAATATGGCTCACCCACATCAACCACTGCCATACACCGTGCGTGTTGCCATACGCCACAACCTTTGAGGGGTTTGTTGATATTAATTAATGTTTCTCTGTCTTTTGAATTTGTATTGTTTGCCACTTTAGAATTTTTATTTCCATCATTGGAGTCTAGTGGTTCTTCATCGTTATTTTTAGAAACTGTTTCCTGCACTGTCGATGATGTTGAATTATTGGACTGCTCTCCTTCTCCACCACACTGAACCATTAAACCTTCTTCAAAATGCAAGCCACATACACACATGATTACTTCTTCTACAAAAAAGAAATATGTTTAATTAGTGACAGTTGGAATAAGAAATTGTAAAATATTTTACAAATATCGAACCTTGTTTGCGTTTCTGTAAGAATCCTGGTGGTAGAGGTTCTTCAGGTCCTAATATTTCTACTAATTGTTCTGCGAAATCCAGCTTTGCATTATTGTATATCTGGAAAATTTTATGTAAATATAAATGAAAGAAGAAAACAGGATCAAACAAAATAAAATTTAAATACCTTTTTCAATTGTAAAGCTACGATTCCCATGGTAGAGGTTCTTCCATAAGTTTTTGTAATACTTGAGAAAAAGGAGTTGAAATGGGAATCAAAAACAGCCACACTTTTATAATGACCTGTTTCAATATTAGCTTCAATTGTAGGTAAATCCATTGGTAGTAATGGAGATTCGGTACTTTTGACAGATTTTTTTCGCAAAAGAGGAGCACAAATAGTATCATTCTTTTCATCTAAAAAAATTATGCCAACATTGTAAGATGTAAAATATCACATAATTAAAAAAAAAAAAAAAAAATATAAACCTTTAGTATTTATAATAACGTTATAAAGTTCCCTAAATATGTTTGCAAGTCGGGCTTGCTTACTTAAAACAGGATTATCTTCAACTTGAGCAAGGCGTCGAGTTTTAATATTTCGAGGAGTTCTCAAGGCATGTAATCTGGTTAAGAAAACACTAGGGCTGCTAGCATTTTGCTGAGCAGGCGGTACCGTTGAAGGCAACGGTAGTAAAGGGGTATTTGATGATAATCCTAATAAACTGTTAGGGAAAATTTGAAAAGCGTTTTGTTGAACACATGAAACTATTTGATGACTAGCTGCTAGAACTGGATGAGATAATAGGCGTTCTCGGACACGTTTGACTTTATCAAGATTACGATGTAAAAAGCAGTGTCTATCTTTAACCAACATCCGTTCTTTGGAAGTTAAAGGTTTCATTTGAGGTTCTTGCCAAAATCTGCTTGTTAAATGAATAGATTGATCGTCTTTCAAGAATAAGGCTGTAACATTCTTGTCTGGTAAAAAGTTGCTATTAGATTGGCAGTTTGATTTGATGTTAGCTTTCACAGCTTTGCGAGGTCGCCCCACTCTGTTAGGAGTAACCGGAGGGTTAGTTTGGGCTTGTGTGGATGATGCCGGAGAGTTTTGAACTGTTTGAGTATTGTTGTATGTTGATTTTGAAAGCGATTTTATCATTGGTTTTGTTATACGTTGAGATTTTCCACCAATCACACCTCGACAATTTTCAGAATCACACTTGCATGGCTAAAAAAATATTTTTATTATTATTTTGAAAAATTGAAAAAGGAAAAAAAACAAGAAATATATAATCACCTGTCCTTCAGCAGGGTTGAATAGTGAAAAGTTGTAATCATATGTCAACTCCTCTCCAGGTCTTATATCACGAAGAGCAAATAAAGCCATCCTAAATAGACCATTAACAGACCACTTTTGCATTTCACAATTTGGTTGACAAGAATGATTAACAAATCTTCCTTCCCCACCCATTCTATGACCATCGATAACCAAGCCCCCGTCCAAATGTAGGCAATAATGGTGAGTGTCTTTTGTATAACGAGTTGCCATACGATCCTAACACGAAACGATTATTAAATTAATTAATTAGATCAAAATTAAAAAAATATAAATATGAAGAGGATTTAATACCTTGAATTCTTTGTCAGAAACAACTTCACCGACATATTCAAGAATAAAAGTGCCATTAGATATAGGTAGCTTAGTGCGAACACCCCAACCTTTATTTTCAGTCATAAATTTATCTAAACCAGGTGCCCATTCATGGCGTTGTATTCGTTGGTTTTTACATAAATCCCTAAAATTATAAAAACAATCATATATATTCATTATCATATATTATAGAAAGTGTTCATATAAAAGAAAAAATTAAAACTCACTTGCAAGGGCACATCTGGGGCGAACATTCGGCATATACTAATCTATTAATGCAATCATCTTGACATTCAGAAGAAGGTGGACAGTTACAGGCTTGGCTTTCACACCCATCTGGTGTAGGTTTGACATCGAAATATACATCTAAAGAAGAATATGTAAATACAATTAAAAAATAACAATTATCTATATTATAAATAAAAAAGAACATAAAATTTCATTACTTGTTCTTATTTTGCGGTAGTTCCATGATGGAACAGGTTGATTGTATTGATGTTGCCACCAAATATCATATGGGAGAGCAAAATGTATTTTTCGTTGCCTGACCCACCTTTCACAATATGGAGGTGGAGCTAACAAGCCATTTGGAAAATCTGCTGAATTATATATGAGTTTTGCCTTATGATCTACTAGTTTGGACCTAAAAAAATTGTTAAATGAAATATTTTTTGAAAGGAATATTAATCAATAAACAAAAAGATTTAATATTTACTCACTCATTTTCTTTATAATAATTTGAAAATAATCCAGCAACCAAATATTTTTTCCGTGTGCGTGGATTTCTATTATGGCTATAACTTTTCTCACGTTCGCTACGATATCCCCTTTCAACACTACTTGCAGGACTGTCATCCCTGGACGACATAATTCGCTTTTTACTTATAATGTTCTTAGACAGTATATCGATACTTTTTTCAAAATCGATTTCTTTTTCTTGAAGAGGCAAAGGATCATTTTCCAAACAATTATCTTGTAAATGTTTAATTGTCTCTACAGAAGCATCCCTTGATTTGGGAGATTTTTTGATAGATTTCATTGTTTCTAAAGAACTGTCTCTTGAACTGGGAGAAATATCTCGTAGCCTTTTCACTGTATTACAACTTCGAGATTTCCTCCTACTTGATATGCGAGCAACGTCTGTTGAAATATTAGGGTATTGTTGAATATTTTCATCGGGAGATTTTTCTTTAATAAACGATTTTTGACTATCTTTAGTACTATTAGATTTCAATTTTATTTTTTTAGCACTTAATGGAATGTCATCATCTTCTAATACATATGACGATTCTCTGTTTTCTCCAGATTTCCTTAATAACATATCAGAATTAGATTGATTATTCTTACTTTTCGATTTCCCAGATCTTTTAGAAAGAATTGCACTGTCGATACTATCACACGGTGATATTTCTCTTAATTTCCGTTTTAGCTTTTCTCCCTTGACATCAATACGGCTATTTGGTCTTTCAGCCTTTAAGTTTAATAAGCTTAATGGGATGCTATCTTCTGGATCATTTCCTATAGATCCAGATAGCGGCGGTAAGCTATCAGTTTCACTAAGAACTTCCCATTTTGCAACTGTTTCTAATATTTCAGGTGGATCATTCGATGCATTATTCAAATTAATAATGCTAACTTCATCAGTAATTTGACTAGATAAAGTCGATTTCAATGGAGAATTATTTTCACAGTTCTTAGCTTGTAATTTTTCCAAAGCAACAACTGAAACTTTTCCTTGTTTAGGACAATCTTCTTTATTCAACAAGATTTTTAATTCACCTTGTTTTTTACGGCCAGTACGTTCTAAAAATGTGGTTGTTGTTTCACCCACTTTTGGTACTCTATCGAACGCTGATGTTGTTTTGGTGTTAATATCAGATAAATTTAATGAATTTGTATCACTAAGAATATCTTCAGTATTGGAGGAGAGCATAGTCATTTTTTTCTTTTTCTTTTTCGTAGTAGGAAAACCAGTCCGGTTAATAGCTTTCCTCCTTTTTGCTCTCTTTTTCAATGGCATAGATGAATCAGAAACATTTGCTGGAAAGTTACTTATGCAATTTGCAAGAACAGTATTATTTTCAGAATCATAAATTTTAGAATCAGATCTAGGTACTTCTTCCATATCGGATTGGTGTTTTGAGTGAATCAGTTTTTGTGGAAGCTTTAATTTACTCTCTTTCAAAATATTGTTTGAGCTTTTCTTTTTCCTTTTATCATTTTCATCTGTGGATTTAGAATCGCATTCAACTGTTTGTATTCTTATTGATTGTCTTAAATTATGACCATTTTCAATTTTATCGGATATAACAGATACAATAGAATCACCTTTCTTCGACTTACATTCTAAAATACGAGAATTGCTTGAACTAGTTCGAGATTCTGTTTCCAGAGTACATTTTGAAATTTTACCATTTACTTTGCTATCAAAAGCCTTTGAATTTAATTTAGAATATCTAGTAGCATCAACTGATATATGATTAAGTGATATGGACGATTTTGGTATTTGTAATTCAATATCTACTGACGGTTCAAATATACCAGTAGGTTTTTCAACATTTACAACTACAGTTTCTTCAATCAATATATCAGTTCCCTTAGGCAATTTCTTGGCTTCTGCAGGAAGTTTCAATTTTGATATAGGGGATTTAATCACTGTTGCACGATTAACAATATCTTTAGTGAAATGCTCAGATAGTTTATCACTAGAACTACCTCCTGTTGTGCTAGTTTTGTTTCTTTCAACAATACGAGATTCTATTGATTTTCTTAAATTATTACTCATAAGCGTATCTAATACTTTTGATGCTGAATTGGGGTTAATTTTAGATACTAAATTGCTTGTTAAACCTTCCAAACGATTCTTTTTTCGTGTGATAATTTCGGACTTGTGAGTTGGCGGCGACATATGCTTATTGGAGCCTTTAGATTTTACAGACTCTACATGAGAATTACCAAAGTCATCTTTTTTGGAATCTGTGCTGCCATCATCTGAGTTTTTGCTTGAATGTGAATCACTATTTTTTACATGAGATTTGGAATTTTCATCAAAATTATTTTTGTCGCCTAAGTAAAGGCGATCTTCAGATAATTTTTTAGATAAACTTTGCACTACCATATCTAAGCTGGAATTGGCTATTCTATCAGCTTCCAGTCTATGACGTTTTTTAGGTGTTACAATAGGAGCAGAATTTTTCATGGTATTAGTATTGGATGGCGAATTACAAGAACTCTTTGATTCCTTGTTACCAAGTTCAACATCTTTTCCTTTCGGTAAACATTTCTCAAGATCATGAACCATTTTATGTACAGCCTTTAATTTCTCTGAAGTTTCGTATATTTTTTTCGAAAATTCTGAGTGTTCACCTACAGGTTTTTGGATATTCAATTCATCATCTGTACCAGTCGAACATGGGGATATGTGTTGGCTGTTACAACTTTCAACAGACTCATCTATGTTTACAGATAATAAATTGTTGCTAGAACAATGACTTTTGTTGAGATCAGGCTGTGTACTGTTGATAGAATTATCTTGTATTTTGCAAGTGGACAAATCTTTTTTACTTTTTTCACTTGAATTGTTTTTCAAGGATGTTTTTGAAACAATTGTGCTGTCTTCGTTTAAATCTCCCAAACAATCTGTTTCAGTACAAACAAACGTGTCAGAACCTTTAGAACTTTCAGTTTTCAAATCATCA
Organism: Hydropsyche tenuis; assembly: GCA_009617725.1. Classification (NCBI taxonomy): domain Eukaryota; kingdom Metazoa; phylum Arthropoda; class Insecta; order Trichoptera; family Hydropsychidae; genus Hydropsyche; species Hydropsyche tenuis. The sequence goes on from VTON01000008.1 coordinate 1,524,197, forward strand.
ACAAATTCTGTGGCAACTAAACTTAGACTCAACGAGTTATTTGTAGAAGAATTTATATGATAATGTCTTTTCTTTAATGGCAATTTATGTTCATTTGCACTGGTGTCTTTGTCTTTTCCACCTTTGCTTTGAGATTCAAGAAGCTGCTTTTTATGTCTTCTTTTTGTTGTAGGAGTTGTAGTTTCAGGGTTATCTGGGCCTTTTCTCTTTTTCGATGTACGTTTAACACATTTCAAAATATTTTCTGGTATGATTTTATCATTGGAAGATTTGGACGATTGTTGTGAAACTGATTTTGGAGCTGAGTGTAATAATTTGACAAAATGACTAATAAGATTTTCCATTTCTTGAGAAAATTTCTGATCCACAGTTCCAGAAACAGATTTGGTACAAATTTCTCTGCTTCTTGAAACAGATCGAGATCTACGTTGTCTTTTATGCTTTTTCAGTTTATGTTTATGATGTTTGGAATCAACACTTTTATTTGACATCCTAGATAATCTTCCACTACTTTTTACACTTTGTGATTTGGTAGGAGATATTATGATTTGGGTTTTATGTTTCTTCCAATGAGAATTCGAATTTTTCTTGTCTACTGGAGGTTTCTTGAAATTCAGAAAAATGTTCCTGGACAGAGATTTGCTTGGTACATATGTACTTTGACTTTGTTGGAACAAATTGGAAACAGGAAGTGGTGATTTTTCTTTCTTGAAAATTGGATATATGCTATCGGTTTTTGCTGATTTTTTCACTTTTGGAGATGTATTTCGACATGTCTGTTTTAGAGTATTATTATTATTTGATACATCTCGTCCAAAAGCAGTTAATGGTATGGAGAAAGTATCATTCCTAGTTGTTGAGATTGGTGTACAACCAAATTTATGCGTGAAAACAGAGAGAGTATTTGGAAACATTGATCCAAAGGAATGTTTGTTGGTTTTGTTAAAATTAAATCTATTGCTCGTATTGAATATATTATTGTAACCTAATAAATTTGAAGAAAGTCTTGAACCTAAATTGCTAAATACAGGAGCGGGTGCAAAAAGGTCAATATTGCTTGCTGTAGAAAGAGCTAATGGATTCAATCGATTTGTATCAGAACCAAATGTGAATTTAGAAGAAGTAATACTACTTTTTGAATTAGTGAATTTTGACGGTAAATAAGACTTTTGAGAACGACTTTCAGAATCCGAATCACTCGTGCTATGACCTAAAGTTAAACAACTAAGTGTTTTGTTGGCTAAAAGTATTATTTCTTGATCAGAAACAAAGTATTTTTGATTTTTATAATAATTTCTATCTCTAACTGAACGTGATTTTTTCAATTTTCTCATTTTGCGTCGAATATTTCTAATACTATAGTCACTTTTATAACCTGATTTATCACTTTTATAACCAGATTTATGGTCACTTTTATATCCTGAGCGGGAACAGTGATCAGATTTGTATCCTGACTTAAAACCATAATCACTCTTATATCCAGATTCAATAAGTCTACTACAAATTTTGTATGATTTCACTTCATAATCACTTTTATAACCGGATAAAATATCTCGATACTTAGGATTCAAATCTATTTCTCTCCACATAGGATCTAAAGATTCATCTAAAGGTCCCTCATAATCACTTTGATTATCTCTCCAATTTGTCATATTTTTACTGCATTTTTTCGACATAACAAGTTTATTAATATCTTTTCTTTTAGCATAAACTTCTGAAAATAATCCTTTACTAGTCCTAATATCATCTTCACTATCACCAGAATCAACAAGGGGTTTATTTTTTGGAGGTCTTCCGGGACCTTTTTTAATTGCATTATTTTTGTTGAGTGGTGGTCTTCCTACTTTTCGTCGTGGAGGATATAATACCCTATCTGTAGCATACAACATTCGATCAAGTGCAGCAATATCCAACTTCTCAGTTTTCTTGCGTTCTGTTTTATTTTCAACTTTGGATTCTTGTATTTCACATTTTTTCTTTTCATTAGAATCAATGAAAATTTTTTGTTTAGAAGTTGTTTCACTAGAAATAGATCTATCACGATTACATGCCTCAATCCGACTTTTTGATTTTGATCTGCTGCTACGTTTTATAGTATTAGTTTTAATTGAAGTTTTGCAATTTAATGCTTTTAAGCTACCATCATCAGTTTCTAAACGACGAGACGGTGAATGAGTAGGTGAATTATGGTTTGATAAAATTCCAGAATCTGGTGAAACATTTGGAGGATCATTATTTCGACAGAATTCATTTACAATGATATTATTAGCATCCATCAGATTGTCACAATTGGATACTGACTTTGGTTCTGTAATTAATTCTTCTCTAATTTTTCTTGGTCTTCCTCGTTTCCGTTTCACATCTGATGTTTTGTTTTCACTTTCTACAACATCTTTACTTGCATTTGAATTGCTATTTAAATGAACTTTATTTGTTGGTTCGACTTTTGGTATTGTATGTTTGGAGACTATTTCAGAACTAGAACTTGACACTGCTGTCGTTAAATCATTGTTACTGACACATTCATCTAAACATGGCGGGTTTGGAATGGAAATATCTATATCAGTGGTGGAAGTTAGTTCAGCTAAGTCCTTATTGATTTGTGAAAGTTCTTCTACCCGAGAAAGAGGTTGTTCAGTAGGCTGAGATTGATCATTTGATAAAAAGTTTGACGATAAGTGATTGATTCCAGACATTGATTGTGGAAGAGAACAACTATTCAAGTTGGTTTTGTTTACAGTATTATTGATGGAGCAATTGATGTTTGAAACTGATGGATTAAGTTGGTTCATTGCATTTCCTAAAGGTGTGATACTATTTGTATGACTAAGAAGTTGTGTCTGAGTTACAAACTGCTGTAATAAGCTTGACGCATAATGTGTTGTTGATGAATGATTTACATCTTGACTAGTGCTTTCATTTTCTGAGCCAGAGCTATCGGCAGTAGCTCGTTGAATAGCAACATTTACTAAATGCAACTCCATTTCACTACTAGATCCATCTGTAACGCAACAATGTCTTATTGATAAAAAAATCTCTGAAATTGAACAAAAAAAAATTTATAAAAAAAAAAGACAAACCGTTCTCTTGGACTACTTTAATATCTGACGATTGTGGTTGATTTTCTGATAATGGTCCAAAATCACTAAAAGCCGAGCAGGTTTGATTTTCAGGTAAAATAGCAGCCAAGTCTTCTTCATTGATCACTTGTAAACTACATGCAGCAGCCAAAGCGGCACTCGAATCAGTGTCAGATTCAGTGTCCGACGAAGAGCAACTATGTGAACTCCCAGACCGTTGACTGCTGCACGAGCTTTCTTCTCCCGTAGCAGATGACTTGACGACCGCCATCTAAGAACAAAACAACCGCTACATTAACATCATCATTTCCGATACATTTTTCACTCATCATATCGAAATCTAAACACTATAAACCTAAACAGGCCCGAAACGACATAAAGCCAAAATTTCGACCACCGCATCGATTGAAATTCTAAAACCGAAAGAATGTCCGCCGGACAAAAAGAGCAGCAATCACATCGACAACAAACATCAATAACCCCAAAGGGCCAAAACGCGTTCCCCGCCTTCGGGAGAGCGGGCGTTGCGTTTTTGCGACACTCGTCGTCCTCTTTTTGTTATGAATGGTGGGACCCGAGAGGAGGATGATGATAATAAGCAGGCCCGTGTAAAAGTGTATTGCATAATGCGTGCGAGAAGGAACGAGTTCGGAACCGGTAGGGGAAGATTCGGGTGCAATTTGGAGACGACGACACCGGCCGTCGGGGAATGCGGTTTGCGGACACTGCACATGCACAAATAAAAATTGCACGCTTATTGCACGAGGCGGTTGTCGCTAATGAACTCGCGAAGAGGCTTTCCGAATGTTCTGATCAAGATGGAACGATCTGGACGGGTCGGTGGGAAGGCGTGGACTATCGTGTGACTAGAGATCTCTGGTGAATTCGGTGATTCAAAATATTGTGTGTAAGTATGGAAAAAAATGTATGTTGATGTCTGCGATGTAAGATGTTGCGTCGGAATGGTAGTCTTTTTTTGTTTTCGTCAGTAATATGAAACAGATGGTGGGAAATAGTAAATAAATATATTGTATGATGTGGATCGTTTAAAACTTCCGAATAAAAGTGATCGAGGACGTTTTGGCGCCAAAACGCTACGTTCGACCAGATTGGGCGGATTCGATTTTCCCTTCACTTCATATTGATATGTTAATAAATCGAGAATCATAAACACATCAGACCCGCTTTACTATAATAATAAAAAAAAACCGAAACACCAATTGCACACAAGCTCGATACACAAAACTTCAAGGGGTGCAACAAACACGTTTCGACAACACAAAGAAAGGGGTGGCGAGCGACCACACCACTCGCACACAATACAAAAAAAAAACGAACAGATCAAAACTAAATCGTCCGAATTATCCGCATCGAACAAATCGCGCGTCGACACACGAACGAGCAGGTGGACAACGAGACAGCCCACCAAAAAGAAGCGGCGCGAAAAACAACAATAGACATGACATTTATAAGTGGTATTTTCGGTTAGATATGGGCGTGCCGGGCCTCTAAGTAGTTGAACGGCCTCCCAGTCGGACGACGTTGTTTGAATAATTAATTAACCGCCATCAGAGCGCGGCCAGACATGTGCTTTTTGCCACTGATCCATCATCGCAGCCTTTTGAAAGCTCTACCTCAAATCTGAGCGCGAGATTAAAGTCTCTGGATGAAACGGCGGATCCAGGAAATTCGCAGGGTGGGGGCACTAATACACTTTTTTTTCTTCAAAAATAAGACTTATATTCAGTGCTGTTTTTGATAAATAAAGTGTTGGTACACATTTTGTATCAAGCTTTTTATGATTTAATTTTTTTTTAATAGCGCCGCAGGCGAATTTTTTTTCCACAAAAAGTATCAATATAAATTAAATTTATAGGAAATTAAAGAGATACATTAATCCTCTTTTTACACGGTTCAAGGAAGATGAACCGATAATTTTTTTTAAACGGATTTTTCGCTTTAACACGGTATAAAAATATGTACTATTATGCCACAATGGTAAGATTCGATGCAGGCCAGTATAATGATATAATTATAGTTTTTAAATAAAAAAATTCGATGTTTTTTGGTGATTTTCACGGCGAAAATTTCTCACATTGCACATTTTTTATAAAGTACATTTGAATGGAAGTTCTATCCAAATATAGTAATGGAACCTATCTCCAATTTTTGTATGATTACCATACATTTTTTTAACACGGTTTTTTATTTGCACGGTAGTCTCTGGAACGTCTCCCCCGTGTAAAAAGAGAATCAGGTTTATATTAAAAATACTAATTTTTCTAATAAAAACGAAACGATTGAATAGATTTTTTTCCCAAAACTAGAAACATTAACGCCGCAGGCAGATTTTTTTTTTTAAATATACCATATTAGTGAAATTATATCTAAAAAAATATAAAAATCTAAATATGCTTAAACATTTTGTTTACTAAACTATTTTAAAAACATCCAAACTTTAATTACAACGTACACGTATAAAATTATATAAATCTCTAAGGTGGCGGCAATCAACCACTTACCACCATTGCCTAGATAGCGAAAAGTACAAGATCGGATCTTGTCCTATGGCTCCCTTGTTTCGCCTCGTCCGAGGTCGGGATAGACTCGAGATGGTCTATCGATGGTGTGTGGCACACGGTGGCCATGGCGGGCGTTGTACTCGCGGTTGGCCTTGGCGTCCGAGACCTTCATTGAGCGCAACCAGACGCCGGCACAACACGACGTACGCCTATTATTCTCTCGGTTAAGTGGGTCTCCGAGACGGGCCACATATGAACCGTCTCGCTCTTTTTTCGATGGGGTGTGAGGATCCGGCGAAGCTCAATGGCGATCGAGGGTGTGGGGATTGGGTTAAATTTTGATGTGAGTATGATTTTTTTTAGGTGATGATTTGTATTGGGTCGATATTGCGTTTTGAATAAAGTGAATTTTATCGTTGAGAGTTTAATGATTGTTTAAAGAGATAAAGAGGATATAGAAATGTTGGCGAGATGAGTTTCAATACAAGCAGTATTACAAGATGTCAAGATTGTCTCGACTCCCATGAGTAAACTGGTAATTTATCGAAACGTATGGTTTTTAATACGTATAATAGATCGTTCCACGATAAAATTTATCATTTATTGAATACAAATATACACATTTTTCCTTCTACGTCGAGATTCACCATCAATCAAAACGCAGATGACCGCATTAAGTAATAGACGCAAATCCAATTCGGTCATTCATCGAACCGCAAACGACAAAAAACGAATCGTAACACGAACGAGGTGTATCTCTCAATTGAAAACGATCGCTCGCTCGGATTACAACAAAACCTCTTTTATTTTCCGCGCTTTTTTCACAGAGCCGGAACGCGGATTTTCGTCTGCAATGAGACGCACGTCGAAAAATAGATATGAACGCCGGCGAATAGAGTTCGCCAACCTGCAGTCCGATAAATAAACCAAAAAAAAATTAAAAAAAAACACTTCGACAGAAAACAACGCGGAAAACCGAAGGCGGCAAAAACGATGCACATGCGAATAAAAAACGAGCGGGTCTCAAATGTCGACCCGATCGGTGACACTGATGAAAAAAATATATATACGTGTTCGAAATCGATATTATGCAATCGGTCGCGGAAATTGGATTAATTTCGCCATAGTCATGTTCGATTGGATTTTCGCGACGGTGCGGTCCGAATCGCGCTTTTTTCCATATTCGCGTCAAATTTGCATTTCGTGTCAAGGAAGTTTTTAATGGATTTTATTGATCAACAATTGTGTATTACAGTGGCAATTAATCGTGGTGGTTACCCAACTAGACTCGACTCGAGGAAAATAACAAACATCGAAGACCGCGAGGGAGATAGAACCATCATAGTATGCGAGTAAAATAAACCGTGACATTGAAAACAGCAGAAGTTCAACGAATTACTTAATAGCTTCAAGGCCGAACTTGTGGTGTCCATTACTAAAAATTGAGTAGTTTTTTTTTCTATTGTGAGTGTTTGAAAATGGTGCTCGAATTGTTTGTTGTGCATCGCAGTTGACGATTTGAAAAAAAAGTGTGATTTTGCGATTCATTCTTCTGTTAGATATGTATACAATGGTAATTATGCTGAGTAATTATTTTTTAGGTAACTTAAGGGGGGTGGAAACTAGGCTCGTTTGAATAGATTTATATCAACGGTAAAAGGGGTTGTGACCGGTAACGCGAAGTGTAATAGTCCACTTTTCAGTCGCGAACACGAATAAAAACATTACTCATAAATGAAAATTATTTACATAAGAACCGGGAGCGAACAAACACGAGAAGGCGACAAAGGAAAAAAAAGGCAGCCAGAAAAAGCACAAATTAAACGCTATAAAAAGACAATCAAACCGCAATTTTTCCCTCGAGAAAAACGTAATTAAATTTCGCTGAAATTTCTAGGTTTTCAATGTTGGCGGAATAAAATAAAAACGAAAAGGTCGAGCAGCGAATGTAAGAAGTGCGCCCAAGTACGTAGTCTTTTTTTTCATGAAAAGGGGTTGCGTGTGATTAGCATAAACTTATCGAGCGAGCGACCACCCCCGCACACCTTACAACCGACGCCCATTGTTTCCCCAAATGAATCGAATTATTCGAGTTTCAATTTCGAAAAACCTCGGCGGCTTAAAACGTGTAGAATACGCATTGAATTTTTTTTGCATGTTTCATAAAGCCTTAGTCAGTGCATGTCGGCCGCAATCGCTGTTATGGATGAGCGCAATCACACGTGCTAGACATTTAACGCGAGACGCGAACAAAAGCGTCTTTTATTATATATTAACGCGTCGTTATGTAATTGAAAACATGCCACGTTCAAATGGAAAATTTTCGTAAGGAAAGATCGGTGGTCAGAAGTCGCGTGAAAAAAAATATACCTAATGAAAGTTTGTGTTGAGCGAGGCAGCCGAGTTACTATAAACAGTGGGGAAAGGGGATGTAAAGTAGACAAACGCGAGTTTTCGTGGGCAAGGGTTGGAAAACAAAAGGGGAGGCTTGCACCTTAAGCTCGTCACGCAATATTATTTATTGCACTTTGACGTTTTCGCTAGCACGCCGATCAAGTGCGCACTCATAGGGAAAACTTGAATTAAAATCTGACGCGAAAAAGCGCAAAATCCACACGAACGCACACAATACGCGCAAACCGAACGATTCGCGAGAATTACAACCGAAATAAAACGCGTAAAAAAAAAAAACATCGCACTTTGTTTAGCAGATCGTAATGCCGATCGCGCAGGAAAAACTCGCGAATAAAACCGCGATATTAACACGAACCCTACACAAAACAAAAACTAGACACACACACACACACGACGTCTGCATACACACGTACGCCTAAAAAAAATTATCGAGTCAAACAAACAAGAAGCGAATTAACATTCGCGGCGGCATCCCGACTCGCGGCGTTCGCACGCCATTGTGTATGTGTCTGGCGTAAATATTCAAATTCATAAATTCGGCAGCGAAAAATTGACGAACATCATCATCTCGATCGTTACGTATTTGTCGGCCATCGGATCGGCGTCCTCGAGCCCAAGTCCACTTTCCATTTCGGACATATTTTTCTCGTTGAAAATTCGCATAATCGAAACGTGTAAACGTTGTTTTCGAGTGTACACACACACACACGAATCGTACGTAATTAATTCGACGTCTCAAAACGGCGATTTTGAAGAATCGCGCTGTGCAAACATTTGCACAATTACGGAGTCTCGCTCGCGCTCCAAACAAGTTACGCAACGCGCGCCGGTCGTATATACGTAATTTAATAATTTGTATTTTAGCATTCGTCTCGTCTCACCTGGTCGACCGCCTCGAATGCCCCCAAACTGTGGGCCGCTGTTCGAAAACGTTCCAAAATTCAAATGCATCAGACATGTGTCCAAACAATACGGAACCGATCGCCCACGCCTCCTCATAAGGAATCTCCTATAGATCTGTTCGACGTCGATCGTTTATTTTTTCGTTCCACGAGTCGTTTATCGATCGAATTAAATAAATCGTGGTAAAGGAGGCTCTATTGCAAGATGGTGGTGTGACGCCAAGGTCGACCGGCTGCCGCATCCACCCGTTTACAATTAATTCCCGCCGAACGAGATTGCACACGCTAATTTCGCTCATTTTATCGAAACATCAATGTACATTATAATATAAAAAAAAATAATTGAAAAGAAAATCTGCCAAATTTCAAAAATAGACCGCGAATTATACTCGCATGGAAATTGAAAAAAAAACAAACGGATTTCAGATTCCTAAAAGTGAAACAATATTCGGGGGCCCCACAAAAAATTCAAAATAGTACCGCAAAAATTTTCAACGAAAAAAATGTTATTTTTGAATAGAAAATTGGCGTAAGACCAATATTTTTTTCGGCAAGTACGCAATTATGCAGATACACAACGCACGCATACCGAGCCGCGTATACGATTACCACATTGAGCACAACTATGTAAATATTTATACGCGGAAAAAAGGCGAACGATATTTATAAAGAAACGGGATACCGGCTGAAATCCGTCTGAAACATTTCACGCCGAACGTGCATACACATTCGAATGCAACCCGCGTCGAGATTGTCGCCGATTTTCTATGGTTTCGCGGCGGTGCGTTTGCATCACCGACAAAACCGATTGGACATCCTCGACAGGGTGGTGGTTAAATTTGTATGGGGGTAACAGACGGCGGCTCGTTTGCGACTCCGAAAAGGGATTATGGGTCAAGGGCAGCCTCGTTTGTCTGTGGAGCTCCGAGAGATTATCTGTCGGAAACGCGATATCGAGACGTGGACGTTTCGATAGTTGGCGGGATTTTTTTGTTTGTGTGTAATGAGGGAGTTGGTGTTTTTTTTGCGTGTCACGATGATGAATGATTATGAGTTGGTATTATGTGTGTTTTGATGTTGTAGTAATAAATTATCGCATGGTTCGATTACATATGGATCAAATATAATTTTAATTAAATTTGAAGCAATACAAATTATAACGCATATAAAATAGTTCTTAAATAGATGCGATTTTGAAACATACATATGAGTAGCCTATTTACAAAGACGGCTTAACCCACCCTGGATCGGTTTTCATTTTTTGACGAATTTCTTGTTCTACACGAGAAGCCCGATCTAGCGATGTATCGCTTGCTTAACAAAGTTGATGAAAACCGTATGAAAACGATGACCAGCTCAAAAAAGAAAAAAATTGCAATAACTGAAAAACTTCAGGAGATACAAAAAATCAGCTGTCATGAAAAATTTTGTAAAGTGGCTTAATCCGTTTTTGTAAACAGGCCACTCATATAATAAATCACTTGATTTCAATAATTTTTTTTATTAAAGAAAATATTTTCTTTTTACTCATTTTGTACTCGAGTAAAAAAAAAACATCAACAAAACTAAAAAAAACCTTCAAAACTCATCCAAAACCACACAATCAATAAACAATTTAAACATCAACCATTCATAAACATCCCCAAACTGCACCACCAAACTCCCAATCAAACCATCACTCCACCGATAACACCTCCATCCCTCACCAAACCATCCATCCCTCGAACCTCCCACACAACCACCTCCTCATCTCAAAAACCCACCTCCCCCCCATATCCCTCCCCCTCACCTCAGTAGAACTCCTCACCTCGCAATCCTGATAAGTCTTGACGAGATGCGCGACATACTCCCATATCCCCTCGGGCTGCAGCGACGTCGGCGTCCACCCGGGCGCCCCGACCTGCCTCATCATCTTCGGCCCCCTGGCCCCTCGAAGCCTCCGTGAGCCCTCTCTCGTGTCCCGGGCCCCACATGTGGCGGAGCACCGCGGGGCACATGCGTTGCTCGCGCGCGCCAAACCGCGACTCGCGACACGCAGGCCTGCGAACCGGACCCGCTGAGGACGCATTCGTATTGCCGCCGCAGTCGACGATTTTTTTTTTGCGTTTTGCGCTTTTTTGTCGAGGGGGGTATTCTGTTTTGTTCGGTGGCTACTTCTTTACGCAGGTGCTGCTGGTCGGAGGCTGGAGTTGTCCTTGTCGGCGGCGAGAGAGCGGGCGGTTGATGGTCGAGAGCTTGGATGTTGGAGGTTTCGTGGGCAGTGCCGTGGCAACCCATTGGCAATTAGGCAAGTGCCGAGGGCGCGTGATTTTCGGGGCGCCAAAACGTTGGCCTTTTTTAGGGAAGAAATTTTTGGGGTTCGAAACTAAAAAGTGTCTAATGTATATTTTTTTTAATATAAAATTATGGAATAAAAATATAATTTTTGGCCTACCCCTCTCTTGGAAAAATCTGAAATAACGTCCCTGATAGAGGGATACTAAAATTTTATATTTGCCAAGGGCGCCAAAAATATTGCTACGGCTCTGTTCGTGGGTGAAAAAGTTCGGGATTGGGTGTTGAAGAATGGGTTTGTGTGTCGAGATGGTTGGTAAATTGAACGATCGAAAATCCAATGGGCAGTTGATTAATTAACGAACTTGATTTTTCAGGATTGATCAAATCTTTATTATTGGATGGAATTTTAGCTGAATTTTGTGTATTGAAGAACGAGTTGTTTGCGAATTGTTTGATGTGTATAGAAATGGTCAGTAGCTGATAGTCACTAAATAGACGGATAATGGCCGCTGGGTAGTTATTAAACGATTTGTCAGTATTTGAAGCGTACGGATTTTAAAATAAATGGTCAGTTATTCGAAGTAATTAAAAACGTTTAGCGTTGTTAAAACTGAAGACATCGCTGTAATGTCGTATAAAATGCATCATAATATTTTCTTCGACAACACCACCAATCAACAGTTCATTTATAATTTTTTAATAGCCACATACAAGAACATCAAATCGTAATAAAAATCATTCACAGCGACCAAACACTTTCATAAACGCTACCAAACAATACAACGGGTCAAACTCTAAAACATATTCAAAAACAATCAATACACAAAACCATTCATGCATCAAAAATCCACATAAAAAAAACACGACTCATTATAATATCTTTTCATAAATTAACAAATACCATAAACCCTCAATTATATTGCGCGACGGCCAAATTCGAGTCGAATTCGAATTAATTTTCGATCTCGGTTCAAAAATTTATCGTCGTATTGACGATTTTCGAACGCGAAGTGCTTGACATTTTCTTTTCACACAGGTTCAACTCGTCACGGCGCAAAAACTCGTTTTGTACAGTCGACTCCTTAAAAATTTTCCGAATGCATTGTCTCCGAGGACTCGTTCGACAATCGATTTCGTTACAGTTCAATTTCGAAAATTCAAAATCGAAAAACTCGCGTAATTTGGCACAACGCAAAAATGCGCGAGTCACTATCGGTTTTATCGGATAAAGATTACATTTTATTTGAATAATATAGAATAAAATATTCGTCCAGTGGTTGTAGTACATTGATAATGTGCTGCAGCTTTTGTTCAGCTCCTGGTCGAGACATTGTCGAGCAGACGTGTGGAAAAATAATGGGTTTGTTAAAAACAATTGGATTGTTTTGCACAAACCGGTTAGTGGTGCTTAAATTGTCTCCGAAGAATCCAGGTGTCGCTATTCGATATTTCACATCTCGTGTGCAAAATGTAGTTGGCTCACAAGGTCATAATAATAGTGGACATTGGAGGAAAATAAAACATGAATGAGATTCGTTTGCATACAAAATAAAACTGTCATTTCGACCAGTTCTTAAGTTATGAATAAAAGAACGCGGGTACGTGTTCGAAGCGAACGTATGATAATGAATGTTTAATGTTTTCAAATAGTACGGGTTAAATTTAATTGGCGTATTAAAAAAAAGTAATGACGGATTCAATAAAATTTAGTTAATCGTTCAATAAAGTTAGCAGGTTGATAATAAATAAATTTATTACCAATTTATGTTTGATCGTTAATAATAAAACATAAGCGAATACAATGTATTCAACGTAAACAAAATAAAATATATGATTTACCTTAGTCCTCGGTCTGCCTCTGGGTCGTTTAGCGACAGTTTTAGGATTTGCTTTGCCCTTGTCCGTACAGCTGTCCGGTTTCTTCTCTTTCTTTTTCGGTGAACTTTTTTTACGAGTCACAACACCACTTTTAGAAGTTTTGGCACTAAAATCGTCCTTGGCACTTGTGTTTGGAGATTTAACTTTGAAATTTAATTTCATCTCTATGGGGTCTTTCGACATCGAAATGCGTGGTCTGATCGGAGCGTCACTATCGCTACTTTCTTCGACTGTCTTAGAATAAACGGTGGCGGACAACTTCGGTCCTGTCCTCCCGCTCGACGACGGACCTGATTTGCACCTTGAGCTTTTGGAAGCTCCAGGTTTTTTGGACGTCTTGGAGTCGTCTTCGCTGTCACTCGACGAGTCATTGTCGGAACAGTTGCTACAAGAGTCGTCACTGCTTGAACTGGATTCGGACAGGGTTTTTTTCTTAACTTTAACTTTGGAATTGGGCAATTTTTTAGATTTATTTTTCACTGGAGACTTCTCGACGTCCGATTGAGTCTTTTCGACGGTTCGAGAACCCTCGTAGTTCCCTTTTCTAGCTGCAGCCGTCGGGACTGGAATTTTCTTTTTCGGGGAAAGCTTTTTGCCGGCCTTAGATACTCTGGGAATAGCTGCGATTTTGAGCCTAAGACCGGTCTCCGAAGAAGTGACACTGAACTGCTGTTGAAGTTTCGGCTTCGGCGGAGACTTCCTAACCTCGACGTCATTTTTTTCTTTGACATTAGAACCTTCCGTACTGCTCGAATCCGAATTGCTGTTGCTGTTAGAATACGCACAGCTGACAGAGTTCTAAAAATAAAATGTTAACCGATTAGTTATATGCATTGTATGTAAGCTTATGTTTTACTTTGTTATACACCCGATCCTTTTTTTTACACGGTTTTTTCACTTTAATATGGAAAATATAAAAAAAAATGTATATAATTATGCCATAATGGTAAGATTTGGTGCAAGCTAGTATATTGTTAAAATTATACGTATGTAATTACAGTTATTAAATAAAAAATTTTGATTAATTTATATGGTGAAATTTTTTTAAATATAAATTTTTATAAAGTACATTCAGATGAAAGTTCTATTCATATATAAGTATTGAGTCTCCAATTTTTATATGGTTATACTTTTTAACACGAAACGTATCCCCAGCATAAAAAGAGGATCGGATGAACTCGTGACCACAACTTACTTCAGAATCGGAATCGGAGTTGGAGTCGGACTCCCCGCTCGAACTTTGAGTGGGTGGTTCTGCTCCCATTTCTGCAAAAAATCGAAAAGTCAATTTTTACATCACAAACACATTCCCTAGACAATCCATACTCACTCAAATAGCGATTACGTCGTCCTGCGCTGGATGCGAAAGGAGAAAGAGCATTATGATATCAACGAACGTTTCTGAAAACAGACGATATCCACGATCAGATCGAGAACACAACAAAACTCCCAACACACAAAAAAACACAATAGACAAAAGCTTTCGATCGGACAAAAAGAAAGCGGACACATCGAGACAGGATGACGTTAAGGGAGGCGCGCTTACATTGCGCAATGTGCGTCCGAGGGGCGGGGGAGCGAGGGGCGCAGGCTCCGGTGATGGGGGGCGCAGGCTCACCTATTAGCGCTGATGGGGGCGCCGTTAGGGCTCAGGGGGGGCCCGGAGAAAGTCGCGCACGGTCCATGTTTACAGGTCGGGCGCCGCTCGTCCACCGCCGTCCGCCGCCGTCCCTGCCGCTGCACCAGGTGACGCGATAGCTCTGTCTCGCTCGCACTCATACAAATCCCGTTAGCGTTAGAAAGAGATGCGAGATGTCGTGACAGCAGGCGCGACCGCTACGAGCATAACACGAAATGGCGATTGGCAGATGTTCCCAATTATTATTATTATGTAAAGCCGCGTTAGTTCAACTGTAGATTCTTTATAGATCGAAGCCTTCGTTTTCGTTTCGGGTACGTTTTATTGTTAGTTTCGTTGGAGGTTTCGTATGTATTTGAGTGGTTGCGCAATTTCGTCGAAAATTATGTGTATGCGCGTAATGATGAATGAAAGTGACTAGGGTTTAGTGTGAGAATCGTTGGAGGTAAAGTGAGATTTGTTTCAGTGTCGGATCATATGTTTCGAATTGGGGATTTTTTTAGTTGGTCGAACTGTTTTATTTTGACAGTTGGAGGTTGACAGTCCACGTTGGACGGCTTCGCGATGGACGTCACGCCTCTTTTTAAGGCTTGCGTCAAAACGGTCCGCACTCGCAACAAAGCCTTCGGAGTTCAAAATGACGCGGATAAAAATAGGATTTTGAAAAATAAACCGAAGAATGTTTTTGTCGTGAGGGCGAAAGATATCACTTCGCAAATTACGAGGTTTAGAGATTTTTTGCTCGAGAATCGAAGTGCATATTTGCACTTTTCGAAGTTTATGAATTCCCGCGAAGACATGACCGACGTGGAGAGGGATCAGATAGACAAAGGTTCTCAGAAGATCGTCAACACTTGCATGCACGAAATTCAAGAGTTCAAAAAGGAAACTCGCAAATATAAAGGGAATCCTCAAGTATTAGAATTTATGGACAATGTTCTCAAAATAATGGAGGATTATTTGAAAAAAGTTTGTGCGATTCATTCAGAACAGAAGGCTTTGAGAGTCAAGAGAGCGTTAGATCTGAGGAAATTGTCCAAATTGGAAATTGAAAAAAAACCGCCCCTGGAAAGGAAAAGGAGTAGTGAAATTATGGACGAACTTTTAGGGAATACGAATAGGACTGTAGATAGTGATGTGAAAGAAAATAACACTGTAAACAATAAAAATACAGTCGCAATTGCGACTGAAATGGATTCGTCGATAGTTTCAGAAGACGACCAGTTGTCTGCTGAAGAGATGCAAATGTTCGAATCCGAAAATTTGCAACTATACAATGAACTCAATAGCTTATCGGAGGAAGTAAAACAAATAGAAAGTAAAGTATTACACATAGCAGAATTACAAGAAGTATTTACTGAAAAGGTTGAAGTGCTTTTATTTTTAAGTTCTTTTATTTTTATTGTAACTCAACCTGACAAATCAATTTTGTATTCCAGGTATTACAACAAGAACAGGACGTCGATAGAATTGCCGGAACTGTGATAGGCGTCAACGAGAATGTTAAAGATGCAAACGAACAAATAAGACAAGCTATTCAGAGAAATGCAGGTCTTCGCGTTTGGGTTTTATTTTTCCTTTTAGTCATGTCATTTACGTTACTATTTTTAGATTGGTATAATGAATAAAAATAAATATTTTAGTGAATAAATGTTTTTCTTTTGAAAGCAGTGATAAGGGAATAAATAAAACAGATTTTGTGAAAATATATGTACATATTTTAAAAATGTAATTACATAATAACAAAACGTATGCAAATAAAATCATATTAAAATGTTAAAATACAAAATAAAATATTTCGTCAGTAAAAGCAATACAATAAAATTCAATTACGTTCTTGTGATGTTTTCAAAGAATCAAAATTTAAAACAGTCTTAAATTTATAAAAGAAATTGTGGAATTTTATTTTAAAGTTTATCAAAACTTCATATTTTATTCACATTCAAATCTAGGTAGCCGATTAAAAATCAGGGCACATATTTTTAGTCATTGTAAAAAGAGGTCCTAACATAATATATACAACGTCAATAAAATTAGTTGTAAAAATATAAAAGAATTTTTTGAAAACAAACCAAATATTTTGGTTATCACTTTTTCTAGATTCAACTATGTAATGACTAATCTATATCAGTATAAGTAAAATTATATTTCACACTTGCATTATGATCACATATTGTACCCTCGATCAAACATTGTGTGACCCAAATTGTAGACACCAAAGGTATATTATCCTGGTTTGCTTTATTTTGAACTTCATGCGGACAGTCGTATTCAGTGACTATCACCAATCCACCGGAAAGATTCAAATCTTCTTCGTTTACGGTTCTCGTATCGCCCCCTGCAAGTGTGCAAACTCTTCTCCAAAATTTAATGAAAGTTTCGTTATCACTGCACAACAGAATAAGATTGTTTTTGAACGGTGTAGAACTGCGTCTGTCCGATGAAGACACCTGAATATGAAAATATAATAATTAGCAGGTCTAAATGTTAAATGTGTAGTTTGTTTTAATATAATTTTATTTACCTCCCAGTTTATGAATCGATTTTTTTCAATAGACCATCCAGTAGGTAGAGCATCTTCATCCATATTCTTCAATTCATCAGAGATGCAACTTCGCACAACCCAAATGTGCGATAAAGGTTGGATGTTAGCGGCGAGGCATTGGATATACTTAGCAGTAAGACAAGGTCGTGGTGCTATTAACTTGCACACTCCATATATATTTTTAGGAACATCTTCAAAGTAACTATACACAATGCCTCCGCCAGATTCTAACTGTTCTTTTAACCTTTCTTTATGAAATGGAATTGTGGTAAATACAATGTCTTCTTTTTCAGTAGTGGAAGAAGATGTATTATTTTGTGAGTCATCATTCCAACACATTGGAGAATTACTTTTTATATTCTGAAAACATGTAAAAGGTATATTGAAACAAATTGATATATTTATAATGTTGCTTGATAAATTTAAAATAAAAACCTTTTTTTGGATAGGTCTAGAATTAGGAGGATTTGTACAGGTGAGTAAAAAATGTAAATCTTTGAACAGTGAACTTCCTGTGGATGGTATGGGACCAAGATAATTATTAGTGTCATGATCATTTTCAAATTTAGTTACTTTGGAGCATCGCTTTCCGACATTCTGTTTAGATGTGCCTTTTATTAATAATGCACCTGCTATATAAAAAAAGTGAGATTTAATTAAATTGATTGACGTGTATGATTTAAGAAAAGTAAAGAAATAATTTCAATGTTCACCTTTTATACCATCAATTTTCCGAGGTGTTTTTTGTATTTCAGGCTGAACACCGCTAACTTCTTCTAGACATGTACTCGGAGCACGTGTAGAGCATTCTCCGCCTTCGCTACTTTCACTTTCTTGACGTTGTTTTGGGAACAAAGCAACTGATTCTTTGTGAGCAAGAAGTTTTTTAGATATACCTATAATTATAACTCATTATTTTTGAAGTACTTCTAATCAGAACACAGTGAAAATAAAATTGTGACAACCTGAAGTAGACGCTCTTGAAGATGGAGATAAAGTATCTTTTTTCGGAAAACCAGATTTATCACGATTTCTGGGGATGCGAGGTCCATCGATGATATTATCTAGGTTGAGATCTCTATTTATTCTCTTGCGTGGTGTGCTTGGTGTCGAATGAGGGGATTTTACTTGACAGTTCTCTCTTATAGATTTTGCTTGGTCTTCAGTGACGTAAATATCAGATGCTTTTACCAGAACTGTAATATCTCTGAAAAAAATAAAAAAACTTGGATACAAAAAACTGATCGAATGGGTTATAAAATAGAAAACCATATAGATTTATAAATACCTATCCGTGGTACATCTATAACGAGTTGTTCCATCTACATTTATTAAACTTAAAACAAGACTAGGTTCATATATTTCGTCTTCTATAATAGCATAAATAGATTGACCTAATATTGGCAACTCTTTTGTATTACCAAATATTATGAAGTCGTCTAGTAAAATTTTTGTTGCTCCATCATAAAACTCAATAAGAAATTTGTTGCCTTCCAATGATTTCTTGATTTTCCCTGGATAATATTTTTTATCTCTCCATTTCGCTAATACAACTGTATTTTCAGGATAATTATTTTCATTTTTAGACACAGGTGAAACATTTCTTTTAGGAGAAGTAATAGCTGTGGGAGAACTTTGCTTTGAATGTACTATGTTATTATTATTGAAAAATATATTTTCCTCTTTTTTGTTGGTTAATGGTGTGGATGGTCTTTGACATCTATTAGGATCGGTGTTGATCATCTCCGGAGAATGGATTTCATTATCGAGATGACCTTCTTCTTTAGTAATTGGAAGAATGTCCTTTTTAGATTTCCTATTTAATGTACGCCTAGCTTTGGTGGGTAATTTCTTTTTAGAACTTCTGGGCGTCATGTTACGAACATTTTCATTGTGATCAGTATGATTTCCATTACTTATGTTCTTTTTTAGATCGAAAGAATTGACCAAAGAACTGCCACCACTAGAATGATATAAAGAATCTGTACCGTATGCTTCAATCAAATGCATAATGACTTCATCAATTTTTTGTTTTAGAGCATTCAATCCTTTAACAGTGAAAAGATTCTGTGAAGACAAACTACGCCCAGGTCGCTGAGGAATAACAAAAGTATTATCCGACGTTCGCGTTGATGAGTTACTACTGGAGGTTGATAAAAATGACGTTTTTGTAAGTAAAGGCAATTGTAGAAGGCCTCCACTCGTCACACTCGATTGAGAATTAGTTTTAGAAACATCAGCTGTGTAATCTCTATACACCTTTTTGTGTATTTTTTGACATTCCCTACTAATGTCAGATCCGATTTCATTGTCAATTTTAACTACATGAAGTGCTAAAAATTCATTATTTTCATCACAGTTAATTTGAACATCAAAAGAAGGCCCATTTAAATTGCTAAGGTTGTTCAAACGAGATCCATCTGAATGTCCGTTGCTTAACGGAGATAAAGGTGAATTATTATTATTGAGATTCGTGCTAGAATTCAATTTTGAAGGCATAGATATTTTTGCAGTAATTTTGTAATCTCTAAAAGGAGGCGTATTATCACTATCATTGTCACTTATATGCATATTCTTCGAGAGTTGAAAACGATGTATTTTAGATATTGAAGTCAATTCGGGAGTCGAAGCCGTGTATGGCAAATTGGAAAATGGTTTATTTTTCAATTCAGATTTTACTGTCTCATGATTTATAGGCGAATCCATGTTAATAGATTCAGTAGTGTCTTGGCTGGCATCTGTCGATACACTAATGCCACTCAAGGATTTCTGTGAAGGATTCAAAGAATCTGTATTAGCTTGATCTATAGATAATCGATCAATTTGTGAATCTCCTTTTTCAGTACTTTCACTAGGCAAAAACTGAAGTACAATATTTTGTGAATCGTTCACGTTTTGTGATTCACTGAAAACCTTGGATGAATTTTCTTCGTGAATAATAGAAAATTGAGAATTTTTATTGCTAGAATTAAATGCATTTTGATTATCAAAACTTGGGATAATTAAAGATTCAGATTGAATCTTATCAGTGTCAAATTTTAAAAAAGTCTCAGTGCTAAGGCTTCTTCTCAATTTTTTTTCGGAATGCTGTTTGGTCGTATCGACAAATTGACTTTCGCAGCTCATTCTCCTTTTAGAAATATTAATTTGTTTAATTTTAGTTTGAGGAATTTCATGTTTCAAGATTGTCGGTGCTGTTATAACATTTTCTGTTAGAGCATCGGGCGAAATGTCCGTAGAAGAATTTGTGTCGACTGAATCGATGAGTCGTATTTTTGTAGAAGGCAACAATTGACATGTAGCTTTTCGCTTCATTAAAGAAAATTTTTCAGAACTCTCTTTTTCTAAAAATTAATAACAAATTTAAAAAATCCATTTTGGAAATAAGATAAAATAAGAAAATACAAGGTAATCACCCAAGGAAGCGTCCGATATTGTAATAGCAGAATCCGTGATTCCGTTTCCCGAACACGAATCACTTTCAATTATTATCAACGGCGGTTTAAGCGTCATATCTTCAACCTACATAAAAAACGATAACAAACTTTATAAGGACACATTCATATTAACAGAAATGCAAAAATCCGATAAACGAGATTACATACTTCATTAGACTGAGTACTATCTATTGACATTTTATCAACGACCGGCTTATCGACAATCGACAACTCCGCTACATTCAGCTTGGGACTAGGGGCTTCACAGCATGTATTCTGGCTGTCCTTGACTGCAACACATTATAGGTTATGTGTACAATAGCTACACAAACAAAAATAAAGTGACAGCGAAAACGCACATCACGCATCCCGACCGCGAATATAACAACAAATAATAACAATTCGGATGCGAAAAAACACAAAACGATAAAAAAGTAGAGCGCCGGAAGATGAAGAGGCGGTTTGCGTCGTACGCCTCGTGCTAATCTCGTGCGATAACAGGACATAAAGAGCGGGTAGGGCTGTGGGGCTCACCTATGGCGCCGTTTGAGTCCGAGGAGCTGGTGACGTCCGCAGTATCCATGATACGTGAGACGTCACACGGTGAACGTCAAGTGGAATGACGGAACAAAACCGCGCCCGCCACCGGCGCGCTTGACAGCCGGACAAGCGCGCGCCGACAACAACCAAAGTTACCAACGTGATCGAATAAAAACACGTTTTTACCCGCGCAAACGGCGTTCGGCTAATTTAGTTATAGGAAATGTGGAGTCGTTTTGGTTTTGGTTGAAATATGGGGGATTGGAGTTTGTACAAACGAAATTAGTATGTGTGACACTGGCATATACCGACAGTGGCACACATGACGCGTTTTAGGCCATGTTCAGATGGCAAGCGCTCAACGCGCGTTTACAACTACATACATACATTTTATTCAGGCCGTACACGTGTACGGCCTGAATTAAATGTATGTATGTAGTTGTAAACGCGTGTTGAGCGCTTGTCATCTGAACATGGCCTTAGGACAAAAGGGGGAGTAGCGTAGCAGGTTCCAAGATGTAAGCGCACACGATGCAAGCGTATACGACGCAAACACACATGTTTTCGAAATTTTTAAAATTTTTAAGTTAAAGTAGAAAACGTGTAATTCGAGACTGAAAGGACCAAAATATGTTTTTGTGTTAAAAGAATTTCATGTTAGACGTTATAGTACATATGTGGTATTTTTTCAGTACCAAAAGTACTATTTCTTATTAACCGATTTTTCACGTTAAGCGATTTCCACTGTATTATCATTATTATTATTTTGATAAAATCATTTACGTAAACATTCGAGTCCATTTCATAGTCCTGATCATCAGTGGCGAACTTTTTTTAGTTCATGTGCCAAAATATCCAAATATGTACATATTTTTCAAGCTTTTTATTTTACTGACAATGAATATGCTAAAAAGACCAAATCGAACATATCGTTCAATAAAATAGAAAACACAATAAATCGATCTAATAAAAAAAAAATTATAGAAGGGCGCCAAATTTAAAATTTGTCAAGGGCGTAAAAAACTTTACTATGGCTCTGATTGGAGGACTACGCGATGGTGAATCAATTAATATTTTTTAATTAATTTTCATTATACTATTTCAAAGTTTTTCGTGGATTGTGTTTTACGCTCGGTGTCGTAGGTCGTGTGTGTTTCTATCGATATGGGCCAGTATCGTATATGCTAGTTTCGTTTGGGTAAATGCCTGAGAACCTTTAAAATCTTATTTTGAATTTGATTTCAAATACTCTTCCCAAACCCTATTTACATTATAAAATATTTTATCGTATTTTACGGCATTTGAATATGACTTTTCCAAAGATTATTATGATTTAAGTATAAATAAATGTCACATTAAAAACAACCATAAAAATAAATTTTATCGATAAGAATGTTAATAAATAACTTGAATATTATAAATAGCGCATTTAAACAAGTGTGAAAATAAAAGTAATTTGTTTTTCTTCAGTCGTTTAGTATCAGTTCTAAAATGAGTGCATTCTCACCAAAAGCCCTTCGGATGATTCAAGCGATAGAAAAGTACAAGGATAACTGTAAAAGATGGGATGCTTCGTTAATATTGCCCAAGGTGAGTAATTTTATCCCAATATATTTTTTCTGAATTTAAAATTTTTATTACTTCCAAACAGATCAATATAAAAAGTGCAGAAGGAGGAAAAATTACGGGATCGTTTGAAATCACGGAAGATGTCTGCAACTTGGCAAAATCAGTTCATGGAGGTTTTATAGCTTCTGTAATTGATACTATGAGTGTTTTTGGTGTCATACACCACGATAAGGCTGTTTTAGGATATACCACAGATATGAATGTAGTGTAAGTTTATGATTCAATAAGTTTTTTTGTGTAAATGATTTATTTTATTTTTTATTTTTCGCAGGTTTGTTGGTAAAGGATATATAGGAGATATTATAGATGTTGAAGCTAAAACAATTTATGTGTCAAAAAGTAGAGCTACTATGGATTGTGTTTTAACTGAACGAAAAAGAGGAGGGATCATAGCTAAAGCAGTAGTTGGATTTCTTTTTCCAGATCCTCCAATTTTGTACATGGATGATTTCCCTTATAATCCGCAGAGTGATAAACATTAATAATATGGAGCATTTCTGTATGAATATAATATAAATTAATTGATGTAAATATTTTATCCAATGTTAACTTGAAACATATCAAATAAATATTTTCGTTTAATTTAAAAAAAATTATTATTAGAAGTATCATACATTTAAGATCAAATATGATTAAAAATTGCGAAAAATATTTAATGAGATCCTTTTCCACGTTTCAAAATACACAATTATAAAAATCTGGTTAAAATTGTTTTAGGTATATGTAATTATAAATTAGCTTATGCCTACTGTCATTTTATAATTAGAAAATTTCAATCCACATGCGAATGTTACCGAAGATATTCTTACAATTTTTTTTTGCTACAAAGATAAAATTGGTGACTTTAAATTTTTTTAATGATCTTTTGTGCTCATTGATTTTTTATTTCGGGACAAAATGTCATGGGGACGGATTGTCGCGGGGACGAATTGTCGTTCGACGAATTGTCTTTCGACAAGTTGTCATGATACCAAATCAGGCGTGTTTGGCACCATACGCAGATTTGATGGTTGATGGTTGACATTTGGTGTTAAAGTGTAGAGTTGTTAATATTTTTCATATTGTGGATGCTGGAAGCTTTCGATTTCATAATGCAAGAAATTTGAGTATATATTCGGGTCGAATATTACATTCGTTTTCATTGTGGTTCATTTTAACGGTTGCATATTTCATATACATATGTGCCCTTAATTTTGATAATGATCTAAGTCCACGTCCGATCATTTCGAGATATTTAAAGGTTTGCATTTGAAGTGATTAAAACATATTTTTCTATTACACGACGCTATGTTTTACAACTTATTTAGTCTGTTGGATTTATTTATTTTTTTGATATATAAATTTAGTATGTATCTTATAAAGAAATAAAATTTTTTAACCTATTTCCTACCACAATTCTCAATTTGGAAAATTGACTATTTTGCTCGACAATTGGTTGTGTTTGGTTAAATTTAAAAAACGATAACATATTTAGGTTTAGAAAACTCTAAAGTGTATTTTAAAAATATAAAAATCCAGGTTTATTTTGTAAATTTGAAGTACTAATTGTAAGCGAAAAAAGTGAAAATTTTTAGGAAAATCATAAAATGGAAAAATATGATTTTTCAAAACTATTTTTATTGTGTTGTTTCTTCAAATTATAAGTTGATATTTTGTAAATAGCTAGTTTATAAGTTATAGTAACTGCTAGTAATCGGTTATTAGAAAAAAAAAATTAACCAAAGATATTGACGTTTTTGTCAGTTCCCATTTGGAAATCGTGGCAGTAATGCCATATGAAAAAAGCTCATTATGTAAAATTTCATTCTAAATTAGTTAATTCAGTTGAGTGTGTTAAAAATGACAGTATAATTAATATTATGACAAAAATAATTTTTAGAAAAGAAATTTTAGACCAATATCAAAATAAATGTAAGCGGCATTCCGTTGAACAACATATATTTCACTGAATGTAACTTTTCCAATTTTTCAAAATTTTTTTTTTTTCATAGTATATTAGTTTAAAATTACGTGCCACGAAATAATAAAAAAACTATTTTTTTTCATTTTTGTGACTTGGACCACTTTCAAAATTAAGGGCACATATGTATGTGTGTATGCGGAGAATTTAGAAAGTTCCGGAAAAATGGTTCTTAATTTAAGATTTACTGATGTGATCATAAACTTTTACTGTTAGATATTTATGTGTAATGTGGTGTTAAATTGAATTTATCGTTGCGTCAATGAATTTTTGATATTGAATAAAAATCATTTAGTTTTTTTATCCTGATTATCTATTTAAATATAACAACAAATATAATACTACATATATGCATACAATGTTATATGTTTACAATGTAAATGCGTTGAATTATTCGATTCGATTATCTGTATATGTCAAAATAAAGTCATATGAAACATGTTTTACAATTAGATAGGAAGATTATTAAATAACTTAAAAAATTAAAATAACGCATTTAAAAAATGTATAAATACAAAGTATCTATTTATTTTTTCCGTAGTTTCGTTCCAGTCCTATAATGAGTACGTTTTCACCGAAAGCCATACGGATGATTCAAGCATTAGAACAGTATAAGAATAACTGCAAAAGATGGGACAGTTCGCAAATATTAAACAGGGTGAGTAATTTTTACCTTATATTGTATTATTTTTCTGATGTTAATATTTTGATTATCTTCAAATAGCTTAATTTTAAAAGTGCAGCGGAAGGAAAAATTACGGGATCGTTCCAGATCACGGAAGATATATGCAATTATGCAAAAATACTCCACGGAGGTTTTACAACTTCAATAATTGATGTTACGAGTGTTTGTGGTATCATAAATAATAAAAAGGGATATTTACCATATACCACAGATATAAATGTAGCGTAAGTTAAAAATTCAACAGATCGAATAATAACAGATTTTATTTTCAATTTAATTTTTTTTGTAGGTTTATCAGTAAGGGATATATAGGAGATATTGTGGATATTGACGTTAAACCAATTTACGTGTCAAAAACTAGGGCTACTATGGAATGTGTTTTGACTAAACAGAAAAACGGATCTATCATAGCTAAAGCAATAGTTGGATTTCTTTTTCCAGATCCTCCAATTTTGAACATGGATGAATTACCTTATGATCCACAGAGTGATTAATAACAATTTTATCAAGTACTTTTATTATGTATTAATGTATACAAAATAAAACTAATTATAGTAGTTCATACGAAATTTTCCAATCAACGTTTATATGAAACATTCCCAATATAAATATATCATAAAATAATATTAGTTGTGTCAATTTTTTAATATAATTTTTGGAATATTTCCAGTTTTGAATAATCAATTTTTATAATATTTATGAATAGATTTATACAATATTTTATTTTTGTGTTTTTATGCTTTTTGAAAATTTTTTAGGCGATTATTTGATTTTTTCACTCGATTCTTATAAAAAAATTTTAGGCGATTTCATAAGAAAAAATATTATAAAATTGTATGGGAAAACAAGATAAACCAGATCAGTTCGCAATTTGAGTTAATTTCCAACAGCGAAGATGTGTCAAATTGCAACTCGGCCGCGGTTAAATTATTTTTTTTACGAGGCCATATAATTTTTTTAATTTAGAATATTTATCAACAAATTTGAGCGGTCTCGCCGCCGCCAAAAAAGAATCGCAAACTTAATTAAGATTTTCGCCGCGGAATATTGTGGACGTGGAAAGCGAAGTAAAAAAAAATATATAAGTAGAAGCAGTCCAACCGAATGGAAGTTGAAAATTTTCGCCCGAGCGGCCATTTCAAACGTAAACAAACTTGACCCGTGCTAATGAAAATAATTACACAGTTTTCGTTTCTTTGTTGATATATTTCGGCCTTGTTGCGCGTTTTTTTTTTCGGAAAAATGTTTATTTTGTTTAATTTCGGTGGACCGGCAAAGCGCGAAAACACGCGATGAACATTTAAAATAATTAAAAGCGATACGCGTGCGCGATACGGCGAAAAGGCACCGTGAAATTATCAAAATTGTTATTCGACTTAATTATAATTTATACCACCGCACGCTGGGCGGTTCGGCGTTATTGAAACGTAAAAATTAAACGGTTGTAAAACAGAAAATTAGCTGCAAAAAAGCGGAACGTGTTGTGTGTCGGACATTAGCGCGGATGCCTCATTAGTGTACGCAAGTAAACGACTATATAAATGTAGGCGCAATTTTTCTTGACAAACTCGGCCCGAAAGGCTTTTTTCGGTTGCCTAGTGAAAATGAAAGGGCACTTTGCGTACAGACCTTTCGCTGACATCCTTGACCCTTCATAAATAATACGGGGAAACAGTGTAGGGAAAGATAGAAAAAAAAGATCCTCCCACCGCCCGCACTCTCGTCGGGCAATATTTTATGCGGATATAAAAATGAAATTTTCTTTTACAAAACTATTGCGAAACAGGGAATGCGATATATTTTACGGGACCGAGGGCTTGTCACACGGCGAACGAATCCTTCGCTAATATTTTGAATAACATAAATTCTATTTTCGCAACACCTTTTTTTTCACACGCGAAGAGATAACGGATCATATTTCATGAATTATTGTAAATTCGAAATGTTTACGTATATATTCTTGTATGTTTCTTTTGCGAAAATAATATAATTTGCGTCAATGCGCGATGTATTTAGACGTTATTATTCCGGAAAATTCCATTACACTGTGCAAATATTTACATCGAAAAGAGAGTATTTTGGCAATTTTTCGCACTGTTTTCAATTATTAAGAAGTCCGCAGCGAAAGCTTCATAAGCCGCTCTGTTTATTTTCTGCTGATAAAAATTCACAAAACAAAGAGAAGTAAAGGGACGACTGATGATGTACTCGTCGATTGGTAAATTCCTTATTTTTGTTTTATTTCTAGAATTTTTTTGGTAATTTGCAGAAACGACACAAAACTGTCGTATTTGCGCAACATGCACATTTTTCTTTTCGCACAGAGCTATGGGGAAAAAATCGCAGCTTTATCGACGGTGACACGGTTGTCTGTAAAGTTTAAAACATTATTTGATGCAATTCGTTTTGCTTTCTCTGTTTCGCTAATGGACCGTGTGTGCTGCAGAGCTGAAAGTTTAATCGGTTTTGAATTTAGAGAGCTGCGTGAAAATACTCCACTGTAAACTTCACAACGAAGTTAAGCCGAACATCGATTTTTATCGGTTAAAAGCTCTCGATACTGAGCTTTCGACGCGAATTATGTTCAATATGCGAAAAATTAATTACATCAACGGAAAGCACGATCGGAACATTTTCAAAATTCGAGACCGGAGCGTGATGTGCATTTCGGAATTTTCGCGTCAAAATATCGCACTGTATCGTTTTATATTTAGCACACTATTACTATACGTGTCCTAATTTTTATCTATTCGCCAAAGATGGCAACACCAAAAGCAGACTGTGTTCATTAGATTTGCCTAAGTGAAGCCATTAATTCAGGTCCCGCGGCCGGCCCAAATTACTAATTAGGGAATTCCCTGACGCATATGTACACAACGCATCGTTGTTCCTACTAAATATTTTTTATACAAATTAGAAAAAAGTGACGTAATCGTGATTGTTTACGATCTAATTAATTTTGCAAGTGCGCGTTATGTTGCGGCCGAAATAAAAGCCAGTGTTAATTGAAATGTTCGTTCTAATAGTTAGTAGGTGACGTTTATGAATTTCTTTCGCTTTCAAGATTGATTTCGTTTATTTATTCTTTAATAGAGCGAAGTATTGGAACCTTGAGCGTATTATGTGTGGGAGAAATTCAGTATTTTTCAGCCAATTTCGTTCAGGTGAGTGATGTTTTGACAGGTGAAGTTTGACTGAGGTCGCACGCGATCTGGCGTGATACGTTTACCCCATTATCAAAGCGGAAAACTTTTTGATGTATTCATCCAGATTTTTAGCACTCGGGTTCAATTTTGCGAATTTTTCATCGTCAAAGGTCGATTTTTGCGAAGGGCGTTAATTGGATAGTGTGTTCCCCGCATCATTGTGAGCTATCTCATTACGTACAAACGAGACAATCGATCTAAATCCAAATAGTAAAGAGCCAAGTAGTCCCGGCAAATTGAGAAACAACCGCGTATTAGTTGAACTCAATCTAGTTAGTGTTTGGTGGTTTTGGTTCACGCCAAGCGAACATTGTTCGTTCGGTTAAACTTGGATATAATTGAAGTTTTCCTTAGAATTGCTCACACGTGATTTTAAAATTTCACTGAAATTACAATCTAAAGATACTTTAAGGTCATTCTGATATTTTCGAAAATTTACTATGTTTACTATGTTATACTATATATGTAATCAGAATAGGAAGCATGGGCGTAGCCAGAGGGAACAAGGGACTCTTCTCCTTCCCAAATTTTGAAAATAATTACAAATTATATTTCATTATTTTGTCGAGATATACATATAATAAATCGTAAATACATTCTTTTAACGTTTTGAATTTACACAGAAATTATACTTTCGTAAATAAAACAGTATATTTGTATCGAATACATTATAAAAAAATATGTTTTGCGCCCCCCCATCTAAAAAAAGTTCTAGTTACGAATGTGATACGAAGTTATTAAAAAAGGCAGAAACTTAATTTAAAAAAAATGATTTTTTTAGATAAATTTCATATGATTACACAAATTGTTGATACTTTTCTGCAGCAGGGCAAAATAGAATTTTTTATACCCTGTGTAGTTCCGAGAATCATAATTAAAAAAAATATTATGATTTAATTATTAGAAGAGTATAATTTAATAAGACAAAAATAAAATGGGAAAACATATAAGATAAACTCAAACAAATTAAAAATTAAGTAAAATTGTGATCTCGAATAAAAAATAGAAAATATATAATTTACATTTAATAAACATTGGACTGAGTTCACGTCTATTTTAACTTATACAATTCAACAAAAAAAGTAACATACAAAAAAGAAAACTATCCACCAAATTCCCACACCATCCCAACTTGCACCCAAGAACAACACTACCAAAAAACCCCAACTTCGCCCAACACATAAAACCCCATCCGACACGGTCCCGAACAGGAGCCATAGCGCAACACATCGGGCGCAATTAACCATCGAGCGGGCGCCAATTTCCCCAGTCCGCATTATTTACCATCTCCGAGAAACTTCGGCACATCCATCCATAACTGCGCCCCTCAATTTGGCCTCAAGACACGCGGGTCCGCGCAGCTCCTGGGCAGTTTGGCGCAATAATTAGGCCGGGTTCAATTCGGGCCGGCCATAACTCAGTTTTATGCGAGAGACGTTCGGCAGATCCATCATCCGGATGCGGATCCGCAATATATTATTTCAATAACACGGATGTGGGCAGGTGCGCACAATGGGGCGTTGTCGGTGCGACAGTGGGACGGTAGAGGCTGTCGGAGTGGACGTAGGTGCGTGGGACGTGATGGTGAGGAGGTATGGTGGATGATTGTGGTTTGGTGTTTTTGAGTTTGGTCGATTTGAGGTGTGTAGATATATGTAGAATTATGATTATTTTCCCTCACCGAAATACGACTTGGGCTAGCGCGGTGAGGTATAGCCTAGACTACCGCATTTGTCTGGTAAGGCCTTGTCCTGCAGTGGATAACTTATAGGCTGCTAATAATGATGATGATGATTATTTGGGTTAAATGGGGATTAAGATGGTCTGGGTTGTGAAAAATTAGGATAATCGAGATGAAAAATTATATTAAATAAAAGTTATGAATTTATTCGAAATTTAACTAAATTATTTATAGAAATTGTTGATATGCATAATTATACATATCGTTAAGTAAACCCAATGCTCTTTTTATGTGGTAGTCTCTGGAGCGTATCCCCCGTCTAAAAAGAGGATTGGGTGTATTTTTTAAATGGATTTTAAACGGTCAATATATTTTTATTAAGGATTGTGTGTATTTTTTTTTTAAATGGATTTACGGTAATATTTTTACTATTTTTGGTTATTTGGTACTTGAAAAAATTGTGAACCTAAATTGTGAAAATATGAATTGTTCAACCTAATTCATTACGTTCGCAGCGAAAATACGCAATCTTTAACGATAGGCTGGGTTAGATTTCGGCAGAAACGCGAGAAATTATTTTAAAGGGTTGGGTCAGTTTCGCAGCGACAAATTCATTGTTCGACGTAAGTTTGGTTTCAGTTTCGGCAGAAACGCGAGAAATTATTTCAAAGGGTTGGGTCAGTTTCGCAGCGAAAATATGCAATGTTCAACAATAGGTTGGGTTACGTTCGCAGCGAAAATATGCAATCTTCAACGATAAGTTGGGTTCAGTTTCGGCAGAAACGCGAGAAATTATTTTAAAGGGTTGGGTCAGTTTCGCAGAGACAAATTCATTGTTCGACGTTAGGTTGGGTTCAGTTTTGGCAGAAATGAGAGAAATTATTTTAAAAGATCGGGTTAATTTCGCAGTGAAGATATGCTATCTTTACCGTCTGGTTGGGTTCGGTTTCGGCGGAAACCCGAGAAATTATTTCAAAACGTCGGTTCATTTTCGCGACGACAATATTCATTGTTCAATGTAAATTTGGTTCAAGTTAAATTACAAACGAGAGAAATTGTTTCAAAAGGTTAGAGCCGGGGGCGGTTCCAACTGCGGTGCTTTGTGCCGCTCTTATTTTTTCCTGTTTTGTTATGAAATTGAAATATTATAATTTATATTTTGAAAAGTGTCGAATAGGGCTAAAAGTGTCGGCCTAGGGCTAAAGTCCTGCTGAATCCCCCTTAGTCGAGGCCATGGTTACATATAAAAAAACACTACCTAAAAACAACAAATAGACCAACTAAAATACCCTTAATTACCCTATCATTTAAACACAAAAAAACCCTATATATCCAACACGAAAAATCCGAATAAACAACAATTTATCAGTTGCAGCAGGTCACGCGTTCGCACGAACGTGTCGCAGATAACGCAGCCGCCTGAATAGACAACTGATTCCTTTATCATCCAAAGCGAAAGCTGAAAACGTCGAAATGAAACGGCCTGAAAAAAAACACCGAAATATGCGTGCTTTGGCATTTTTCGCACGATCGCCGCGAAATTTTCGGCACACGCCGAATGCAAATATAATCAGACGGATGCAACTGTGTTCGGGATGTGCATAGGTAGTTGGCAGTACTGATTCTGCGCTGCCAGATGCCGTTCTGAATTTTAAAGACGTTCTGAACGTGCTCTTGTAAATACGTATCGTGTACCAGACCGCTAATTCTAGACCGCAGAACAAACGAAGCATTCAACCGGAGGAGTCATCGGTACTTGTTGACTTTGCAGATCGAAGAAGATGTGTTTAAAAAGCGCTTATTTGGATTCGTCTTTGGATCGGGTTGTTTGTTTGTTAGTTTTGTTGTTGATTGAAGGGAAATTGAGTTTCGGAGATGGATCGGTTGTGGGTGAATTTTATGTGTGGCGGAAGAGTATAGAAATTTAAAATATTTTGATGGAGAATGCGTTTAATATTTTTTGAAAATGTGTATATTCAGAATATAAGTTTTTTGCATTATACTGAAGATTTCCGTGTAGGGTAACATTTTAATATTTGAGTATTTTCTTTTGTATGATTTTGTTTGGTATTATATTTGTAGATACAATAGTAAAGTTTCCAATTTTGAATGGATTCTTCGCGTTTCATGTAAAATTGAATAGAATCTTTAAAAATGCAATTTTATAACTATACAATGAAATTCAATTCACATTTATATAACTATCAATACAACATATGAATATCGGAAATATATACATATATGTAGATGTTAGTGCCCAAAAATTCAAAATCGGTTTTATGCCAGAAATACGTTTTATATACTAACAGCCATGTTTTAAAATATGGTAGAAATTCCCTAAATCGGTTTTTAATAGGGTATATCAACAATGAACTTCTTTCGACTGTATATGTCACTTTTAGAATTACTCAAAAAAACCACTGTGTCTCAAAATCTTCAAAATGGTACCCTTATTTATATCCAGTATTCACATTTCATGAAATAATATCTGCCAAGCTCAACCATCACTGTCGACGAATCTTCAGTAAAAGAACGCCCAACACGACACGACGCGAAACAAAACGAAAGCAATTTCTCTTTGACCCCAAATTACCTTAATTACACTCTTAAACAGCGCAAATAAAACATTCAACATTCTTGACGAATCTCGCAAGTCTGAAAATTAATTAAACGCAGTTTTGATGTCGGCCACGTTCGGCGCGACGACAGCACGCAATCAACCTCCGCGTTAACCTCTTGGCTGACGTCAAAATAGCGCGCTATTAAATTTCCAAATTCGGGCATGAACGAGAAGCGACTTTTCGCCGGGCACGTGCAGGTGTGTCGTATTGAAATTCGGCGGGACGATTTCGAAATAGTTTCGAAACACACAAATTCGCGCAAAACATTTTGACAAGTTCGCGCAGATAACAGCCGAACTTGATGGCGGCACGTACTCGGCCTAAATTAAATAACTTTTCCGATTATATTCGCTTTAGTTGACGACCGTGTATACTAGTGACGTTCGTTTTGTATCACCTGTCTGTCTGTCTTGTCGGGAGCGTTTCGACTTTGCCGCTTTTGGCGTGTCTTATCGCGCTTTTCTTTATTTATTGGCGTTTAAATTTGTTTTAATGCTGTTGCCGTTGCGTAGGGTTGTCGTGTGTTTGCGTTTTGAAATGTCTGAAGTTCGGATTGTGTGTGCGTTTTAATTTGATTCTGAAAAGCAATAAGAAAGTTGAATAATTGCTACATAATGTATAGATTTCAATGATGTAAATTGTAAAATAATAAGTGTTAGTATAGTAAAATACAATACACATCGTAGTCAGGATTTTTTGAAAAGAGAGGGGGGGGTGAAATATGACTTTGTATATGTAAGCGATTCCAAGAAATAAAAATGTGCTATTTTTTCAAGCATTATGCATTATTAAGCAAGTATAATGTGTGTAAAATCAAGGCATTGAAAGAATTGATTTAGATATATCACGATAGAGTGATATATGTATAATATTTCAATATAAGTCTTATAATTTAAGTGTAATCTGTCATTACTTTTGAAATTCTGGGGGAGGAGAGGGAGGGTGGGCCCCAGCTAGGGTTTCTGGACTCGACCCGACCCGGACCCGAACCCGTCGGGTAATGGACCTAAAACCCGGACCCGAGACCCGGGACTAAAAACCATCGGGTCCAGGTAACAAGAAATAATTTTTTTTTATTTAAAAATATTTTTTAAAAATCAAAATGCGTTATAAAATTTAATTTTTTATCAAAATATAGGCGAAAAACAAAAATGGAATTAGCAATTCGAAATATTTGAAGTTTAAATTTTCTTGCCTTTTAAAGTATGAGTACATACATACATATGTATGTAAAACTTTATTTTTGTACGCAAATAATTTCCTCTCAGAATATATTTCTATCTCAGAATAATTTCTTCTCAGATAATAAAATTCAATGGGGCATATATGGATGCACTTCCGTCTTCCGAAATACAATGCATTTTCGAATGCGTCATGTATTTCAATTTGAGAAATACCTGCCTAAGTGCTTTCGTTTCACGGAAGGTTCACAGTTGCGATCTTCCGTCTGTAGTATGTATTTCGATTTTTCAAATTTTAAAACATTTTATTTTGACCCGGACCCGACCCGGACTTGTCGGGTATCTAAAATATTGGACCCGGACCCGACGGGTTTTGAAAACCCGGGTTTTCAGAAACCCTAGCCCTAGCCCTCACCGGCTATGGCCATAATACAGTAGTAAGATTATGGGTTATTAAGTCAATGGTTGTTGTACCAATGCTGTTGAATTAATGATCGTTGAATCGATCGTTGAGAGATATTGTAAAGTATACTGATTGTCATTGATTATTGAAATTAAGCGATACGTAGAAATATTAATATATGCATGTGTAATAATTACATGTCATTGATCTGGAATCATTTGATAATATAATATTTATTTTTAATGTTTAACCCTGAAAAATATCATGAGGTACATTTAAAGTTACTTATTCTTCATAACATAACAGAAAAAAAAAATTTATGATACCAAAAAATTAAATATTGTCTAGCAGCAGCACAAATAATAAATTATGTATCAATACTGAATTTCAAATGAAAAATATAAAAACAAGTATCTAAACATAATTTTTTTATGAAAAAGGTACAACGTACGAACCGTGACGGACGTTGCAATTCTTCAAAGCCCCCGCACTGTAAAATATTTTTACACAAAACCCAAACAAGACGCTGTGAAAAATAAACTTATTTATGGCGAATACGTGATTCCGGCCGCGATATTCGAACGTTTCAAGCGGCGAGCGCAGTATCAAAAAAAAAAAAACAG
Source organism: Hydropsyche tenuis (assembly GCA_009617725.1). Classification (NCBI taxonomy): domain Eukaryota; kingdom Metazoa; phylum Arthropoda; class Insecta; order Trichoptera; family Hydropsychidae; genus Hydropsyche; species Hydropsyche tenuis. Next base: position 1,559,421 of record VTON01000008.1, read on the forward strand.
CAAAAACAACACGTAATTTTTTACGCCATTGTTAGAGATGCGCAATTCGAAAAACGCGAAACGAACGAACGGACGTGATAAGCCGCCCGAAAACGTACACTTCGTGTGCGCTCGAAAATAAAGCAATCGGCATTAAAAATGACAACATCAAAAAAACGGAGAAAAAGCGGGAAAAACGTATGAACAGTACGACTCTCGGCCGCCACAATGGCCGTTATCTTTAGATCAGAGCGCGAAAAATTTATTCGCGCCGCGAATATATCAGTCGCGCGATTGAATTATCTCGCGTCCGATTTATCATCTGTGATAGTGCACGTGCGCAAAAATAATGAAAAAAAAGAGAAACAAAAATGTGGGAAAAAAATGAAAAAAATATATGTACGTTCGGACTCGGACGGGACGTGACAAAAAATAAATTAAAGAGAGAAATCTGATAAGGGTATGTTCCTGTGGTGCTGTGCCGTTTTCGACTTGAGAGATCTTGTTGAATTTAAATTTAGGATGTATTCATTAATATTAGTATCAAAGAGAATTTGAATAAAAGTGAGTTTCCATCATCATCAATATCGATCCGTTAGTTATCCACTGTAGGACAAGATCTCTTCATCAAATGTTGAATATCTAGATTAAATCCAAGAGTCAACCTCGTACTGATAAGGAGCATGTAATATAAGAGTCAATCTGCCCATGCCAACGGAGGAGGCATTAAACAAATCGTAATGACCACCAGCGGGACAGACGAGGTAAAGACTAAGCAGATTGCGCCCCCGTTGATCATTTTATGGTCGCAATGATTATCAGTTTAACAGAAGAGGCGAGACCCTTGGTCCTACATGCCTTAAACTTCGGTAAAACACATGTCATTGGCTGAGTCTCCATATTGAGCGTAAACAGATCCAAATTCATACTCACACTGTGATATTCACCCTAAAATATTCGCATTTATATAAACTAAATTTTCACTGATCTCTAATTAAAAAAAATCAAGATTCAATGTATTTCTTTAAAATTTGACTTTCAAAATGTTCACCCGCAAAACGGCAACATATAGTGCAAATTTTGCATAGGTTGGTACCCCTGAGTGCTAGTTGACCGTCATGTTGTGTGCTTAGGACCGAGCTGTAGTGCCCTCGCGTATCGGAAATCTGTATGGCTTGTGTGTGTGTGTGTGTGTGTGTGTTGTTTATGTCGTACAATTTGGCACGGAAATGTTTACATGTTTGCATCTATGGCGATATGTAATAGGTGTTTTCATGGTGTGTTCTAAGGGTTAGACGTCGTGAGCTTTTTTGAATAATCGTTTTTTGTTTGTTCTATGGCTCTTTGTTTAAGATTTTCGTGTGAAGTTTCGATAGTATAGTGGGGGGAGTTTTTAGGGTTGGTTCTACAACTTTTTTTTAACAAACGTGATCCTGAACATATTTTGAACATTTAAATCATATAACGAATATCATAATAATTAAAAAAATTACAAATTAAAAAAAATGAAATCTTTTATTTTTTGCATTAGTAAAAAGTCACAGTTAAATATTATTTATTGAGTAATTTATGAGTTTTTTCAAAAATGCTTCATTAATTTTTAAGATTTAAAATAATCTCTTAAACATGCATTTTCCTTTGAAGATGAAAAAAACACCTTTTGAAAAAATAATATTTAACACAAAGGAAATTATGCTTTAGATACAAGAAAATTTCCCTAACAGAGAAAATGCATTTTCATTTAACATCAAAATTTTTATTCAATATTAAACATACACTATCAACATATTCTTATCACACTAAAAATATACAAATTGACGCAACAACAACCTAAAAACGAGTTTATCTAAAACCTCAACACTACGAGTATACCTACACACGCCCCGGTTTAACACAAGCCCATCAAACCAAGAACACAATTATCCCCTGAACGTATTCAAGCCCGAAAAACTAAACACAGTTTCACAACGCAATCAACTAGGCCGCGTTTATTTGATCGCCATGCACTGCGATGGCACTTGTTATAATTCCGTTCGTTTGTATTGTAGAAGCCTTTGGGTCTTTGAGCGATACGGGTCCTTAATCCCTAAATTACACTTGTCGGCATTAGCAGCGGGGAATTAGCGGCGGTCCAAAAGACGCGGTCTAATCAGATTTACGTAGCAGTTTGCCCGCCTCGCAGATTAGCAATATTAACACGGTCCAAAGTTTTTAATCCGGATGGCCAACACAGCCGGCGAGTCCGTGCTTTATCGACGATTATAATAAAAATTCGCCGCCATTGCCGTTGTAGTGAGGGGACGTAAGCTCGCCGAGGGCCGTCTAAGACACGTTCAAACAAGGTTCCAATTATAAAATTGTTCGTCGGTGTTGTGTTTTGTAAATTGTTTTCCTATCCGGATGGTGCAGCGGAATTGATTTTGCCTTGGGTCTGTAGGGATGCAGAGCAATCAATTTCCTATGCGGAACGTTCATGAAGCGGTCAGCTAAAAGAAATATGAGGGAGTCGTGTAATTTTGGATTGAAATGCACATGGGTTTTGTATAGCATGGTTATGTGGTTTCACGAAAACGTCGTGTAGCAAGTCCGTGTTATGCGAGGTTTGAAGTTCATACAAAGTATGGGTTTTTGTTCTAAAAAAATATCGAAGTTTGTTAATACCATTTTATTGAATGAGCAATACGAAAATTAAAATTTACTTATTTCGATAAAATGCATTATAGGTGCTTGAATTAAATTAATTAATGTATTTCACGCGTAATCCATACATTATAAGTCCGCAAATTAGGTTTCTTAACGAATTTCTTGTTGTTCGGAGGTTATGTTTGACAGTTTTTACAAATAATTTTAGCTTAGATCTTCACAACACCAGCACTCATTGTCAGATAGCAAAAGGATAACATGATACAAACATGATACAAACTGGAAAACATGTTAACACGAAACTCATTATGAAGATATGGTTAAAAATGGATAAATATAACTTCCAAACTACACGCGAAATTTATTAAAAAAAATAATTTACGCACTTACATACAGAAATTCGATAAGAGTCAATTTAACCACTTATAATGCATTTTTATTTATGTTAAAATATGAATTTTTCAATAAATAATTTATGTACCTGAATAAAACATTATCTAATTCATTTTAAAATGTTTCTTTTTCTTTCTGAAACCGTATTATATAAATCGTGTTGAATAAAATAATAAAAAGCTTGAAATAGGTCATAATTCATTAACCGCTTAATATAAAAAAACATGTTATACGAGGCCCGAATGTATTAATTTTATAACAGCTTCGAATTGATCATTATTTCCAATGCATTGTTAAAGAGAATAGGTGTAATTTTAGTTCATCAGTTCATCAAAAAGTGGTAGTGAATATACAGAAATTGTATAAAAGCAATACTAATTGATGAAAAACGTCAGTCTATTTTCAAATGGCATATGGCATATGTAAAATAATATCTCTCGTGCAATTTTCAGCTTCAAAATACAACACTAGCAAATTGCAAAACTGTCACCTAGAGACACGATTTTGATGAGTTGCGCATATTTGTCTGAAAAGCAACATTGTGTATCTATGAAAACTTTCCTATAGAGTTATTATATTCCTCCAAAACAACAAACACCCAAACATTAAAAACTACTCCTAAACACAAATATCCACCCAACAAAAAAACATCCCCAAAAAACCACTTCGACACGAACAACCGCAACTACACCCCACTAACCACCGAATTCAACCCCCCGTTTTAATTCGCGCGAAATATAATAAAACCCGCCGACGACAATACCCCCGTCGTGTAAAACCCGCCATATATTCCGCGGAAAAATGAAACTCTTTGATGCGAAACGGAAAAGCGGGGATTATTTAATATATCAGGTGGCGGCGAACTGACAACCAATATGGCGGGACATTTGTTATTCGCTTTCGCGCCGCCATTGACAGCGCGCTTTGTGGAACGCAATATCGGCTGCCGTTTTCCGCCCGCAAACATATTTCGTAATTCAATAGCGAATCGTGTGTAAAAGGAGTGAAAGGTGTCTTGAGCGAATGGGGAAATGGGCTGGTGCCGACTCGGATACCGGTTTGTAGTATGTTAATTGTGTTCGATGGTCGGGTGTGTTGTTGGAAAATGTTTTTCTGCGAAGTTGGATTTTATAGTTTTTCGTTGTGTTTGGTGAGTGTGTTGTTTGGAGATGGTTTTGTTGTGAGGTGTTTGATTGGGGAGTTGGGAAAAATGTATTTTTTGATCTGATGATGATTTGAATTTGATTAAATGTGAATACCGGAAATGAAGTAGGACTTGAGTGCCAAAAAATCTAAAATCAGTTTTATGCCAGATGTTATAGAACATGAAATCAACTCCCATGTTTTAAAATATGGCCGAAGTCCCTGAAATCGGTTTTTGATAGTGGTTTTGTATAGTATATTATATCAATAGCGAACTTGTGTTAGTCATATGCGGAATTTCTTAAGAAAAATCGTTGTATCTCAAGATCTTAAAAATAGCACTTACACTCTTATCTATTTTCAGTATCCATATGTTAATATGTGATATTAAAATTGTGTTGATTATACAGGTATTTTTTAACGGCAACAAATTATTTGGTCAGAATTTAATTCATAGTTTGGTCTGAATAAAATTGAGTAAACGGTCAGAATAAAATGTTAAATTGTCAGAATAAAATGTTAAATGGTCAGAATGTGACAGTCGATAAATGGTCAAAATTACAGAAAATTACAATCCTTACAGAAAAACTGAACGTGGGGGTTGGGCCAAACGCCGCATTTCTCAGTCAGGGAAAACTAAACGCACTTATTTAATGCCGCACGTCTCAGTCAAAAGTCTGAACGTATTTATTACTAAACGCGTGTTTAGGTTAGGTTAGGTTAGCGTTTTTTGCGTCACATTTACTGAACGTATCTTATTCAATCAGATATTCAGATCGAAAATTTTTTATAAGTCTCTATCGTAAAAGTTTCCAACCAGCTATCAAACTGTGAATAAGTATTGGTGCATGTACGTGTATAAACATGTCTCTGAGGTGCCAACTTAAATTCGTATGTATGCTAAAGATCACCTTTATCAAATTCTGACCCATGTATTCTGACCAATATAATATAAATTCTGACCAATGTAATAAAAATTCTGACCATTTAATATTTATTCCGACCACAAAATTCTGACCCATGTATTCTGACCAATATAATATAAATTCTGACCAATATAATATAAATTCTGACCAATATAATATAAATTCTGACCAATGTAATAAAAATTCTGATAAATGAATTAAAAATTCTAACCAAAACATATTGAAATTCTGACCCGAAAAATACACGCCTTTTTTAACTTACGATGGAGATAAGTACCTAAACTTATCATAAGTCGAATCCATAAAAAAAATTATTCAATTTTATTTATATAAAAATTTCCATTTTTTATAAAATAAATCGAATGAACCTATATTTTTCTGAAATTTTTTGGTCGTAGATAACTATAGCTTGTTAATTAGTAAATAATTTTCGAAAAATAGTTCATTAATAAAATATTTAGATTATGTTTTTGGTCGTAAGTGCGATCTGATGTAAGGAGAACCATCGTAAGTCAAGAACTTTCTGTAATTACTTATAACACCTATTATTTTATTAGAATATTGATTATTAATGGTGCTGAAAAAAATGTATTCGTTTAACTAAAAAAAAAATCTAAAAACCAATCTTTACACAAGTTCTATGATTACACTAATGCGACCGCTCCATTTCATCGGATATCGAAAAGACTTTCAAACCTCACACTAAACGAAACCAAAGCCCTAAAAAAAACACACATCGAAACGAATCAAACCAACGAGCTTTAGCACCAGCACACTTTCATTTAAATTTACACGATTCGAATATACGGCATTAGCGTATATGGCGAGTGTTTCAGCTGCGATTGCGCTCTTATCGAGCGCTCCCATAAACGCTATCTTACTTTCGCCCCCAGGTGCATAATGGACGTTGCGACCTCGTTCCCGTTCTGACCGACGAACAAAAATCGAAAAGAGCCATAATATTCGAATGTCGAATTTTTTAAAAATGTCGTCGTTCCGTGTATGCTAAATTATAAACGTGATAGAAAGGGGTGGGTTTGAAAAACATGAATTTTTGATTTCATAAATTTGATATTATCAAATGGATTGATTTTTATTGTATGTTAAGATATTATTTATATTTTGTTAGTTTTGACTTTAAATTCTTGTACGAAGCAGGTGTGTTGCAAAGGCGTTACGAAAATGTGCGGCAGCGACTGGAGCGAGACGTGACTTTTAAGCGGTGTCGCTTCGAGATTATTTCATACTTTAGTCTTGCTGAAAGCTGATACGTTTCATAAATATTTTTGTTTGACTTTTGACGGTGAAATAGAGTCGTCAAATTTCGGCTATTCGCTGCCAATTAAGATTTACGACTCTTACTCGCAACGCAGGTGAATTTTCGAAGTCCCTCGAGAAATCAGTCGGATTTTATGAAAAATTCGATATCGATGCAGTTTCAGTTTTTACGATAGAACTAACAAGACACGACAACGAGATAAAAAAGTCTATACTATGGAATTTCAAATTGGCACTGTTGAAACGGTCGCATTTAATAAATTTTATAAAATTCAAAATTTTCTATAATCACGACCAGTGGCGGAATAAGCACGTTGGAGGCCCCAGAGCCCAGACAGTGAAATTTCTAGCCCCCCACCAATTTACCATTTCCATTTGGGTAGCATTTATTAAGATTTCGAAAAAACCGTAGGTATGTGATAGATTTTTTAAATTATTTTTCCGCTAATTTGCACCTAGAAATCATTATTCGATTTCATACAATTTTACCCTATGCATACTTGTGTAATTTGTTTGTAAAGGAATTGCATGTAACGTTAGATGGTCAAGTAATTTTTTCTTTGTTTCGCAAATTTTGGAAATATTTTCTTCTTAATTTGGCGCCCCTTAAATTCGAAGACCCCAGGCATGTGCCTCAAGAACTGTGCCTTAATCCGCCACCGATTTTTATTCATCATCATTGGTATTCCGTTTGCGCCCACTACTGAACACAAGCTCTCTCGGTACCATTCTATTTTCAACCACTCATTCACACGACACCAATTCGCCGTTTTACACATACCACGATAATATTCGAAAAATTCGACCCTTCCATACGAGCCCGACCATAAACATGACATCAAATTTTGAATTGGCGCCGATCGCAGTACAATCTTCGCGCTAGAAATACGCACTTGGCCGCACTCCGTTCAAAAAGTGTTTGTGAAGCTCTCGTTCAGGTGTCGCGTTGCTCTCTTCACTCGACCACCTTCCAGATGCCATCGCCCACTTTTCCCCGAGGAATTTTCCGCATTTTCCGCGGGACGGCGTTTTTTCGCCGTCTGTGTGTCGCTCGTTATGGCGTCGGCTTTTGTGTCGACATTTGATACATTACAAACACTCGAGGAGCGAGATCGCCGATGTTTGATGTCCTCGTACAGAGGCGCCTTTGATTTCTGCTTTGCGGTTCGCCATTGCGATTTTTTGCGAGTTTAAAAATCGTTAAGGTTAGCGAAGTGAGCGCTTTTGTGCGGAATGGTGAAGTTTGTTTACGCGAGTCGAGATTTTGTTGTGTGCATTTGAACTTCAAATGGATTAATGTAAAATTTTTTGTATGTCGTATACATAAAAAGTCTGGAAAATGACAAAATGAAAGTACAGCAGAACCTAAATTATTCGGATTGATCAAAAAAATAATTTAGTTTTTTTAAATAACAGATTTGACGATTTTTTAACACGTAATATGCTTCCAAAAATTCATGAGTATATAGCAAAATTATACTGTTTCTTATTTATATAATATTTAACTACATATATAAGGGTGATCAAATCTGTCCTGACAGGAATTTTATTTTTAAAACAATCTTGACCGCTTATAAAGTGATAATAGCATAATTTATTTAAAAAAATAAAACAATTTCTATGTTAAAAAAAATTGGGATTTATTAAAACTTTTCATAGATGGCGTTAAAAATTACGACTTCATTAATTATTATCTTGAGAACCGATGAATATATTACCACTGCGATTTTATTTTATATTAAAAAAATTTGCAAGTATCAAGTGATGAAAAATAGTAAAAATATATAGACTGTAAATGTGTTTCGAAAATACTTAAAGTTGTGTGCATAGTTTTTTGCAAAAAAATGCGCAAACATTTTTTATAGATAATTTCATTTAATTTGTAATAAAATCATGCTTTTTCGGATAATAATCAGGATTTTTCACTATTCAGAACATCTCAATCCTTATTTAGTCCGATTAAACAAGGTTCTACTGTGTTACTAATACATATTCTGACGTTTAAAGTAACATAAAAATCTTAAAGTCAATATGTGTCATGTGCACTATCTGATTGAAACGTTTCTGAATACCGCAAACGTCGCCATCATTTATATCCAACAAAACGGGTGAAATTAATCTTCTTCGTATATCACAGCGTTCGGTGAAGTGAAGTTTGCGAAGCGTATGCATATTTAGTTCACGCTTTGATACGTTTTTAATGGATGCATATTGTCTTTTGTGCTGTTCATGCGAACGGGCATAGGAGGCGGCTCCGTTAACTGAATCTAATCACGAAACCGACAGTATAATAACAATTAGTGTATATTCAATTGATCGATTCAACGGCGTTTAATTACAGTCAGTTCAGTCAATGGACATGCGACTAATGGCAGGTGCAATCTCATGCGCCATTCAACATGTTCACAAGAGGTCTTTCGGCACGAACACACGCGAAATGTCATTCCAAATTAACAACCGACCCGCTTTGGCTGAACGTTTGAGTGCCATTTGAAAAATCGGCGATTTGATCGAACCAATTCGGATGCATTAATTCCTCAGGTTCCTCGAAGGATGAAATTACCCATGGGACTGAGAAGCGAGCGACTGCATAATTGCACGTAGTTGGCGAAAATCGGCGAAGGATCCGTCTACCTTTACGCGATTCGATTTTCACTCTATTTTCATTCGGAGAAAATTGAATGGGTGTGTGTATTTTTTCATCCCCATTTTATTTTTCGTATCCGAAGTCCGGTGGTAATTTCACGGTCGAGAAACACGCCACTCGCGTGATGGGGATGTTTTTTGGGCAATCGGCGTGAAAACTTGACATTCACTCCGACGGACACAAATTCGTTTCTTGTTTCGTTTGGTCACATGAACTCGACCCCTGGAGGGTCGTCTTATTTCTAATCGGTCACGTCAGTAGTTACAGTAGTATGTTTACTCAGCTTGATTTAAAAAATAAAGAATACAACGAAATCTCTGAACGATGTACCATTTTTTTTCGGTTCGATAGATATTAATTAGATATCTAGACTATTTAATTGAAAAAATAAATATTAAAGTTTATATTTTAAATACGAAATTGAGTGTAAAGAAGTCATATATTGTCGCAAGCTGATATTTGCAATGGAAGAGAGCGTAAAAGCTCAACGTTTCGTATACGTAAAAAAATCTGTCGTTGCCGTCCGTAGTAAATGTAATTATGTATATTTGTATAAAAGGGGAATTTTTCAGTGCGACATCGGTTCAGCAAATGAAATTCTTTTCGTCAAACACAAAAAACGTCGGGCGGGTCGTTTCGCGCGAGTGACCAAATAAGCGCTCCGGCCAACAAAGGGTCCTCGTGCACTTAAAGTTTTATATTAAATTCAAAGTTGGTCTTCGTTAATGCAATAAAAAATTTCATAGCGGCAGTTAGGCCATAACACCGGCCGACGCAATTGTACGGCAAATAGCGGTGAATACATTAGCGGTCGTTTCATTTACATACCGACTTTTGTGCAAAAATAATATCATATCGGACTATGAAGGGCCAAATACTCGCAGAGAACAAACTTGCTTAGCCGCCGCCATTATAAAGTATAATGCGTTTTGTCCGCGAAAGTAATCGCGAGGATTCGTCAGTTCGAAATTGTATTTGTTTTTTTTTTTCGTTTTATTTTTGTGCACAAAGAAAGTTTGAGATTCAGCTCCGAAACCCCAACTATCATAACAAAGCATTTCTGTTTGGCGAAGAGCTTTTGAGTTCCTAGAAAAGAACCGCAAAAGACGGAAAACGCAAAGGCTAATGACGGCAGCTGATTGCTCGTTTAATCAATGGACTATTTTTCAAAGAGACTGCCTTTTAGAAACTGTGTTTTTTGTGTACACTCGCTCCCGTTTCCCGGCCTTTTCTTTCACTTCGTAAAAAAAATTATACAACACAATAGTTCCGCGAAACGTACATAATTGGTCCACATTGAAGCGGGTCGGGGCGAAATCTCCGAAATTGCTAAACGGTCAGAATTCCCAGATTAAACGTACCGAATTCGAAGAATTCCATATGGAAAGGTCCGCACCCGTTATGCATATTTATTTGTTCCGGGGGGTCGTTTTCGGTTACAAGCTTTTAAAATGTGATAATTCGGACAAAAGTACGAGGCGCGCGGCATTAATTTAATTGACTTTAACGAGTCGGCGGATAGTAGTTTGGCCTTTGAAGTGGAAGATTGCGAGTCTGAACCCGTAAGCCGGCTGCTTTTAAACTGCTTTTATTGGATTCTGCTGAATACTTTATGGCGGCGTACCCACGTCCCATTTTGCAAACTTTGCCCAGTCTCCCACTGCCGCCCGTCCCGATGGCTCGAACTTGAAAACGTGTTCGCTGTGGGAAACTGACAGTATGCGATTACACCTTGGATATGGGGAAATTGTTTTTGATCCACATATGTGAGGGAATCGATTGAAAATTATGCCGAGTTGGAAAACGTACGAGGATATTGTGCGTGAAATTACGTACAAAAGTTTTAACGATAACCATTCGCTCTGAATTATATTGGGCGATCGTCGAAGTTGTTTCGATTGTTTGAGAATGTAATTAATTCAAAAATGGTTATGTAATATGAAAAGAAAGTGATGTGAAACATTTTTTTTAATTGTTCATAATAGGAATTGTAAATATAAACTGAAATTCTAAAAAGGGCAAAACGGTGTAAAGTTTTGGCTAACTTAAAATTCGCACTCGTGCCAGAAATGAGAGGCTCTCAAGCTTAACTTATCTAAACTGAGATAAATCCTCAGCTTTTTTCTTTCATAGTGACTGGCCCCCTCGCCCACTCTTACAGCTTGAATGTAACAAGTCTCACTGCAAGAAGGTAATAAATAAACTGGGAATCGTTTTATTTCCGAGGAGGAGAAGAAAGACACTCTTTTGCAAATACACGCCGATTTTCCCTTTTGGCTCGGCGGAGAGGATTTTATCCATTCGGCGCCGAGGCGAACGAAATACGAAAAAAAGGAACACAACATTTTTTATTTACTTTTAAGCCGGTAAAGGATTTCATTGTGTTCGCAGTTGATATATATCTTAATTAGTGTCATTTTTTAAAGCGGTCCCGAGCTTTTAATTTTGATAAATTAATCTTGTCGCGTGCGCTACGCAAGTCTCTCATTACGGCCGTGAGTATATCCTGATTATTTTCCGATTTTGAATTTAAAAAATTGAGATTTTTCGCAACTCGATTAAGCCGTCTGAGGATACGGCTTCCTCATAATGGCCGGCATATTGTTTCACGTTCTTTATTCGTGCGGAAAGGAAACCGTCTGAATTACGAGGAAGAAAACACCTGATCCGACTGAGTTGATAAAAGATGAGGAGAGTAATGGACGTAAAAACAAAATTGAGTTTTGAAAAAATATAAAAGCCTTATAAGCGCGACCGGCGCAAACGGAGAAACGAGCGCAAAATGAATGAAGCTTTTTACGAGTTATCAAAAAAAAAGGGAAAAGCAGACGAAAACAAGTCGAAAAAAGCACCCGTCTGGTTTCCAATTATTGGCGCGTGAAAGCGCGAGGTTGTTCCGTATTCTGAAAACAGTTTGTAATCGCATTTGACTTGTTATCCGAATGTTGATTTTGAAACGTTCGATTCAAAATGAAAATTGAATTGTAAACTCGAAATTTTTCAAATAAAACAGAAACGGATTTGGGAGCTCATTTTCACATACGTCAGAGTCGTGTTTCGGATTTGAATCGTAAAATGTTGCAGCGCTGCATTATTTAACTTTACGTGTTGGTTTACAAAATGTTTTACAATTTCACAGTCGTTCCCGTCGTAATTCGTGCGAGTGGAATTACTAAGAAGTGAAATAATTCCGAACTTCCAAATTGCGAAATTTACCACCTCCAATTCGAGCTTGTATTACTAATTTCACTCGCGAACAGGGCCGTTTTACAAAGTAACGCGAAAATTCGATCGTAAAACGTCGAGTCGAATTTCGCGAACTTTCGCTGTTTTCCATCGCCGACTGCAATTTCGGAAAGTTGCACGCGTAAAGTATCGGCTTTTTTCGGTCCCTCTACGCGTTTGTTTTTTTATTGTACTTTTTACATTTTTAGAGACAATTACAACGAAGCGTTACCGAAACGTGTTTTGTGCTCCCGTAGAAATTTATACACGCTATAGTGTAACGAGATAAACTTTTGCAATCCGCAAAAGCCGCAGCAGCAGCAGCAAAAATGCAATTACCTCAAACAAAGCGCAGTAAAAGCGCTCGTTCGAAACGCAAGACTTTTCCTTCTTGCAGGTCGGAGGGTGGGGGGAAAAAAAGCGATTTTTCATCGATCGGTTGTAATTAGCAAAGTGGGATATTTATTACGGAAAGTTCGCCGAAGAACGCTTCACGACCATTCGAAATAATAATAAATTCGGTACGAATAAGAAATTATTAAATCCTTGAAATATCGGTAGCTCTAAGCGTTTAAAAGTGCTCTAGATGAGTTTGTTAGTCGGGTCCATTGAAAGGTTTGACCTTTGTGTGGAGGATAATAAAATTTGAACAAAGTTCTCGCCTTCAAAGTCGGGTCTGTAGGGCACACTTGAGGGGATCTATTGTTGATAGCGAAATCATGATTTCGACAATATTCCGAAGTTGCGTCGCCGTTCTAGGTGCGAATGAGCAGATTTATTGCGCGGTAAGTTCAAAATTGAAAAGTTTCCGTAATTAACGTCACGAGATCTGACAAATTAGTGACGAAGCACTTGCTAGTCAAAACATTTCACATTTTTTACGTCCAATAAATCAAATAATCATCATTGAAAAATTAAATTTGTTTCTTCTAGATGAAAAATATCAAAGTATTTTTTTCATTTTCGAAAAAAATAATTTAAGGATTAAAGTATCAACTAACAAAACTTTAGTGATGATACTGTAATCAGCATATATTATATTTCAAAAGATAAACATGATATTCTGGTAAATTATATTAGTAAGTTCTGATGTTCCGCAATTTCCTCGCACAATATGCTCATATTATACCCTTAAACACAAAGGCTATTGAAAACGAAACTATTGAGCTTTAGAGAAGCATGTTCATAAAACATTTAAAAAACATACAAGTACATATAAAAGTATCATCTCATGCTATTTATTACACAAGCTTTTTCACCTACTCATCACGTATACTCATACAAAAAATAACATACAATTTTCCGAAAACTTAACACACAAACCACCTTAAGCAACATCGATCCATTACTAATAACCGACACACAACACCCACGAAAACGACACGATCGCCCATTAATCCCATCACATTTTCACAACCGGACTTCACAAACGAAACAATCGCGTCAGTTAGGAAAATTCAGATTCGCAAACATGTCGGAGGGACAATTTAAAAGCGGCACAGTCACGTTTTTCGTGGGTTGATTTGTCACGCGCGGCGGCGGTGATTGGTGCAGTGTGCATCGGCGCCCGCAACACAAACGTCACAAACACACACAATAAAATCTGCAAAACACAACAATGACGGCAAATAAAATGCATGTGCCGTCGGTGGGTGGATGTGCCGCACGATGGCCGTGCAAAACCGAAAAATGTCGCCCGATTGGCGGAATGTCGTTTTGCGAACCGCATGACGTTCGTTGTCATCGCGATGTGAAATAAATTTTTATAAGTTCGTTTTGGGAGATTGAAAAGTTTTGAGACTTTTTAGTAGAAGAGTTTCGTGTAAATACAAAACTCTTATTATACGGTTCTGGAATGATGCGGTTTAAAGAAAAAGTACCAATTAGTTTTTTTACACTGCTTTTCACCTTAAAATAGTACAAAAAGAACTATTATGCCACAATGGTAAGATTCAGAGCAGGCCGATATACTATTGAATAAAAATCTTCAATTTTTTTTGATGATTTCACATGGCGAAATTTTTCCACATTACATATTTTCAATAAAGTGTATTTGGATAGAAGTTTCATCCAAATATCCACGAAATCCTCTTTTTACACAGAGGATACGTTTCAGAGACTTTTGTGTTAAAAAAAGTATGGTGATCGTATAAAAAATTGAGATAGGTTCCATCAGTGTATTTGGAAAGAACTTCCATCCAAATGTACTTTATTGAAAATGTGTAATGTGAAAAATTTCGCCATGTAAAATCATCAAAAAATATCGAATTTTTTTATTTAATAATTATAATTACTTAAATATAATTATAACAGTATTTGTATACTGGTCTGCACTGAATTTTACCATTGTGGTATAATTATACATATTTTTTTAATTTTAACACCGTGTTAAAGTGAAAAAGCCGTGTAAAACAAATAATCGGTTATTCTTCCTTAAACCTAGATATTTCGGAATCGTGTAAAAACAGAATCGGATGTATTTAAAACATCTTTGGTATGTTTTTTAATAGTTTCGGTGTGTATCTTTTTCTCTTGCATTTTTTCCTTTAAAAAAGTTGGCGATCTGAATGGTTGATGTACTATGCAATCATTTGTATGCACGAAAAATATACGCGTATTAATTCCATTTAGTAGTAATAATGATTAATTTGTTCAATCGTAAAATTTTTTGATAAAATTTTGTAGTCATAAAACAAAATTACTACTGTAGATCCCGTCGCATGTTTTACAACGCTGTTTTATTTTATGTCCGTACGAATGTAAAATAATATCACTGACTGATCAAAAGTTATACTTATTATAACCGGGAATAGAACGGTGTCTCTTCAAATATAATAAAAAATAGTTTTAAGGGTATTCGCTAATAACGGTGCGAGCTTAATGAAATATAATATTTTATAGGGCGCCGCCGAGCTTAATAGTAAAACGATATTAGCTTTTAATTTAATCTAGATCGCGCAATGTTCACTAGAGATGTTATCGTTCTCGAAGTGCGCCATTCCAATTTTCTCTACGAATTATGAAGTAATAAAGTACGTGCGAGAACCATCCGAGAGCGAGAACAAAAATTAACCGAACGCGAATCTCCGTTCGTTAAGGGCACGCGGACGTGAAATTCGTTAAAATGAAAAATATTACGAATATACATGTCTACGTGTACAATTTAATATAATAAAATGCCTCGTTTACTTTATGTGCAACATAAAATAATATCTCGAGGTGGTTTTTCAGATGGAAAACGCGATTCGACTCATTAGGCGAATACTTCTATTAAAATCATCTGCACAAGTTATTTTGATTCAGAAAATTTTCAGTATATACTAAATTATTAACAAATCCTTCAAATGTGGCCACTAATGAAGGATATTTATATTATTTATGTTACGCAACGTTTGTGAAATCGCAATTTCCACGAAAAATGCAAAAAATATTGAAATTTTATATCATTTGTTGGTGTTATTAAAAAATAAATAATTTACGTCATCTGTCAAATATGACAGTTGACGTGTGTTAAAAAATAACTATGGAAAGGTGAGAAAGACATGTTTTGTTGAGGCTGGAGTGTCACAATGTGGTTAAAAATGGCGTTGAGGATCATAAATGCAAGACTCGGCTTTGTAAACCATAAAACAGCTCATTTTAGAAGATGAGAGTCGGGGAGTTGCCCGTTAAAAAA
Source organism: Hydropsyche tenuis (assembly GCA_009617725.1). Taxonomy (NCBI): domain Eukaryota; kingdom Metazoa; phylum Arthropoda; class Insecta; order Trichoptera; family Hydropsychidae; genus Hydropsyche; species Hydropsyche tenuis. Next base: position 1,575,331 of record VTON01000008.1, read on the forward strand.
ATCGTTTTGATATACATAGATGTCAAATTTCGCTTGAATGTTGTTTAAATTTCACAAAAACGCAAGATTTTTTTACGTTTTTCATGGAAAACGCAATTATACAAGCGTTGCATAACATTTACCACCCAACCGATACATACTGTAAATCTCACGTTGTTCAAATTCATATTTCATACTATAGTCCCACATTGTACAAATTTACATTTTAGAAAAAAATCAATAATCTGTTAACACTAAAATTAATTACTTTATAGAAGACCCTACTGCACACAAAATCATTTACAAATCCATCAAACTCTCCACCCAACGAACGACACTCATACAAAACTCGGCCTCGACATTCCTTTACATACACACCCACAAGTGCATACCCAAAGTGCTTAGGCGCATTAAAATCGAGAGAGAGCGCGTATGTTCGACATTTCACATACGCAATAAAGCCCCGCTTTTATCGCTCGGACATATCGAATGTTTCCGGCCCGTAAAGCGAAACCTCATTAGCGCACCATGAGTTATTAATTGCGCGCGATTCGCCGAGGGTCGTTTCCGTCTGAAAACCCACCCACCCACCCCCCCGTGGGTGGGATGTGCCCCGAAAAAAGCGAAACAAGTAACATAAAACACCAAGTTTGGCCAATAACTGCCGCCGCGGGCGATGAAAAACGACCGAATTAGCGGACGGCCGGAAAACGGAGCGTTGTGTGTGCTGTGGGTGGTGGGTGGTGGGTGGGGATGTGGGTGGTGGGTGGTTGGGGGGTGTGAAGATTGGCGTCGGATGCGTGTTGCGCGGTGCGTGTAAGTGTTAATAAAGGTGTTAATGGGGATTAGTGTTTCGATTGTAAATTTTGTCGTTATGGTTTAACGGTGTTGTTTTTTTTTTTGGAGCGTTGATTCGGCGTTAGTGAATTTTGGGGGTTTTGTGTTATAATATGAAAATGTTGTGATTTATTTTGTTGATGTATCGTATAGTGTTGGTAATCCGTTGATAAACGTGCAGTTTCTAAGAATAACGAAAAAACCATCGATATATTGTAAAGGATATGATAAAGTAAGGTCACTCTTAAAGAGTTTGGTATTAAAACTAAAAAAAATATATTTTTGGTTTTACGGTTTTTTTTTATTTTTCATAATTTTTTTCCGGTTTTTACCGGTTTTCATTCAAAATTTTATATATCTGTAAACTGGTAATTAGTAAAAAAATTATCGGTAAATGAAAATTATGGTAAATTTGGCCTCCATCATATATAATAGAGTTTATTTCATATTACAAAGAAAATTAGTCTCACGGTATTTCAAATTAGAATTAATTAGAAATATTTTCAAAGTAATGAACATATTCAAACAAACTTGTCTCTATCCAAAATCAAGCACATCAATTCCAAACAAAACCAACATCAAACAGACAATTTACGTACATAAAATTGAGATAACGTTCACCACCACGCATTTCCTCCACGAATAGTTAATTAGACCGTTTTCGCGCAATTTTCCCTCACTACGCGCAACTCCACCGCTTATTTATATGTCGTTAAGGGCAAATATTCCTTGCGAAGATATATGAAGCCATTGTCGAATCTGCTTTCGCGTTTTTTAAGCAGCCCATACATTAATTAAGCGGGTCCTTAACGGCTTGGCATGCAAGTGAGCCGTTAATAAAGCCCGAGGTGTCTTTCCTGCTTTCGTACGTGTGTATTTTTCTACGGCAATAATGAACACGTAAAACCCGTAAAAATAAAATACGTCTGTGGCGTATCTGCGATCGGACGTAATTTATACAACAATTACCGGACGGCGGGATGCGCGCTCTCGGCTATTTACGGGTCAAAATAAAATAAATTAAAAAAAATATATATAAAGGGAAAATGGGAACAAGGTGGTGGATGCGGAGTGCGATGTACGACCAGTGGGTCAACCGTTTTCAGCAAAATCGTTCTGGGACATCGCGGAATTTTCTTGGTATCTGTTGGATATTTTCTTGTTGGTTGCGACGACAGCTTGTGCCAGTAATTGCGTAAGCAATAAGTGAAGTAAGTGACAATACAAAGCGTAATAAATGGCACATAAACGGCGCGGTGAAAGTACGGCGTAAAAAAGATTTCGTAGTTATTGGAATATTGAGATTGTTAAGGGACAAGCAATATAGTATTATATTAGATTAAGAAAGGATTTCGATTTATTATCATCGTCATATACAGCCAACGTCAATTTGAGTATTTTTCTTTCATATTAAAAACTGAATATAGAATTAATGAAATTTAATCTCATCCATTAATTTTGGTTAACTTCGGTGAACGATAGGAAACGTTGCATTCAACAATGTTAACAAAACGCAATAGAATGTTTCATAAAAACCATACATAGCAAAATCTTCACATCATGAAACATGAAACACATCGCAAATTCCATTCATCGTCAGTCAAAATGTAAAGATTTACAACACGTAGTGCAGTGATTCGTTAACGGCGCGAATTGTCTTCGGCTGAGAGCATCTTCCGACGACTGGAGTCGCACAAAGAGCACTTTCTTTACACGAAACGTATTACATATAGAAATGCACTTGCAAACACAACACGACACACACACGTATTTATATCGAAAAGGGCTGGTGGTGTTCGTATATACGTGGCGCCAAATCGAACGCAGATAGTGGAGCGATTTGGTGCAGTTGCGACACTGCATTTGCATTTTATGAACTCTATTTGTTCTTTTTTCACATCCACTATGTAGTCTGTGCAAAACACTTCTTATCTGCTCCTTTTCGCGAAGCTGTGTGTCTCGTCGAACGCGATTTCTCTGATGCTTCCATCACAAAAGTCCGTTTTTCAGCTGCTGTGAATCTTAAGCACTTTTCTATAGACTGAAGAGAGTTTATATAAAATTCGAAATGGAATATATTGAAAATTGTCTTTTTATATAGCAAATTTTGTAATTATATTACGTTGAGTTGTATTGTGAATACGGTTCACAATGGGATGTGTATGACGTTTGAAATTATTAAGGACATTTCAGTAATGAATGTGTTTTATAATGCACCGTTTTCAGAAGGAACGCCACTTGTGACAAGAACTATAACGTAAGTTTTTTAACCGGCTTTCCACTCGAACAAAGGGGTTGAAAATTTAAATATGCAAGCGAAACAACTAACAGCGGTGCAAGTTGCTGAAATTTACGATCGCCTTTCACAAAACGCCACAGCGCCTTGCCGCCGAAACGTTTCGTTTTGTTCTTGAGGAATTTCGCCTTCCGGCAAAAACGGGAAAGTAAACAAACGAAAAAGTGGCCGAAATAGTAAAACAAATATTGACGAATCTTATCGCATAAGGGATTGTATCTAGTTTTATCAAACAAAGTGTGTCAGATGGATAAGTGAGTGGGGCCGAGCGGTCGTCTGAAAAAGTCACCGGTTTTCCAAAGGCATTGTTGACCGAGAAGGTTTGGAAGCGATCCTAGGCAAATAAAGGATGCTCGATAAAAGATCACATACGAGATTATATTTGTTTTTCCAGATTTCGTGGCCGCACAACAGATCAATTCGTGCCGTTTATTGTATCGAATGGGCACGGTAGTGTTTGCAAATGTGGCCCCGTTTCTATAAAAATATATAATTTAATTTGGGAATGTATTTATAAAATTCTATAGCAAAATTATTTTGTTTCAAAAGCTTATTGATTCAATTGATTCGTTTTTGAAGTTAAAAGTAATTTTGTTTACATATTCAAGCAAAATAAAAAATTAGATATTGTATAGTGTTTGAGTTAACAATAACTGAATCGACGTTCAAAAATATTCCTTTGACTCGACGTTGCTCAAATAAAACGATTTATATATAGAATTAAAGCACATCTCTCGACATAGTTACTGATCTTTTTCATTAAAGAAGAAATTTCAAGTGAGAATCCACTCCGGAAAAAGGATTTCTCCCCGCGCTAAACTTGTCTGATCCGATTCAAACGATAAATTCAACACGTATTTCGGCGCTCTCGCGCACATATAATACACACGTTCGAGTGCGTGAACAAAACGATTCTTCAATTACTGGGAAACGTTTCCGCTTTCGGGGATAAGCGCGACAGAAATTTTAATTAAAGTATTCCATTCAACTCGGGCAAGCGTTCTAGGTGCAAAACGAACCCCGGCGGGTGTGGGGGGTCAAAAGAGGCAAGTCGAGCATTAAATCATTAGTACTTAACAACGGGGATTGTATTCGAGAGTGTGACGAACACTGACAATGACATATTATCTCGAAGCGATGATAAATCATTGCGCGTCTTCGCGTGCCGCCGCGGGAAAGAAACCCGATTATCCCGCTTCAGCTGTCTATCCGATTGTAATTTTGAAATCTGACGCTAATTCCGGCATTGTAATTATAATTTGAGACTGCGGAGTTCATGAACAGGCCCAATTTGAGCGCGGGAGGGTTTAATGATGGATAGGAAAGCTCTGATGTGAGTGAAATTGTTTTTGTTGAGAATTTAAATATTTTTTTCGGGTGAATAATATGTTTTTTTTTGTGAGTATGAGTTGGATTTATGACAGAACTTTTCTCGTAGTAGATGCATGCAGACTGAAAAATTATTATAACAGGTAGTAGAATCTAGGTTACATTTAAAACCTTTTTCATAGTTAGATTTTTATAATCACACTTAGGATTTATCGTGACTTTAATGAATTTTCCTCGATATTTTACATTTGGTAAAGTTTTCTTTAAGCTTAAACGGATTTTAGTTTCAAATACCACATTATTTTTAAAATTACATTCCAATCTAATTTAATTTGACTTACAATTAGTATTGAAGCGGAGCGGGAGCAGGATCAGGAGCACATAGCAAATGGAGTCAACGGGTTTTTATTAATTTTAAATTTTGAGAAAAAATAAAATTTGACATTAATCAAATTTTTAATAATTAGATTGTATTGATTTTATCACTATTCTCTCCCACTCAATAGTGATATATTTATATTATTTGTGTATTTTTAAATTTTATATTAAGTACTTTAATAGAGATAATCGAGCTGGAGCGAAGTAACCCAAAAAAATGATCGCTCCAAAGCCCTATTTTGAATTGCTTCTTATTTTCAAAAAAGCAAACACATAAATATTCATCATCTCTATAATTTAACACGAATTTAATTTTATTAAGATTTTTGAAGATCAACCTAAACTCATTATTAATAATGGATGAAAGAACGAAAAAATTGAAAATTTCTGACAACCTAGAAAAATCAGAACATCCCCCATATTTCGCTCATATGAAATATTGTTAAGGTAACACTTCGCAACAGATTTGCCGTCCTTATTTATGTTATGCGCGAATGGCAAGTCTCCAAGCGGGACTTGAGACCCGCAACTTATACATGAACATATAACACAAGCACGACGAGAAAGAAATGCAATTTAGTGCAGTCGCAGCGTTTGCATTACGTTTAGTGCAACGGAAGCGACTGTGCTGGGACCTAATCTCCAATTGAAGCGACACATGCTTTGGTGAAAATTAAAAAGAAAATAACAGCGATGGGGCCGAGAGAAATTGAAAAGCTCTACGGGGTCGGCTTATGTTTCTGTGGAAAAAAGCGCGGCTGAATATAAGTATTGTTTTCGTGTTTGAAATTTTAAAAATTTCCGCCGAGGAGAGGTAACGCGATAAAAAGTCGAATAACGCTCTTCGTGGAGGCAAAGTTAATACCAGGCGAGTTTAAACTTAGTAGACCAAAGTATCGTTTGCTTCCACCACTTTATTCGTAGTCTTAGTACTTTTTCTACTGAAAATAATATGAAAAAAGGGCGCCGTTGATAAATTAAAATGAAAATTTCAATTATTTTTAAAATCCTTTAAAGGGAATCAGTCAAATTTTATTTTAGATTAATTTACTGAAATTATCAAATATACAAAAAAAATCATAATTAATGAATATGATTGCTATTTTAAATAATAATTAATATTGAAAATCATCCAGTTTACAAACGGTATATGGAATTTCGTATGAGGGCGAATAGTGAATTTATCAAACGCTCGGCGTGTGAACGGTATCCGTTGCGGAGACGTAAACCTTTATCCGGCCTATTAATCTACCTATTCCGATACGGATGATAAATGTTCTCCTCTCATAACAAAGCCATTGTGTAACTTTATTACGCCGCCAGATTAGCGGAAGATGCTCTCGGAAGATTTTCTTTATCTAAAACGTCCGCCGGGTAACGCTACCGCTAAACGCCTCGTGTATCTTACATATTTCTTACTAAGCGAACATCGAAAAAACTACACCCAAATCTTGACATATACAACAGTACATAATTTCGAACCCATATTCAAAATATATAAAACAATCACGAGTTAATTCGACGAAAGATCGAAAGAGTGGCCCCCGGGCATTTTTGAGGAATTTTATTTAATTCGCCGACCCTTCCACTCGGAAAGTGTTCTGGGTTACGCCACTTAATTAATTAACTTCTTAAATTCGTGGTCTGCGTTATGAAATTCTTGATACGTATTAATTCGTCGGGACCACGCTGAATTATGCAGGGAGCGTGCGCCGCAAAGTTTTTCGCCCCCTGCATAGTTGAGCAAGACGTTAATAATAACAACGAGGCTCAAAAATTAATCTCACGATGCGAAATTGTTTGTCTGTTTATTAACGAGTATCAACTTTATTAGCCGTGTGGGAGTATGGTGTTGTGGTGGGTTCGATGAGATGAATTTGCGTGAAGAAATGGGTGGGAAGCTGTGCCGGATTATGTACATATGCTTTAGGAAGTATGTTGTTATTTATATGTGAAAATATTATATAAGGTTCCAGAAGGAGATTATGAGATTTGGTAGTATATGAAATAAATTAATCATATATACCTATAGATTTTAGTACGAGTTCAATATGGTGTGAGTAATGAAATATAATGGATTCAATTTAGTATAAAAAAAATGTAAATTTGTTATTAAAAATGTAAACTTTGTATTTTGTAAAAATGAAGATGAGTGTTTTCCTTCTTTAAAACAATTTTAATTGATCTTATGGTAACTTAATAATTATTCATTATGTTTGATGATGCAAATTGAGAAAGTTTTTATTGTATGTTAGGTGTGTTCATTAAAATCTGTTGTTCGTTAATAAGTGCATAGTTTATATTTGGATAATAAATTTCAAAAACTTTTTCAATATCTATAAAAGTTTACACAACATTTTTATTAACAATTTCAGCAAAAAAACATCACTTATAAAAAAAATATCGATACATTTTCATAAAATTTTTGAACGCTTTCAATTACGTTTGATTTAACGACGACGCAACCTTTCTCTTATAAAAATTTCATAACATGCAACAAAAAACAAACGACGATTGAAACGTAGCATACTAGAACAAGGAACTGATGAGGAAATCGCACGGAAAAAAGAATAGATAAATAAAAGGCCGTAACATGCTCGCGCCGTAAATATTTCATCCGGCGAATAATGACCGAAAAATACGCAACGCACAGTAAAATTTTCACGACCGAAATATTAACTCGGCGCGTATTTACGTTTGCATTATGAAATACACGAAAAACATATTTTACGTGCGCGAACGTAAAAACTTGATTGTAGACGCTCAATTTAACGCCGCGAATATTAAGCGACGTCGAGTGTTCATAATATACAAATTCCGAGTCCCCGACGTAAAATTTTATACGACGCGCACTCTCGAATCCTCGAAATTCGCGCTTATTACGCACGAACGGACGAGAAAATGTTTTTTTTTTTTTTTTCGATGCGTGCGAGGATATGGGGGCTCACCTGAGCGAATGGAGGGCGGAGTCCCCGATGCGGAGGCTGTTCTTGGATCAGTGGTGTTCAACGACGCTTGAAAAAGTATTAGGATATTTCTATGTATTTTTTTTATGGACAAACGAATTTTCATCTGTTTATTTTCATTTTTTCATATTTTCATCTAAAATATTAATTAAATCTAGACTCAATCTGAAATCAATCAGTACTTGTATCATTGATCTGAGATCGTTCGGTATGAAATGATTTCAATATTTCGTCATCATTATCATCATGTTGAAGATTCACGTGATAAAAAAACGGTATCAGAAAAGTCTCGTTTTATAAGTTGTATATGATGGTGATTCATATGAAATGGGTTGAAGAAAGAGATTGAAATGCCAATAAGTTACTCATGTATCAGAATGAATGGATGGTAGATGGACATGTGAAGTGTTAGAATGGTATTTGAAAAACTGTAAAAGAATATGAATAAAACAGAGTGAACTGTAGATGAATGAAATCGAAAAGTTTTATATGAGTGTTTTTTAAGATTGATGGAGATAGAAAAAGATTGAAAGGTTTTTTAACCTTGTGCAGTCGGCGACATTTTTTTTTGATTATTTAAATTTAAAATAGTAACATGAAAGAATTTTTAATTTTTAACTTTTACGAATAAAACATGGTTCTATGTAGAATCGCTTAAACATAAAGAGTTAATGGTGAATATACTATTATTTATAAAAATGGAAAAAAGAACTTGGCGATCGAAATTTGTCAATGAGATTATTATATCAAAAGTTGATCTAATGAATCAGAATTTGACAGTTTCATACAACCAAGAATAAGGAAATATACTCTAAAATACAAAATCTGTCTAAAAAGCATCATAAGACCATTCCCACCGCTTTCTTAAGCCCGCGGACACAAAGTTGACCACCGATGCCCGAGGGCCTATCGTGCACCTAATTACATGGGTGCGCGCCGCAACCTAATCGCCGATCCCAACCCGAACTTTGCACATGTTTTACCCCCGATAACATTGAAGTGGGATAGGACAAAGGAACATAGCACTCTCTTGGTACACACTTAATCGTTTTAAAGTTAATTTCGTCCTTGAGGTTAATATTGAGCGTGTCTGATGTGGAGGCGTTGTCGTACATGAGAGGAAATCAGTTTTTATTGTTATGCTGGGTTGAAATTATGTGGTTGTTCGAGTTTTTGATGTTGGCTTTTTGTTTAAGATGTTGTAAAGATGCTTGAATTTGGATTCTGTGTAAATTTTTTTCTCGAGTTCTTTTATTTGTAGTCGAATACAATGATTATTTTTAACTGACGGTTCAAGCTTTGTTTTGCGTAATGGGGAGGTTATTGTACGAGTATAATAAAATGTTTCTTTTTTTATTATAAAAAAATGATTCGTGAGAAAATTGTATTCGTAAACGTAATCGTAGAAAAAAAAACATATACTCGATGAGCTTGGAATTTTCTAAAAATAATTTCCTTTATTGTGAAGTATTACAAGTATGAGATTTCATCTATAGAAAAAATGCTGATAATTGGTAATTATATATTGTTGTTTTTACAATTAAGTAGCTTGAGATAAAAATGTATAAATAATTTATTATAATATATGTATACTAAAATACTAAATACTAAATATACCATACTAAATATATTCATGTTTACATTATAGATTAATGATAGGAAATTACTATCACAACAAGCTAATGTCAAAACCAAAATTATCAAGAGACTAATAATAATTTAAGACCACAAGAAACGCATAACACGTTGATTGAGATTCCGCTTCCAAATAAAGCTGCAGAAATTTTCCGATTAAGCTGTTACTCGATACTAAGCGAATTTTCCCACTGAAAAGCAAAATTGACGAACCAAAAAGGCCGAACGATCCTAAATCGCAAAACATCAAACAATATTAAGACCCAAATTCTATAAACTCAATCAATATTTCGATATTTCAACACATTAAATGATATATCTAAATAAAAAAAATAATAATTTCATCATACAAAATGATTGAAAGTACGTACTAAAAATATGTCTGAAGATCGTATTTAGTACACTTTGTGACATATGGAAATATGAATATGAGAAATGCGATCGTTTTTTCATATAAAACGGTCTGAGGACGCGGACCTAAATCTTTGTGGGTGGTCGGGCGCTTATCCGCCCCGAGATGGGTGGGTGGGTGGACGGGTGGCGATCCGCAAAAGTGTTTACATCAGACGCCCTCATAATGGCGGAATCCATTACCGAATATTCAATACGGTGGGTCTCTCTACAAACAATGCGGATGAGCCGTCTCGTTCATGGAGAAAAACCGGATGCCGGGAATTTACCGGACGGCATCCCGAAACTGGATCAAATTAGCCGTGAAGATTTCTCGTGTGTCGATACAATTTTTTTCATCGAGGGTGCTCGTCGGAGGGTAATTTGTGTGGAAATGCGAGGGATGTTCGATTGAATGGTGTTTGATGTGAGCTTGAGTGGTGTCAAATGGATTTTTTCAAATTCGCCGAATTACTCGGGTTGTGTACATAAAATGTTTCAGCCATTGATGTCATCGTTCGAAAATTTATGTTTTGAAAGTAATACGTATCGAATATTCAATAATGATATATCAAAATGTGAATAATTGCGGTCTGATTGTGAAGTATTTCATAGTAAATTAACGGACGTATAATGTATTCCCTTTGCATAATACACATTCCGCATTTTATTACACATTAAACCGAAAAATCGGTTATTCAACATCGACAAAATTAAACTAGCATTTATTTTACAACGATTTACATAAGCACCGCGCAATTTCGCTCGTTTGCGCATTCACGGGAGCGCTCCATTTTTACGGCCGACCGAATTCGCAAATGCACACACATTCGCGTATAGATTTCAAAAAGGCTACATTGTGTACGCAACAATATATCGCCGTTAAAGGGGGAGGCGACGCCCACGCGTAAAAGTTTATGAATAATAAAATGTATTTCGTTAGGCATCAAGTTTGATTAAAGTTGACCTCAAATAAAGAACGCGGTCCGCGTAAACGGATTAAATCCGGACGGTTCAATGTAAACGTTTATACGCTTTAGCGCAGGGCCAGGTTATAATATGTCGAGCAACAAGCGATTTGCATAAAAGAGTTTGTACAGTGTTGGTGTAGGGACACCTATCGGTCATTCGATCTCGTTTGTGCGGCGGGTCTTCTTCGGGATACGTAAACGAAATTAAAGCGAGGGTCAACAAATTATCTTTATTTGTGCAATTTTAGCGCGAGCCCCCTCTGATAATGTGCTCGCCGTTAACCGCATTATCGCGAAAGCGACCGCCACATTGCGAATATCAAAACGGTGTCGGTGATAAGTTTTACAGGTGAGTCTTGATAATTTGTGCTGAATTCGGGGATATTTATTTTTTTAATTTACCGAATTTAATAAATATCATCGTTATTAAATATAATATAAATAGTGACCATATCATCGAAAGTTTAGAAATTTTTTCTTGTCATACATATGTGCCCAGTCTCACTGCCCACTATGATAAAGAAAAGTCGTTTTCAAATAGTCGAAAAGTGTATCCATTTCTCAAAGATGGTTTACGGTTAATTTGAATATTTGAATATGTCTATTTAATATTATGTCTATTTGAATATTTCTATCAATTAATTCATAGCCGTAGCCAGGGGGAGAAGGAATGAGAGTCCCTCCCCACCCGAATTTCAAAAATAATGAATAATTGTACTTAAATTATGAGACTTATGTTGAGTTATATCATTCGATTGTAATATATCTAAATCAATTCTTTGAATGGCTTGACTTTACATTATATTTCAATCAGAAAAAAGCATATTTTTATTGTTTGGAATCACTTACAATTGGATATAAGTTGTTTTTTGACCCACTTTCCCTCTAAATAAAAAGCTTGAAAAATATCCTGGCTACGGCTGTGAACTAATTGCATGTAATATTTTCAACAAAATCTCATTGAGAGGATATTTGAAATCAAGAAAATAATATTAATATAATACTAAACAAAAAAAGATTCAAAGATTCGAAACCATCAAAAAATTTCCACTTCATTAAAAATTTTTATTTCATATTTCTTTGAAAATATAAGCAGTTTAATATTAATTTAAAATTTTGGTACATTACAAGGTTTCAGTTAAGTTTTTATGTACAGAATTTCGTATATATTCCGTGTAATTTAGAGGAGTCAAAGTTCAATCTAGCGGTGAGCTAATTGGGGGAAAAGTGATCGAATCTCGCATGAACGTGTCGCTTCTCCACCGCGTAATTAGCATATATGGGTTTTCGTAGTCCGCCCATCAAAATATCGCATAAAATGAAAATTGATCGCGTGGACGGCGATCAATCATATTGATCCAATTAAAAACCTAACGCGCAACGGCGTAATGTTGCAGATTAAAATGATTAATAACGCGCCGATGCTTCTATTTATTACTGTACGTTTTGGATATATTTATTTTTTAGAAACGTTCTATTATGCGTGAGCTGGATTTGTTTTTAACAATAAATCTTTCAAAAATAATAGCTGGCTTGATTCTATACATCTTCATAAATATAAATTGAGATGAATGTGAGAAAAAGATAAAAGTTTTGATTGACTTTGAAAATTATCATTTTTCAGACTTCTAATACATATGCATGTTATTTTAAAATGAAAATTGGAAAAGCTTTCAGAATTAAAATGATTAAAATTTGTTCAATTAAAAAAAGTTAGTATTAGAATCGCATAGATGTCACTGGCAATAAAAAGGAAAATAAAAAGAAAATTGATGGCTTTCCCAGATGAAGCGATATAAACGAGCGGATAGTTTCAAAGAGTCGCATCCTCGGCCTCGGTAATGGGTTACTTTACACCGTGCGCCAGTTATGAGTTCAAAATTACAACTTAACTTCGGACTAGGAAAAGGTGATCAGATTAAACGTGACTTCTAAAATCTCATTTCCGCCTCTAGAACGGGACTTAACCGTGGCCATGGGTACACATCAGGGGCGAATCGACGAACCGGCAAGATTTTCTCAAAAACGGCCCCGAATTGCATTTGAAACAACGCCGGCTGAACTAAAAGTTAATTTTCATTCGAAAAATATTTACGTGAGCGTTTTGTATAGAAGGATTTGCATGGAAAAGCTGACGGAATCCGTTGGGATTTCCCTCGACGTTTCGTCTACCAAATCCGTCCCTGGCGCACATAGGTGTTTTTGTCACCGTTACATCTTCCAACATAATATTATTCAAATGTATGTATAATATATTTAATATATAATAATAAGGTAGACTGAAGCATAAAGGGCGTATATCCGTTCGACGTCGTGGAATTATTACGGCCGTTTGTCAAACGCGTGAGATTTAAACATCAACGTGACGACTATCAATCAGACGAATCGGCGATAAAACAAAAATATGAGTATATAACGGTTTTGCATAATACAAAAAATATTTACTAACATCCAAAATTTCAATTTAAACACAATATTATAACCTTTCTAAAGCACTCGGCATTACGCACGTGCTTAACACCTCGAAGAATCGTCCAATTAACGGCACGACGCCCAACGACGTTATTACGATTCGAAAGATTTGTTATCGCAAACGGTACCCCGTCGCCAAGTTTGATAATAACGCCGCAGTCCAATAAATGTTGTTCTGATTTATGTGGGCGCATTAGGGTTTATGCGTAGGGCCTACGCAAAGGGGAGGCTTTCGCGGTTTTGAGGCTCTCGTCGATCTGCGAGCGAAAAAATATCGATAGGGATATCGGCAGACGTGCCTGTTTTTGACAGTTCCGTGCAAATTATCGGCGTTCGTGGTTGGCGGCATTGCGACGACGACGATGATGATGATGACCCGTTTCGCAGCGGCCGAAGCAATACGTTCGCCAATAAATTGCTTCCATCGCGCACCCCCATTACCGAACGGGACGTCATTATGTGTGTGGGCCACGTGTAACTGTTAAGGTGGACTTTCACTATTGTCTTATGATTTTGGATGAGTTTCATTTTAGTTTTTTAATTTAAATATAAAGAATATTGATGTATTTTAGAAATGTTTATAAAATTTTTTGATCATTATAAAATCAATTACTTTTTCTAGTAAGAATTCATGAAAAAATATTATTATATTTTTATTATTATTCATCATCATCATTAGCAGCCTATAAGTTATCCACTGCAGGACAAGGCCTTAACAGACAAATGCGGCAGTCTAGGCTATACCTCACCGCGCTAGCCCAAGTCGTATTTCGGTGAGGGATTTTATTATTATTAACGGTCCTCATTTTTTTGGTCTTTATTTCAATTCACTCGTGGTTAGTATTTAAACATTAGTACTGACCATTATTATTTATTAGTTCGTATTTATACTAAGCGATCAGTATTGATCGTCAATATTATTGACAACACAGATAGGCGACTACTTTATGTATTATCGAGAGTTTATCAGAATACATCCAATCCTCTTTTTACTCTTTTTTTACACGGTTCTAGAAAGAAGAACCGATTTTTATACACGGTTTTTTCCCATTTAACCCATTTAAGCCTAGTGATCCGATTTCGGAACACTAAACTCGTTGCCGTTTTTTTTTTTTTTACTTCTTAACATCAACAACAAATGGTTTTAGAAGTATCAAGTTGGATATAGTGTTAGTGTCGCTTGCTTGTGGTTAATATTTGAACGTGCATAGACCTGTAACGACGTCATGATATATTTATAAACATTGAAGTATAATATTGGACGATTTCAGCAAAGTTTTTTTCTACTTAGGTAATTATTACTTTTGCTTTTTCGGTCCTATAAATACAATTTTTGCTATTACTAATCTACTTTATATACGCTACCGTATTTTAGTCACAATATACAGAAATTATTAATATTGTCGTTATTATGGGCTTGTAAAGTCGGGTGTTCCGATTTTCAAACGCTAGGCACATAGATGACCTATTCAATGCAATGCAGCACGGTAGTGAAGAAAGTTTAGATTGATGTTTATTTATTTATTATTATTATTATTTATATATAATATTGTAAGTTACAATATTATATATTATTATAATTATTATATATTATTATATTTATTATATATTATTATAATTATTATATATTATTATATTTATTATATATTATTATGAGTCGCCTTCAGGAACGCACACGTGACACTTCGTTTGCATTGTGGATCGTTACTCGTTTCCCGCGATTATTTTGTCAACCACAACCTCCGTTCCCTCTCTCAATATTCGTGATATCAATTTAAAGTATAACGCTCGATCTAACTTACTCGTTTTAGTTTCTAAATCTACGATTCTATCCATCCGCATGTGTTTTAACATCTGTGCAGACCTTTTTCATTCCATAGAAACACTTAACTAAAACCTTTTTTTTTTTATAACGCCATTCGGGTTTCCCCAACGCCTGTAAAACAATCTTTAATTTACGCACGTATAACTTGTGTCATATTCCATTATATCTGGTTTGTTTTGTGCGCGTATTTAAATTTGACACGATCTTAATCGAAGTGCTTATATCTCGTTTCGCGGGTGAAAATTCGATTTTACAGTGCCAGAAACAACACGACCTTCGAAAGACGGTAACAATTCAATTCAATCTTTTTCATTTTCTTTTCTGTGCTCAACTGAATTTAAATTAATCTCATTAATTGTTCCATTTTTTGTTCGTGCCCGAGTCTCATTATCAGTACGCCCTTTCGCGCCTAAAATTCACGCACATTAATTTCTCTCGAAATAGAAAGAGAGAAGAACACGTTTAAATCGACCTTCTCTCTCCCTCAATCTTTCAAAAAAAAAAAACCCCCGACAAATACGTCCACATTGAGTTAGTCGCCTTCAGGAACGCACACGTGACACTTCGTTTGCATTGTGGATCGTTACTCGTTTCCCGCGATTATTTTGTCAACCACAACCTCCGTTCCCTCTCTCAATATTCGTGATATCAATTTAAAGTATAACGCTCGATCTAACTTACTCGTTTAGTTTCTAAATCTACGATTCTATCCATCCGCATGTGTTTTTAACATCTGTGCAGACCTTTTCATTCCATAGAAACACTTAACTAAAACCTTTTTTTTTTTTTATAACGCCATTCGGGTTTCCCCAACGCCTGTAAAACAATCTTTAATTTACGCACGTATAACTTGTGTCATATTCCATTATATCTGGTTTGTTTTGTGCGCGTATTTAAATTGACACGATCTTAATCGAAGTGCTTA
The DNA here is from genome assembly GCA_009617725.1 of Hydropsyche tenuis. Lineage (NCBI taxonomy): Eukaryota > Metazoa > Arthropoda > Insecta > Trichoptera > Hydropsychidae > Hydropsyche > Hydropsyche tenuis. Next base: position 1,591,334 of record VTON01000008.1, read on the forward strand.
TATCTCGTTTCGCGGGTGAAAATTCGATTTTACAGTGCCAGAAACAACACGACCTTCGAAAGACGGTAACAATTCAATTCAATCTTTTTTCATTTTCTTTCTGTGCTCAACTGAATTTAAATTAATCTCATTAATTGTTCCATTTTTTGTTCGTGCCCGAGTCTCATTATCAGTACGCCCTTTCGCGCCTAAAATTCACGCACATTAATTTCTCTCGAAATAGAAAGAGAGAAGAACACGTTTAAATCGACCTTCTCTCTCCCTCAATCTTTCAAAAAAAAAAAAACCCCCCCCGACAAATACGTCCACATTGAGTTAGTCGCCTTCAGGAACGCACACGTGACACTTCGTTTGCATTGTGGATCGTTACTCGTTTCCCGCGATTATTTTGTCAACCACAACCTCCGTTCCTCTCTCAATATTCGTGATATCAATTTAAAGTATAACGCTCGATCTAACTTACTCGTTTAGTTTCTAAATCTACGATTCTATCCATCCGCATGTGTTTTAACATCTGTGCAGACCTTTTCATTCCATAGAAACACTTAACTAAAACCTTTTTTTTATAACGCCATTCGGGTTTCCCCAACGCCTGTAAAACAATCTTTAATTTACGCACGTATAACTTGTGTCATATTCCATTATATCTGGTTTGTTTTGTGCGCGTATTTAAATTGACACGATCTTAATCGAAGTGCTTATATCTCGTTTCGCGGGTGAAAATTCGATTTTACAGTGCCAGAAACAACACGACCTTCGAAAGACGGTAACAATTCAATTCAATCTTTTTTTCATTTTCTTTTCTGTGCTCAACTGAATTTAAATTAATCTCATTAATTGTTCCATTTTTTTTTGTTCGTGCCCGAGTCTCATTATCAGTACGCCCTTTCGCGCCTAAAATTCACGCACATTAATTTCTCTCGAAATAGAAAGAGAGAAGAACACGTTTAAATCGACCTTCTCTCTCCCTCAATCTTTCAAAAAAAAAAAAAAAAAAACCCCGACAAATACGTCCACATTGAGTTAGTCGCCTTCAGGAACGCACACGTGACACTTCGTTTGCATTGTGGATCGTTACTCGTTTCCCGCGATTATTTTGTCAACCACAACCTCCGTTCCCTCTCAATATTCGTGATATCAATTTAAAGTATAACGCTCGATCTAACTTACTCGTTTAGTTTCTAAATCTACGATTCTATCCATCCGCATGTGTTTTAACATCTGTGCAGACCTTTTCATTCCATAGAAACACTTAACTAAAACCTTTTTTTATAACGCCATTCGGGTTTCCCCAACGCCTGTAAAACAATCTTTAATTTACGCACGTATAACTTGTGTCATATTCCATTATATCTGGTTTGTTTTGTGCGCGTATTTAAATTGACACGATCTTAATCGAAGTGCTTATATCTCGTTTCGCGGGTGAAAATTCGATTTTACAGTGCCAGAAACAACACGACCTTCGAAAGACGGTAACAATTCAATTCAATCTTTTTCATTTTCTTTTCTGTGCTCAACTGAATTTAAATTAATCTCATTAATTGTTCCATTTTTTGTTCGTGCCCGAGTCTCATTAACAGTACGCCCTCTCACTGCCGCCACACGAACGACGGCACAGCGCTGCTAAGGTGCCCGGATCGCTCGTCCGCCCGATCCGCGGACCCCGCGATCCCGCCCGCCCGCTAAGGCGGAGCGCCCGACTTTCCAACCGCGTGCGCGATTCTAATTCCCCCCCAATACAAATTTTCACAAGCCGCTACTGCTGGCCGCTCAATCAAACTACCGGTTATTAGATTCCCTCTCTACTAAGTCCTAGCATCCTGATTTACTTATAACCTCTTCGAACATATTCAAATTCCACAATAGGAAAATATATATCGTATAACAGAATCATTTAATTAGAACGTTTTTGAACCTCAAGAAATTCCTATTAGAATCCATCGCCCTACTGTAAATAATTAATTCTTCTTAATTTTACTACAAAATAAGGGATAATACTAGTCTCAAACTAACATGCTTGCTATCCAATTAACTAACTAACTTGTAAAATCTGTTCATAATCATAGTTAACTACGACATAATTTAAATAACTATCTAATTTCAACTAACATACATTATAAACGTCATTCAATGACTAAACAACAAGTAGCGTACGATCAAAGTAAAATTTTTTAGAATATAATAGTTAAATTATACCTTATTCTATCTTATTACTAACTATTTACTATCCCTACTAACCGTCTAATATCAACTAACTCTTTTACGAACAGAACGCAGTAATGCATTTGGTGGGGTGTTTGCAGGACTAAAACTTTGTCGTACAATTAGAATACACTGCATGTTCACCTAGTTAAAATCTTTCTTTGGTAATGGCAAAGACCGATGACGTGTGTTTTACGGAGGTCGAAGCCAAGTAGGACCAACGGTCTTGCCTCGTTTGACAAACTGGTGGTCATTGCGATCGCAAAAGTGGTCAGCGAGGACGCAGTCTGCTCAGTCTTTACCTCGTCTGCCCCGCGGGTGATCATTGCGATTTGCTTAGTGGAGAGTCAGCGACCACAAAGACTAGCACATAGGCTTGCGTACCGTGGGTCTGAGAACCTCTTCCGTTGGCATGGGCGGATTGGATCTTATGGTACATGTCCCTTATCGCTACGAGGTTGGCTCTCGGATAAGGTATATAGCCTAGACCCCCAATATTTGATGGGGAGACCTTGTCCTGCAGTGGGCACTAAACCGGTCGACAATGATGATGATGATGATGATATTATTATAATTAACAATTATAATTTATAATTGTTTGAGTAATTGATAATTCATGTAACTGCGAATCTGAATGAACCCTATTTCACATAACTCGTGAGAACCCCGCATTTCATTCGATCTGGAGAATCGACCAACTTCTCATCGACGCCTCATCCTTTTCCGTCGACGCGAGTGAATCTGGTAACCCGACGTAGCAATACGTTATAATAACAAATAAAATAATAAATATAGTAAACTACTAAATTTAAAACATTCATACGTCAAAGAGCTCTAATATTTTTTATTTATTTTTAGTTAAAACAGGCCTTTCCCAAGATGTCGAAGGGCTTATCGTTAAATGAAATTGTGGAAATGCTAGAAACAGAAAATAATATTAGAGCAAGGACTATAATCATCGAACCGCCTGAAAACGCAACAGCGCCAATTTCGGATGAAGATTCTGGAGACGAAGATGGTGGAACGATAAATAATCTACCAGGTTCTTTACTTTGAGCACCTGCACATTTAGTCTATGATGTGATTCTAATTTCGACTTGGATAATGAAGTTACCCCTGCTTCTACTGAGCAAGAACTTCCTCGAACAAAGAAAATAAAACTCACTAAAGTTGCACGCCGATGTAAAATCACTGATTTGGACCCACGATCTCCAAAAGGAAAAGTTACGCAACTTCAACAGATAACAAAAAAAAAATCCCACAGAAATTTTTTGAACTTTTTTTTTTGGACGACAAATTAGTTGAAATGATTGTGACGTACACGAACTTGTACGCTTCTAAATAGAAAAGGAATAAATCTTGGCTGGAGTCACTCAGAACTAAAATGCTTTTTAGGAATAATTTTCTTGAGTGGCTACGTCCTACTACCGAGACGACGAATGTACTGGGAGCAAAGGGCTGATACCCATAATACAATGGTCAATGGTGCCATGAGGGTGATCGATTTACGTCAATTTTTACTAATATACATGTCGCTGATAATGAAAATTTAGACCAGACGGACAAATTTTCCAAATTACGACCCATTATAACTGAACTAAATGAGAGATGCTTAAAATTTACGCCAAACGAGACAAAGTTCAGTTTTGACGAGTCAATGGTTCCCTACTTTGGTCGTCACGGGTGTAAGCAATTTATTAGAGGCAAACCTATCCGATTTGGTTTCAAGTTTTGGTGTGGAGCAATACGATTAGGGTACATCTGTTGGTTCCAACCATATCAGGGTAAAAATTCAAATACCCAATATGAAGAATATGGCGTCGGTGCATCGGTGGTGCTTCAATTTGTTGAGGCACTCACAAAAGAGCATCCTGGAGAATATTATTTCATATTTGATAATTTTTTTACAAGTATTTCTTTACTCGATAAACTCACTTCAATGGGCCATCGGGTGACAGGGACTGTGAGAAAAGATCGAATTGACAAGCCTCCTGATTCACTCAGACGAAATTATGAAGAAAAAAAAAAAGAAAGAGGAGCATTTGACTTCAAAAGCGATAATCGGGGAAATATTGTCTGTAAGTGGCATGACAATAGTATTGTCACTGTTGCCTCTTCAGGAGCTGGAATTAATCTATTTTTCTAGTAAATCGTTATTCTCAAAATGAAAAAAATAAAATACAGGTTCAACAGCCATACATGATAAAATTATATAACCAATATATGGGAGGTGTCGCCAGAGCTGATGAGAATATTGCTAATTATCGAGCTTCAATACGGGGAAAGAAATGGTATTCGAGCCCTTTGTTCTTCTGTTCTTCTGTTCTTCTTCTGTCTTGCACATTTCATTGAAATGTGCAAGACAGCGTTTTTTTTATTTTAAATATAAAAACTATCATATTGTTGTTACGTTGTAAAATATTTATGAGTGGCCCTTCAAAGATATGCATTATTTTATTTGGCCCACCAAGTGATTTCATCTGGCCACCACTGGCTCTAAATCATAATATAATAAACCAAAATAAACAAACACGTTGCCGTAAATGCCATAAAAACACAACATTTAAATGTGAAAAATGTAATGTTGCCTTGTATGTCAAATTTGCAATCATATATCATCATAAGTAGTTTTTTATAATAGTAATAAAAATGCTAATAATGATAATAATAATAATAATAATAATAATTTTTATAGTATCTAGTAGTAGTCACCAAATAATTATGAAGAAACAGTATATACTTCTAATGTAATAAAAATGCCTAGTGCCTAGTGATCCGATTTCGGAACACCTTATATCTCAAAAACTAGAAACAATAAAAAAAAAAGTTACTTGAAAATATTTTTTTTTACACCATTTTATGTAACATTTATGAATTTCAGGAAAAAACTCGCAAAAAAAAACCTTCGGTCTAAATGGGTTAATACGGTCTGAAAAAAAAGTATTATTATGCTACAATGGTAAAATTCGGTACAGGCCAGTATACTGTTATGATTATATGTATGTAATTATAGTTATTAAATAAAAATTTTCAATGTTTTTGATGATTTCACGTGGCGAAAATTTTTCACATTGCACATTTTTTATAATCTACATTTGGATGGAAGTTCTATCCAAATATACTGATGGAACCTATTTCCAATTTTTATATAGTCACCACACTTTTTTTACACGGTAGTCTCTGGAACGTATCCCCCGTGTAAAAAAAGGATTGGGGTACTTTGATGAAGCCCGTTTTATTGTTACTAGCAAAGCGTTCAATTTTGCAAATATATAAGTTTACTGTATAAGTATAATAATATTAACATATATACATATACATTTGCTTCTATTTTGGATTAATGTTCATAATACTAGTTTGTGCAATTATTAGTGAATTATTAGTCTGGATGCATATGTTTTTTATAGCGTGAGTGTGGGACAATTCTCCTTTACTTTGTTTTTTTTTTGTTTTTGTTTTTTTGTTTTTGTTTTTGTTTTTTTATTCTATTTATTATATAATTTAAGTATTTCCTTTTTTTTTGTTAACCACCTTGGCGATTTGGGGGAACCTGTCATGCCAGGGTGGTATATTTAAATTTTTATTTATATTTATATGTACATATGTATTTCTATAAATAAATATTATTATTATTAACTAAAATTAGATTAACTAGCATTACTATTATTTATAAAATAAACATAAAAATTATTTAAATATTGAACAAATGTTTAATTCTAATTATTCAAAATCAAAAACACATAATTTTAATCCAAAAATAACACAAATTTCTCACAAAAAAAAACAATCATCACAAAAACCCATCACATAAAAAACTCAATCCACCGAGTGTAACCCAACCTTAACACTTACACAGAATAGAGACGCGTTGTGCAATGGGGCACCACAAACTGACCGGCGGGCGCTACGCCCCCTAATTACCCGCCAGGCCCGAGACCCCATTACGGGCAAGGCCCGATCCTTCCCCAACGACCGGCCCTTGTTCGATATCTGCCCGATATAATATCTGCCGTGTTTGTGTGTATGTCTATCTGTCAAGCGGCGTTAATAGTGTCCCGCGAGGAAAACCGGACGAAGTATGAAGCCTATCGTTATCGATTGGCAACCGGCGTGAAAATTGCTCCAATAACGCATACTGCGATACCGGCTGCGTTAACAAAGGCTTTTCCGATGGTGAGAGCTTTTGTGTGCGTTGGGAGACTTGGTGTGAAGGTAAGTGATATAATAATTTCGGTTGTTGTGCGTTGTTGTGTGTTTTTTGGGTGGTTGGGAGTTTTGTAGTTGTTTTTGATGTATTGGTTGTGATAATTGTCTCAATCAATATATCAAAAACGATTAAAAATTATAAAAATAACCAATAAATTATAACAATAAGCAATTATAATTGTTTTAGAATATTTTTTAATTGGTATGGTTGCTTGATTTGTTTTGAGGGAGAAAATATTGGATTTCTAGGAAAAATCATATCCGAATATGTTCATTCATTACGGTATTATGAACTATAAATAAATAAATAAATAAATAAATAAATAAATAATGATATATTTTCTGGTTAAAAGTAAAATATTTGTTCATTTTATGGATATTAAAGCTAAATTTAGATGTAATAAGAAAATTATAAGGATCAATTTCTTTCCGTTAAAATTGTGATATTATAGTATAATTTTTCTAATGGTATCAGTATTAAATTTTCAGTGATGTATGAGATATTAATATGTTGTAAAAATTTTTGTTCTTTGATATTTTAATTTAAAATGAAATTAGTGAAAAAATTTAAAATTTAATTCGTGACTAGAATAAATTATATATTCCTTCATTATTTTATAATTAACTTAAATTTAATATTAGTAATTCATGCAACTAATTATTCTAAAGCAGAAAAAATGGTAGAAAGATCTTTTTCGTTTCGAATTTTGTTTAATAAGGTTTTCTCTTTGTATCTTAGTAATCAAGTATGTCATAAAATTTGATGTTTAATTAAAGTTCTGTGAACTATGATATATCAGTATAGTTTTAAAAAGTGTTTGGAAGAAAGCTCGACGACGTGAAAAATTACAAAAGTTTCATTTCTAATTATTACGTCACATTTCTCTAAAATTTACGAGAAAACTTAAATCAGTTCCAATAAGTTTGACTTTGTACAGAAGCGACAAATTGATATCATCGCGATCATAAAAGCAAAACTTTTGACATCGTGAAAGTATTTATTGTACGTTCCATAGAAAAACTTTAAATTAACGCACAGATTATGACGTCAAACTGAAAAATGAATCGCACTATGAACATTTCACAGTCAAAGTGTATTTCGAAATCGAATGCTTTCATTGCATTTAACAGTTAAGTATTTTCTTCATTGAGTTTCGTTGAGATAATAAGTATTTGCATAAAATAAACTCTCGAAGTATCGACTGGAATAGTTTCCTTTGTTTCAATATTGAAATTTATGTACAAAATTATGCAAAGAATGTGGAAGGTAAGGTATAAATTAATCTTTGTCATTCGATCGAAGTTGTTTTATTATTACAGTATGGCGTGCAGAAAACTTTTCCATTTTCGAATTTTCCCATCCCGCGAAAACGTAATTGAAAAATGCACATATCAAAAGAATCAAACCAAACTAATTTTTCATACGATTTCACAAACGTAGAAACTCGTCGAAACAACAGCACGCCACGACACAACATCTCACCGCCAAAAAGCAAGCCTTCCATCAAACATAAACATAATTTAGACTCGTCAATAAATCTCAATGAGTATTTGCAGATTTATGCGCTCCTTCAGCTCTTTTCCCCATAATATATACGAAAGAACCGTGTGTGTGTGCAATCTGTGATCATTACGCGGAGGTCACGCGAAGACCGCCGAAACGAGGACTTATACTCTTCGGTCTTCGGACCCGCTCGAGGCCCATAAAACACCCGTTTTACGGCCAGCTACTCTTATTTACCCAAATTACCCGACGCCGTTTTCCTATAGCCGCTGCATTAAGTACGGTAAAAATGCATGGGCCCTCAAACGGTGGCCGGGTCTTATTTTCCCGCTGTCTTGTGCCCGGTTGTAACTTCATTTGGTCCGCTGGCGAAGGCTTTATTAAAAAATAATAAATTGCGGTTATGGTCGAGTGTGTGTGTTGAAATCGTGGAGGTATTGAACGGGGGGTGAATTTGTTATTGCATTAAATTTGGAGGTCGGGCGTAATTAGATTTGAGAGTTTGTATGGATTCGTAGGTTTTGAAGAATTGATGGTTTTTGATTGTTTTAGAAAAGTTTTGATTAACTTTTGAAGACAATAATGTGCTTAATTCTGTATTAATTAACTGTTTGAAAAATCAAGTTATTTTGGGTGAAAATAATATGAGAGTTAAAAATAAACGTGAGTTATGCAAATGGTATTTTTATATGCGAATTAATTATTTGAAAATTCGTTGAATATACATTAACACCCTAAATTCTCAATTTGTATACAATATTGAAACGAAATTTTTCGAGTGCCGATAAAACGGATTAGGTAACGCGAACACAAGGCGTTCTAATGCGATTTCCGCGGATTATACGAACGAATAATAAATAAACAATAGCGTTTCGACTCCGCGGCAATATTTTATGAATAGGAGAGACTTTCTCAGCAGCTACCATTGTTTTCGGAAACGCTCAAAAATCCTCTGTCCCGGTAAGAGTGGCCGAGAAATCGTTTTTGGCCACTCGCTGTTCCCCACAGTGGTGAGCCTTTTGTCTCAGGGCCGAGATAAAGCCGCGATGTACACGGTTTATACACAATAATTTCGCAATATTCGTCTTCGTGCCGGTGCCGTCTAATTAACAGTTATTAGTTGCCAACAATGAGCCCGCCTCAACAATGGACCGATAAGCCCCTCTCGAGCTTTTGTCGGATGCGCATCGTTCAGCGGGGCCGTTTGCTTTTTTCATTTTGCGAAATTTATCATAAAACGGCGTACACTACTCCGCTTCTAAGCACCTCTTAAGTTATTTTGTTTGTGAAATATTTCTGGAAAAAATCGCATTGTGAGCGTGGAAGCTTTTGTTTGTTGAAAGCGGTCAATAAACAAGCGAAATATATTCGATTTTGTTACCGTGCCGAGAGAACTCAAAGGGAAAATTATGATTTATATATTTTGAATGTATAAGATACAAAATTAATTAAAGGCGAATTCAAAATTAATGTTGCGCGCTGCAAAAGCACTATACCTGAAATTTCGGCGCGCGATGATTGAGTAAACGATTTAATACTCTTAGAATATCAAAAGCCTGAAAGCTTTTGTCCATATAAATTTTAGAGGGGAAAAAGCTCACAAGAAAGCAGCTCACCGCGTTTCGCCCGCGGAACAATTTACCGAAAATATATACGTATAGCCATTTGTGTCAGTCAAAATTCTATGTAACAAAAAGAATAGAATTTTTTTCCATCCCAAGAAATGAGAAGGTCCAAAATAAACCCGGAAAACTTATTCTTGAACGCCAATTCCGAGAATAAACCCTATATTGATAACGAGCACAGAATTTTCCTTAAAATTTAGAAGATGCGGAAAATTACTAACATACATATTTTAAGTGTATCTAAAATGTCAAATAACTGTAGAATCTTGAAATGATCAAAGGCGATTCAAATATTACTTTATTCGTATATTTTTAGAAAGAAATTGACGTCAAAATCGAACTGTGCACAAATAATATAATTCATACGAAACACCCACGCTCGTTTTTATAACGCATCGCCGATTTCCTGATGTTATTTTATCGTCGAAAAGCGCACGCACGTATAATGTTTATGTGGGAACGCGGGCGATAAAAATGGCCCGCATTTTTTATTGTGGGGTTTTTCTATGCGGTTATTTGCGTAAAAATGGCCATCGGCGACAATGGCGACAGATTTGCGGACTCTAATGACCGTCGAATGGAAATAGATTGAGTGGGAGTCCTTCGGAGCCGTTTCAAAGGTTATGTCGTTCGCTTATTGCCTCGATTTATAACCCCTTGCGAGTTCCCAAACCCTTAATCCGTCTAACTCACACCATCGATCCAAAAGACGCTTTCACACTAGAAGGGCAACACCTTCGAATAAAATTTCTAGAAAAATATATTGAAAAAGACATCAGGGAACTTTTATAAAAATATTTTTTTAAATATATATGTTCCATATGTTATTTTATTGTATCGTTTGTGCGAAAACCATTGGATTGCCGAGTTCTTGCATATTTCGGTTGCTATTCGAAGGGTCCAAACTGTGACCTGTGGCTTCGGTTCAAATGTCGGCAATTTTTATTATTCACCAAAGAATGCGTTAAATAAACGGCACACATTAGGGACCGCAATGTGGTCCTTTGACCCTCACGTTTTCAGCCGTAGTCGATATAAATCGCCATTGAATACGAATCGTCGGGAAAAAAGAGCGAAAAAGATTAGTCTGAATATTTTTTTTATTTTCCGAGCGATCGGTATTGTAAAAAAAGTTTTTTAAGTAATCTTATTTTTTTTGTTTAATTTTATCAACCTACATTTTGACATAATGAAATTTTACTGAGAAATATTAAATAAATGTATTTTCGTTCGAAATATCACGTGCAAAAATAAAAATGAGTATCATAAACATAAAAAATTCTTAGAAAATATTTTTGAATTTTGTTCAATGGCTTCGTTATTCATTGGGAAAAACAGATACACTTTTGAAAAGCGACGAAGCGGCGAGAGCAACGGCAATAAAATAAACAGCACAAATTGAATGGCAGAATTCAGATCGAAACAGGCGTAATTACAAAGTCGGAAAGTGTCTTCAACGGGTGACTCTGAAAAAAGATCGTAAATAAATAAATAAACATGAAAAGTTTTTAATTTGTCGTTTAAATTTTCCAAGCCATTTGGCCTTGTGCTATACACAAGAACTTTCTACTGAACGAAACGGATCGCTTTTCAGATACGACACGAAACCAAACTGAAATTCGTCTCTTGCACGTAAACGAAATGCGGGATTCGAAGTTTAATTATGTCCGTATATATTACGACTCACAAACTAGAATTTAAATTTAATATCGTTCGTTTTTAATATTGTGTGAACGAGCGGTGCTGAAAGAGCCAACTCTGAAATTCAGCTATGTGCGCCCAAATAACAAAGGAATAAATTGAATATGGCGAAACAAAAAAAGTATAAAACAAAATAGAAAACGTAGAACGCCAACGTATAGAAAAAGGGAGACGCAAACGTTTTCCATACAAATAGGCGGTTTTCCCTCTTGCCGAGTTTTCCGAGGTGACGATGTGTAACACGCGTAATGCACGAGTGACGCGTAAAGTTTTATTCGAGGGTTTCGAATGACGAACGTATATATCGAGTATACGTGTTGTTATTTTGAATATAATATGTTTACAGAATAAACAAATTAAAAATATTGACGAACTACATAAACCTAGAAAGAATCATTAGTAAATTCCTAGGTGAAAACCTTGCATTCGTGAAAACATTCAAATATTTTCTTTATCTTTATACCCGCTTTTCCGTTCACCTTTTAAAAAATGCAACGGAATATGTTTGTGTGTCAAACGGTGTCAAGTCGTAGAGGTCGGATTATCTGATTGTCGGAAGAAGCCTCAGAATGTAAGACTTTGTTTCTTTGCGGGCTTCTTTGGTATTTATGCTTTGCGTGGTTCTAGAAGGCGGTAAAACATTCGAAGGGATTTCAATAAGTTGAGGTCAAAATATAAATCATATTCGATTACAATTTTTCAAACAAATATTATATTACATCATCGATTAAAAAAGCGAGTATATTTTAAAAATATTTTTGAATATTCGACACGCCAACGAAAGGGGAAAATAAGCAATTTAAAAACGTTTTGAATAAATGCGAATAATTTGGTCTGAGGCGGTGATTCATTTTGACATATGACCCTTCAAGTACGCATCGTGTGGACTCCCTCTTCACACATCCGCATGATTGATTGTAAAAAATACAAGTCTTGCTCGTTGAAAGCCCTTTTCGTACGTGCGAAACAATTTCGTATGTAAAAAAAAATAATGCACACTCGCTCCTACGTGTAATATATCGAGACTTTTTTCATGCTTGAAATTTCGCATGGAAAAACGTCACTGTGGGGTTTTTTTCTTTGGAAATTGTAAAATTAATTTTTAAACTTGTAATCTTTCGAAATCGAGTATCCGAAGGGAGGGAAAAGTCAAAGAACAAACGTGAAAAATCGCAGAGGATTTGTCGGTCGGCAACTTTGGTAAGCCGATGAAATATTACCGAAGAATTGAAGATTAGCGATAATATAAATTATACAGCTACTTTTATCGAACACGAAAGATAACTAATACTTTTCATACCAAAAATTTCACGGGATATATTTTAATAATATATATTTTTTATATTTCGACATGCTCAATATACCTCGGAATATTTTTTATGTTTTCCAAGGTGACTCGTACGTCTCCATATTGACTTTTTCCTTTGCTCCCGTATTATAAACGTTCTATCCCTTAATCTTGTGTCCGCCGTATGGTGGGTGGGTGTTTTATGATTTTCTTATGACCGGCAGCTCCTCTATTAAGGGTTAACCCTCGAAATAATGCGGATTAGCGGCTCATATCGAAGATCATCCCGTTACTATGGACCACAAAAAATTACGACCCACCCTTTAATAACGTACAGCGCTCATATTATTACAAGGCAGTTAAACTTAATCTGGGATTCGAATTCATTAGTTCGTATGATGAGTTTGTTTGTGCGAAGATCAATTTCGATCATTTGTTTGCGTGTGAAAAAATTGAATAGAAGATTTTAAAATTCAAGGAATGTTTCTTTGTGAAAAATATGCTTTTACGAGTCGAAAAGATTTATGAAAGTCGAAATAAAGTTTTCACGTATAAATTGCGCAATTAAATATTCAGTTGGCGTAAAGAACACGTATTTAATACAATAGTTAAACTTTAGAACAGTCGGTCTGTCCTTGATTAAACTTTTAACTGCTTCAAAGATTTGACTAGTTCTTTTCAGAATGCGCTCCCGTACATTTGAAACGTGCCAACTTCAGTTCGAACTGTACTTCTATATAAATGGGAATTATATGTTTGTATTTTAAACCTCAAAAACTTTAAAATTCATTGAATAAAACCATTTACGAATCTGATAATTGCGATCTATATCAAATTGTTCAAGTGCAAATAAATGGGAGAGCTCGCGTGTTTTCGCGGTAAAGGTTCTTTTGAAGCGGCAAGTCAAGGATTTGCAAAACCAAATAAATTGCTCTCATTATGCTTGTTTCGTTTCCTTTTTCTATTTTTTTTTAGGACGGAAATGCTTGTAGGTTGCCTTCTTTTTTCGGTGCGTTTTCTTTTTCGCCTCCACACGTCGACAAATGAAAATATTTCAGACGAAACGCTCTCGCGGTGATAAAAGTTCGCATTAAATATTAAATACAGTCTTAACGTGCAAGCATAAAAAATATCTGCGTTTTCATTTGGTATTTTGTATGGAGTTTTCTCCCGTTGAAGCGTTTTAATTATCATATTATGATGGGAATTTTTTAGACTTTATGTACCTTGGCACACCTATTTTTTCACCAGAGAAATTTCGACACACCTATGAAAGCCGTAACACTAAAAATATTCATAAGTATAAGAAATTTAATTTAATTTAAATTAATTAATTAATTAATTAATCAAAATAAAAATAAATCATGTAATAAAAATAATATTACATATTGTAGATTGCAGTAGTTCTTATTGATCGTCAAATGTATGCAACAATTAATAATAAGAGGCAATACGTACTGATGGTCTAATCGTAAGATTATTTGCAAGAAATAATTTCAATGTTTATTATTGTTTTATAGATTCTTTAATACTAATAATATTAGAAAAACTTTCTCATATAATGAAATTTATATCGGCTCCATATGATGGCGAACGACAATATCAAGAAAGTTATTAAAATTAGTACTATTCCCATGAAATCTAAATCGATCAAAATTTCCATTTTAGAAAGCACGATTGAATCCGAACATATGTAACGTAAGAGTACGAATTTAAGAAACGACCTTAAACAGACGTAGATCGATGTCCGTTCGGTCCTCGCACTTTCCGGCACGAAACGTCTGAAATATTTTTCAGAGACGCTATCTGCAATCTATCCGGGGCGGGGTTTTCGAGTGAGTTCGTGATTCGTGAAACATATTATATCACACACAATATAACATAAAACGAGGTGCGCTATTCGCCAAGTATATTCGAATTTCGGGTACCGGAAGGAATGCGTCACAAATTGTAGCGGCCGTATCCTGAATCGATTGCGTGACGACAATGACGGATTATACGTCCGCGTGATATGACGTATCCACGCGAGTATGACAATCGGATCAAGGTTAATAAAAGAAATACGTAGTTGAAAGCCTCGGTAAATCGGTATTCGATCCATTGTTTATAACGATCGTACAAACTTTATAATGGATCCGCATAAAAACTGCCATCTAAGCGACATATTCGCGCAAAAAACTGCGAATCGAACCGCTCGTTTTTTCCACGATGGCTAACGACGTCGCCTTCGAGGGTGCAAAACCCTTCTCCGGTGGTAAAAAGCCTTCGCCGTGGCTTCGGGACGAGCTGTTAATTACACGTATTACCGGCGAGGCCGTAATCCCGGCAGACTGTCGTCCGATAACAACGGCCGACCTCCTCGTGGTGGACGACATCCATCATCCTGTCACCGTTGCTGGGCCGTGAGGTCCTCAAACTATGCGCTTATTGACTACGATGGACGTAGGGTTGGTTTCTGGCTGTGTGCAGTTCTGGATTTTGAGGGGTGGCCGTGTATTGAATGGGCGTTTATAATGATGAGTTTCAATAGACGTGGGTTGTATGTTGGTTTTGGTATGTGATTTTTTTATTGAAATTTCTAAGAAGTGATACGATTATGAATAAAGGAAAATAGTGATTGGAATTTATATAATTATTAATGCTATTATATACGTTTTTATTCATAAAAGTAGTGCAAGAATGTGTAGATTATTTAATAATAAAATTTTCGAATTTATTTGTATTGTTTCAATACTGTTGATTTTTTTATTTATTTGAGTACGTACACCTAAAGACAAAAAAAAGTTCCGGGTCCCTAATACGCACCTTTAATGTTCCGTTTAGTCACTAATTTACGACGAAATTTTTCAAGGTTCATAAATTTACGAAGCTAGACAACTGATCTTTTCATTTAACATTAAAAAAAAAGACAAATATGTCAAACCTTCGACCAATAAGGATGAAAGGCATCCGTATCGAATTACAATGATGATACAAAAGCGTGAAATGTCCATGATTTATTAATGTGACGGTTTTTTTTTGCATGTTTCAGAATTATAGACTCTTGTTTATATTATGGTTTAAGAATTTAGGTTTCTATTTAATATTTGGTATTACCACCCTTATTTTTAATTATTTCTAATATTCTATTTGGAATTGATTTATACAAATTATTAATAATATCTTCATTTATTTCATTACTCCAAATCTCTTCGATGTTTTTTTTCAATTGGAAAATATTTTTTCGACTGTTTTCTAGCTAATTTCGTCTTTATAATGGCCCACAAATGCTCGATGGGATTGAGGTCCGGACTGTTCCCAGGCCATTTTAAAGACGAAATTCCGATTTTGTCCTTGTATTTTGTAATTTGTAATTAAAATATAGTATCAGGAATCGCTTTATAAAAATATAAAAAAATAATAATAAGGATTTATCAAACGGCTTGAGCTCGATGACAAGGCGCAGAGTCGTTTTGGAAAATCGGGTGATCGGTATATTGAGTAATATCCTCAATTGCCGGCAAAACGTTTTCTTTTATGATTTTTTTATATTTTTTTGCATTCACTGTACCTTCGACAATTATTTATACGTTTTTATCATCACCGAAGGGGAAAACTTCACCGTCGGTGTGACACAATGCGCGTGGAATCTTTCACCAGACTTTCGACGCACACATCTCTGTCCATCCCGAGCAAATAAATTAATCTTTGATTCATCTGAATAGAACTCCTCCAGTCATTTAAAACCAGTTTTGATTTCGCCCACTCTAATCGAGTTTTTTCATTTTTGTTTCGCCGATCGTCTTGATGAATTTCTTGGAATACTGTTTTGCTCGAAATTTTTTTACTTCACTGGTTGACGCAAATTCTGATAAATTTGAAGTTTGAAACGATCCTTCATAAAATATTTTTTAATCGACGGTCATCGCGAGCAGTTGTCGACCTTCCTCTTCCGCTTCCTTTTTTTCGCTCTAAAGAGCCACTTTCTCTGAATTTCCTGGATAGCACGTGAAGAATATCCAACTCTTCTAGAAATTTCCGCGAAAGATTTTTTTCTTCCAACAAAACGACGATTTTCGATTTTTGTCGCAACGGACATTTGTTTTGTTCTTTCCATAGTTCACTGGACGTTTACACGAAGACGGTTGGCAAAACACCGCCGGGATTTCAAAAAATAACGAAAGTTGTTCACATGTGTGCATATTGCATTTCCTCATAATACAAAAAAAAAAAAAAAAAAATGACATATTTCTAGGAAAAAAATTGGTTTGAATGCAACGCATCGGGACCGGAACTTTTTTTTTTTTTTTTTTTTTTTTGGGTGTATAACAGTAAGACAGTATGTAATTAAGGATAGTAATAATCTTCAGCCCTCTTTTTCTTTCTTTTGTCTCATAGAAAGTCACATTATTGATGATGAATGTTTGTTGAGTGAGTTGCATTTCTTTTGTAGATACTTTGTATGAGTTTGA
Organism: Hydropsyche tenuis; assembly: GCA_009617725.1. Lineage (NCBI taxonomy): Eukaryota > Metazoa > Arthropoda > Insecta > Trichoptera > Hydropsychidae > Hydropsyche > Hydropsyche tenuis. The sequence goes on from VTON01000008.1 coordinate 1,608,311, forward strand.
AAAATAGCGTAGTTTAGTACATAGCGTGTTTTTTTTTTTACATTTTTCGGCGTGTCGATTATAGTTCTTGCGTGAAATTTTGAATATTTCATGTAGTTTTACTTGTTAAATTGTTACATATTTTAGTGTTGATTTTTATTTATGGGCTCATTAAAACAGTTACGGTGAGTTATGTGAAAAAGAAGCCACTAAAAAACTAGTTACGTTTTAACTTTTAAAACGTTTTGAAAAAAAAATTAAGAAAATTACGAAATTCAAAGTAATATACTAATATATAATATACTAACATTTGGATATTATTTTACTTACTAATTTATTCGTGATACCCGAAACTTGCTGTTACATGCCAGGGACGTGTTCACGTACGATTTTAGTTCCTTGAGTGCAATTTGGAGAGCGGCTCGACTCAATTTTCAGAAGTTTGAGAATTCGTGTGTGCGGAACAGTTAGCGTCACAGACACCCGAAGGAAAAGTTGAATTATTTTCCCATTAAACTAGAACCATATGTAGCGATGACAGTAATATGTGTCGGTCGAGCAAAAACGCCGAAATTCGACTCATCAGCAAATCGCTCGCTCTCAATATTTTCCGAAGTATTACGTATTTTTTGTCCGCTCGGAAATCGTTGCTATTTTGGAAACAATACATTACACTCCATTTTTTCAGATATCGACGATATGTTTGATATTTTCCCCGCTCGTAATGAAAATCTCTTTTTCTGTCAAAAGAATTTATGGATAACCATAATGCCACCAACGATCGTAACACATTATGTATATTTGATTAAGTGAATCAGATATCATATTCTGTGTAGGGGGAGAAAAATACTAGAAAAAGAACAGAAAGTGAGAGAGAATATTCGTTTATTACGCGCTCGTATGTGAAAATATTTTCGCGATAAATGAAAAAGGGGGCTGGAAAAACAATTTTCATTTTCAGCGCCTCCGTAACACAATTTCCACAATAGACGTCAAAACGGGAGAACACTGCCAATTTTTCGCGTAAAATTTTACACGATGCACATTTTTTCATAACGGAATATTATGTTCAAACTATCCATTTCACTTTGCAACGATTTTCATCGAAATAAAAATTTAATAAACGAGCGTCCTCAATTAGAACGATCGCCCTTTTTGCGACGAGATTTAATAGAGCGTGAAATCTGCTTTTCTCAGCCCGAAAACTCAAAAAGATTTATCGATTCGCATCCGAAAATTTGAAAGTTTTCAACAACGGTACTTTTCAGACCTTTCGCGGAGTCCTCCCTCAGTGAAAAAAACGCGCCATTGACCGAGTGTTGAAGTGACTGCGAGAAAGTCGCCTTTTCGGACCTTTCGAAAAGAGGCTTATTAACCGGTCTCCGAGCCGGTGAAAAGAAAGCCATTCAAGTCGGAGTGCTTCACTCGAATCGGACCGCCTTTCATGGACTATTTATTGAATTAAGACCTAGGCGCAAAAAAAAAAAAAAAAATGAGGAAAATTCGACTCCTTTCCACCGATTTTCTGGATTCGTGCAAAGTCCTTCGTGTATAGATTTTTTTATTTGCGCGATAATCTTTTGAGGATTTCGAGTTGACATAATGATATATATCTCATTAATTGAATAATAAAAGTGTGAATCATTCTCGTCTTATTTATAGTATTAGCAACTAGACACTATAGTCGACGTTTAATTTGTACGTAGGTGTTTTATGTTATTTTTTCGTTCTACTATCGTGTGACACGATAATTTAAGGGATTGTCAGTCGTGCGACAGATCGATTATTTCCGGTTTGATAATCTTCCGTTTGACCCTGCGAATGAAGTGTTTCCGCTTCTTGTCACTCAATGTTACGCCCACGCTAACTCCACCGTTCTATTCCGTTGCCGTATAGGTGAAATAAACAACTTCATTTCCATCGGGCCCGATACGTGAAAATGTTTTCGTTACGAATTCATGATAAAATAAATGGGTGTTTCCCTTGTTTTGTATTTTGATCAGGTGTTGGTACGCGTTTCAGTTTTTGATTTAATAATTTAACTGCGTATTTTATTTCAAATTAGTTTTTGATGACGTAGAATTTAAATTGAACCGATGTGACGTTTAAATATTTCAATATTGGTCTATAGCTTTGAGTTTTTTTAAACGAGTCAGTAAATAGAGGAATTTACTTTCCGTCTACTTAAAACTATTAATAAATTTCAGCTTTTAGCTCTTAAAAAATTATTTTCACCTTATTCATGAGCGGTATAAAAATATGTTTAAATTTTTAAAAATGACAGAAATACTATTTTTATAATAGATGTGATAATGATAAAGACGCGGTATAAAAATATAACACAATTCATTATGAAAATGAGAACACTTTACTTTTCGTTTCCCTTCACAGAAATTATTCATTGTTTCCGAAAAACATGAATTTGACCATTTTATATATAAGCTATTTGGTCTAAAAGACATCCTCGAGCCACGTCCTCTATTGTGCATTTAAAAATCGCAAATATGTACATCTTCCATTCCATAAAAAATCAACAGCATTTCATGAAAACCAGAAAACGTACTCAAATATTATTATACGACTCGCAAACGAAACGAAACATTTTAAATAGAAATTTAAATTAATAAAAACTTTTTTGCAGCGCGAAAAAAATAACATTCATCCGAATCGAATAACTTTAACAATCAAGTCGGCGCGATAACGCCCCAAACTTCCGCCGCATCAAACCCGCAATATCCGCAAACACAAATAATATAAAAAAGGACGAAATTAGCAAAGACGTCATCGTATATCAAACGGAAAATATACTTTTGTCGCCGAGACACCGGATCGTACACACTTGCCCGCTTTCCCACCGAAAAGGAAAAACATATTTGCGCGCGGGGGAAATATCTACGTTCATTGCGCACTTTATTTATTATTATGATTTTAAGGAGTTCTTTTCACGCCGTTTTCCCAGTTTGCGGCGTGTTCTATTGTATATTATTATATTTCATATTCAGTGTTGTAATGCGGGCGGTGTGTGTGCGTTCTCTCGTAACAGTGCGTTCGCACGAAACGAATATTAATGCGAATGTCGCGAGATAAGGCGGCGAAATATCGCCGGCCTTTATCGATATTCGTGTATTTTTTTTTTGGTTTCGAAAGAATTTTTTATGCAGTGTTTCGGCTGGGGATTTTCGTGTTTTCGTATTCGCGAATAGTGAATTTTGATGGTTTTTCGAATGTGAGATTTCGTACGCTTTTGTTGTACAGGCTTGTAATCCTTTGTCGAGCGTGTGTTTTGTGCATAATATTTAACGCTTGTTTGTGTTATTATATCAAGATTTGTTTTATATATAAATTTAATAATAATTACGCACGGTCGTTTGCAATTTTATATCTGAGAATCTGAAAAGGCAATTTATAAGAAATATTTCTTAAAAAATTATTCAAACGTCAAAATAAGATTTATATTTAATTTAATCTTTTAACACTTTTCGCAATAAATCATTCAACTGTCACTACAATTTTTAAACGAAATTTATACAAAATCATTATAAAATATATATTATATTTACATCATATCTTTTATAGTAAGAATAGATTTTCGCCAGAGAAGGGACTCGCAAAAGTGTCAGACGGAGGCGTCGTTTCGGCCACTAGATAAGCATCAAAACAAAAACGTCTAGACACATGATATATGAAGAGCTGTCCTCACATCCGCATGCTCAAGGATGGCCTGTGAATTATGACAAGCAGTTCGCAGCCGATGCTGAGGCTGCACTCCGACGACACCCGTCGGAAGTTGATGATGTCGGAAATCTAAATATTATACTCGTAAGTTTTCTTTAAGAGTGGTTTTTCTTATTTCGAGATGGTGTTGGACACGTTCGGTCCGATGCATTTTGTTTAAGAGAGTTGTGGTTTGAGTTTATCGGTTAGTTCCTTTTCAAAGGGTTAAAGGCTGTGGACTTATCTGACGACAAGCTGGTGTTTTCTTGAACCGAAAATCCGCTTTCTGTGCGGTGGCACTCTAATAAATGCGACATCTAGCTCAACTTTAATGCTGAGAATGTACCGAATGCACTTAAATGTATTTAGAAATCTTACACATAACGTATAAAATGATACATTTTATTTTTATATTAATAGAACTAAAAGTTCTTCTTAAATCAGAAGATATCTGACTTTTGAAATTAATCCATATTGATCTTTTTAGTTAACTCCTAATATAAACTAGATTTTCTTATTTTATAATACATAGATTTCTTAGAAAAACATATTAAACTGAAATGTTCTTTTAAATGACTGACCATAAAATAAACTCCTTATTTTAAAACATTAAAACAATAATATTCTATCCCATAAAAATATAACTAAAACGGTAACAACCTATCAAACGAAACACCTCCCTCAGACGTATTTCTCGAATAATGAACCGCCAACACAAATCCAACAGACAATATTTCCGATACGGAACCTCAGCTGCACCCGAATGCAGCCTCGACTCCCGCTTAGTGATTTCGTTATAAAATCGAAGGAAATTTCTTCAAATTACCGCATCGGGGAAATATAGCTTCAGTTAAGAGGCGTAATCGCGTCGATATATAACTGAACGGTCCCTCGGGAACCCGTCGACCGCCGCAATTTATGTCGCCGATTTTCGGCAAGACTCGGGGGCTATTTTGCACCAACCCCAACGAAACTTCGCAAGATGGAGAAGCCTTCAGACCGCCACAGACGTACCATATTTTTGAGACATTTAGCAAAAACGGTTAACGACCGCGCATCGGTCACGTATCGGTCGGGGATAATCGATGGAATTATGTGCCGATTTTTTTTTGTTTGAATTTTTTGAAATGTTTTATCCATTTTTTTTAATTTTGTATTTGTATTAAAGTATTACTTAAACTCATATATTGGATTATAAATTGACTAAAATATCAGTTTCGATATTGATAAAAAATACATAAATCATATCGGATTATTTTTTTAATTATATTTTACTTTAAAACCATATGTGGATTTTATAAAGGTCGATGACTTTGAATTTTAGATTTATTTATTATATCTAATTAGTGTAGTTTATATTCATACTTTCGTATGATAATTTTTTTAATTTTTACAATATACAATTTAGTATTTGTTAAATATGAAAAATATTACCGATATACAAATATTCACTGAAAAAAGTTTTTGGAATAAAAATTGGTGTTAAGTGATATATAGCGCAGTCAGAAGATAAATGGTTAATCATTTAGCAAGGAATTGTTTTAGTATTCCTTTTCTTGAGAGCCACATTCTTTTTAAAAAAATGTTTAAGCTTTTAATTACAGGAAAAATCTTGTTCTACACTTAATTTTCTATAGGCTATATGAGATAATAAAAAATACTATTGATAAAAATCATCCAAATTCTCATAAAATAATTTAGTTTTCAAATGCTCATATTTTTTCACCCTTTATAAAAAACGTAACAATACAATCCCATATAAATTAAATGAATTTAAAATCTCAATCAAAAAAATTCGAAATAGTCACAAAACTCAATACATTTAATCGAATCAATCCGACGAAAATGCACTAGCCAGAAAAACACCCGAGAAATAGTTTTTCCACAGAACAGTGCAAATAGAGTGTTTCCGATTCTCTCGCGCTGGGACCCTTTGTTATAGACTGCTAGCTCCACTATGATAAATCTAATTCAATTTTATTTGACAGTTGAAATCGTTCGGAAAAACGTTGGAGATTAATGGCTACACGGCGGGTAGCGGCCACCCACCACCCACTCGCATACGAACGACGAACTCTTCACCTATTCGTTTTGAATTATCATTTCGAATACACGTCTGAGGAACGCGAGTCCCTTTCGCTGCGATTCACTCCGTGATTAATATACTTGCACGTTACAATTGATTTATGCTTTATGTACGCCTTTGGGAATATGCTGCGTTTTCTGATTTTCGTTTCGGATGTTTCTGATTCAAATATTATGCTGATTTGATGTGGAATAACTGAAAGGTGTTTTGTCATCGTTATTATGTAAAATGTGTGTAGTGTCCGTTGGATAAGGCTTTCAAGATATTATTTTTAGGTTCTAGATAAGATTCCCATTAATATGTCGACTATGTCACGTATTTCTTGAGTGTAGATAAAAAGTATTATTTTAAGTTTCATATAAAATTATTTCATATGATTTATATAAAATGAAGTTTTTTCATATTCAAAATTTCACCTTTTATTGATTAGATTATAATTTCGTTTTTTTTACCATATAAATTAGTTATTTAATAACTATTAATTATGTAAAATGTGTCACAATACTATGAAATTAATATCGTAATAGAAAAGAAATAAATTAACTTTAATAATAATAAAAAAAATATATATATACCTATATATATATATATATATAATTTTTTTACTATAATTTCATTGTAGTTAAGTAAGTATCTAAAGTTATATATTATACCGACACGTTGATATGTTGAAAATAAATTATTTTTAAATTTAAACAACACAATAGCATAAATCATTCGTTAATTTAACTTTGATATGTAAAGTAGTCCGTTGATTTATGTTAAAAATCGCAAATTTCAATTTAAATAAAAAAGCGGTCGGGACGTTTTGCAATTGAATTGCGCTTTAAAATAAATTCGCGCATGTGTGCACCGAAATTAAATATAATAAAAGATAGCTTTCGGAACGTAATTAAAAGGGGAATCCTCGTCGTTTTTGCTATTTAAATTAACTCGGGGGGAAATTTGCGAATGGCGAACGTGTAGTGGATCCTGCTCTCCTTTTGAAACATATCCTTGCCGGAGCTGGAAATGCGCACAATTGTGAACATTCCTCCGGCTCGGGATATGTAAAAGAGTGTGTCTTCATTATATAAATTCGTTAAGTAGGCAGCTTTGCAAAAAAGAGGGAAAAACGAGAAAGGAGAAAACATTCTATTTCCCTCTCGGCAAGAAAAAGAGGTGGAAAAGGAGCGCAACGCGAAGAGTCGCCATTATTCGCGTGCATAAATTTCTGCGTCTCGCGAGAAATTACCATAAAGGCATTTTTTCTTCGGCATTTGTTTAAACGGTATATCTGCTGACGAGACGTGAATGAAACGAAAAAAAAGCGGGAAAAATGAGTTTGTTGAGGGTCGTTTCCGTCCAGGGCAAAGGCCGGAAATCTTGTTCGCGACGTTTCGTTTTCAAAGACTGGCTTTGGTTCGTTTTTTTTTTGCCGTTCGCTTTTACCCGTCACGATTTTGTCTAATTCGTTTTTCGCTTTTTCAATAGTCAAACAATCGTTGGATGTGTGCTTTTGTATAATATTGTGCTAGCGCGAGACATAATGGCCGCGTGTGCGTACAAAGTGGCATTCGCACAATCTCAAGTTGGAATTTTGAAATGTTGACATTTAATTACAACGGAAAATTCAAAGTGCGATAGGCGGTGAATAAATATTTACGAAAGCGATACAAGAGTTCGCCCGTTTTGTAAATAAATCTTGTTCACAATTCGAAATGGTCAAAATTTAATCTAATTTGACACGCTTTGCAGAATAAATATAATTAAGACAGTACTAAATATCAGTCCATAAATTTCCTGTGCAATTAAGATTCGGCAAGATTTAAAAATAATGCTAATAAAATAACATGAAAATTTGCATGTTTGAATCTTTAAATGTAATAATACTTTTTAACTGTAAGACTATTCAGATTCTATTATTTTAAACACTTTCTAAATATTGAATGTTGTATTAAAGTATTTAAATACAAAAATCAATTTAAATAAAATAATATCAGATCAATAATACTGTATGATTACATCTGCATATATACTGACTGTATAACACGTTGTTTAACTTTATGATTATTATCAAAAAAATTAATTATCAAAAACAAAATACAAAGAATTCTCGACTGAATTTAAATTAGAATCAAATTTCATAATCCTGTTATTTTATAAATATGTACAAAAGATAGATATTGAATTTCAAAATTTAAGACTCAAAACAATGCTTAGAATAAAAAAAACATCTTTAATATTGCCAATAGAAAAAGCAAACGCGTAAGAGATTAAGATTCGCAGGCGCTTAAATGAAATTCGCGAAAAAGGAAATGAAATAATTCAAATTCAATCTAGCCGCTCGAGACCTTTGATAAACTTTAATTTAAGACGGTGTCCCGCTTCGACAAATAATTTTATTTGACTTGAAGAAAGACCTGCGGGACGGGCCGCGAAATCCCGGGAACGGAACGGGCTCCGGGATCAAAGGAGATCTGTCCAGTGTTCTCGGTGCCACGATTGTCCGCCAAAAACAGAGGTCCTTCGTCTCAGTGATGTGTCCTTGCACATCTCTGATCTTCCCTGTTACTTTATGTTATTATATTCCAAGTTGTAATAAGATGTCGTTTGTGTTTGGCAAAGATTCGTTTCAGTTTTGTCATTTTGTGACGTTTTATTTGAAATTGAAGGGATCTTTTCTGTTTTTGATTTGAGTAATAATGGATGAATCGAAACTATCTTTCAGTTTTTATGTACGTTATTTTATCAATTTTTGTAGTATTGTGCGTTATATTTAAGTTGGTTGATATAATATTATAATACAAGTGTTGAAATAAAAATAGAGTTATGTTTGAAATAGAATTTGTATTGTTTTTGTTATGGCGTGAGATTTTATAAGGTAGAACTTTTCTTCGTGTCATGGGGATATTGCGAACAAAAACCCAAAGCGAGCAGTATGGGTAAGGGGATGAAAGGTTTGAGGAGCATCACGAGAAAAAGGAAGAATATAACCAAAGTCATGAATCTATTTGGATTTGAAACAGTCACGTAGTTTTGTGCGAGCGTGATGTTGGCGTTGTTTGCACTAAGGACAACTGAAAAAATTGAAATAAAAACCAACAAAACATCGTGAAAAAAGTAACGTAATTTCGAACACGTTCCGTTTACAGAAAAATAAATTTTATCGCTTTTTAGTTAAAGCGACGTGCGATGGAACAATTTCGTTTTTACGGGCTGTTTTTTCAGACTTTAAAAAAGGGTCATGTTCTGCGTCAAATATGATTTCCATCATTTTTCACAATAACATGTATTGACTGCGAATTGAAAACTTTACGAACCACGTCACAATTTGTTACATGCGAATTTTTTGAACTGACAGGATTTCGATTGAATATTTTTTGTTTTTCATATAAAATACTTTTACTTCATTAACTTTGCTTTCAGTTTTCTACGGATAGTGAAAAAAATATCAGAATTAACCCGGATTGCGGAAGACTCGCATCGCTCCCGCACGCGCGAAAGGTTCCGGCAGTATATCATGATTTTTGGTAATTTTGTTTCGCAGATTAAATTTTTTGTTTGCGCCAAAAAGGCGCACACAGGTGAGAGGAAAACAAAAAATACACGAGCAAAAAAAAAAAAACCACACGGAAAAGAGAAAAATACATCTCATATTCTTGGCGGGGGCCCCCAACGTGAACTACGATTTCCTTTGTGGTCTCTTGCGCCCGCAACGAGTGGATGAAAAACCGACGGGAAAAAAGCTTTATTAGGTTATCATACACTTTTTGCAAGTGTGTTACGTAAGAAAGAAAGGAAACATAAATACTTTTATGTGCTCGACGGAGAAAAACCCAGTTTTCCACGTCGGCGACTATTCCGCTTAATTTTTTAATGCGACGCCTAATGCTGTTAGTTTTCTTGCGAAACAGTTCAATTTAAATCTAGAAATGTGTTTTTGCGAAACAAAGTAGGTAAATTAGTGTTGGTTATTTATTTTTCAATTTTCAAAGACTGTTTCATATTTGTAGTGTTTGTTTAAATAGAATATTTCATTTAATGTTTGTAAGATTCTCGGAAATAATCTTAGGGATAATCTTTATTTCCAGAAAATTGAAATTTATTTTTCAGAATACTGGAGGGCTTTTATGCAATTAAACTTTAACTCCTGTAAAAGTTTTATTGTTCTTTGAACATTTAAAATATAAATTTCTTTATTCATCGATGTTCATAAATAAATTATTGTTAAGTTATTTGAAAAAAATAAATGTATCCATTAAATTGCTTTTAGACATTTAATACAATTCTATTTTAAAAATTATAAAATAAACGAGAAAGTAATATTATATTTTGACGTCTGTTAGAGATTTTTTTCAAATGATAATATTGTTATTAAAATAAAATCGATATTTTCATCATTTAAAAATTACCGAGGTCATAAAAATGATAAGTTTATTCAAATAACAATAATTTTCAACCGAAACAAAAATAACATATCATAGTAACGACCATTATACAACACACATACACATACACACACACACACACAAAAACCCATCTAATCGTCGGAACAAATTCGAATTTCCCTCAATACGAAATCGAACATTATTCAAAAAACGACATTCTATTACCAAAGCGTACGCACGAAAAAGTCAATAAAGGCCCAACAAACGGTACACACGTACAAAAATGAGCAATAAAACCGAAAAAGCGGAACGTTAACGATAAGTCAATTAAGCGGTCGATGCCGATTTCCATATTCGCGTTTACATCGCGAAACAATTGGCGCTTTTATTTTCATACGGGTGGGCCGATTTTTCCGTTCAAATGTGAGCTTTTTCCGATCCCAGCGCTTTTGAAAGTTTTCGCGTGTCGACACCCCGGCTTATGCGGCTAATCCCGCACCGTACGGTGGGCCAGTTTTTTTTATTTTTTTTTTTTGGGAAATTTTTGCGCCGTTATTTGTTTGCGGTTTATATTCGCGCCGTTTCTGGGGGCCACTTTAATCGTTCGGGCGGCCTGCGCTGAACGGGTTAAAAGCAATTAACGAGTCGGTTTTGTTCCGGTGCTCAAATCTGCAATTAACTTTTATCAATTGTGCTTTTGCAATATGCGAAATTAGGCGATAATTAAAAAAATGTACTGGGCGGTCGGTGTGTGCGTGCTTTGTGCTTTATAATTCGATGAATGCGTGCTTTGGAAATATGAAAAGTTTGAAAATATAATAAGTTTATTTCATGTACGCGATTACCATATGAATTGTTCATTTTAATTTATTGTCAAAGTTGAGTGACATATGGCACAGATGGGTTACTATATAATCAAAGAATCCGAAGGGTTAGTGATGATTTTAGTATTTAGCTTCTCGGGAAGTTACCTTAATCATGTGATAAGAAAAAAATACTTGAAGTTCCGATGATATCAGTTAGACTTTTTTCTTTTCCAATATATTTTTTTCCTTTTGGAAACATGGAGTTGACCGTTTCTTTTTCGATTATCTGGTCTAGTAAGGACTTTTGAACTTTTTTTTTTGATAATAATAATAAAGAATTTTCACAGTTAAAAAAAAATCAAAATTGGGTAAAATCTTTGTTAAGATAATTATGTTAACATACTAATTGCCGAAATAATGTTTGTTTTATATATTTTTTGTTAAAGCGCCTGCATCAATCCACGTTTATTTCCACTTGATTTTAATAAGCTCTTTGTCTACACTTCTACGACACAAAAGGGAATTACATCCGCCGTGTTTTATCGATGCTGTAATGAGATTTAATGAATGGCTTTTAATTAAATATCAACAAAACAGAAACGTGTTTTTTATACTCTATTTTAGCATCGTTCGACTCGTATCCGTTCGTAACAATAAAACAAAAGATGGCATTGTTATAATGCTCTTAAGCGAAGATCGACCAGTTTATTCCGAGAAACGATAGCGATACACAAATGCCTCCTTTGTTCTCGGAATTTTCATCATAGTTTTCACCTTACGAAACGAACCGATTATATTTATTACAAATTCAAATTCTCTTCGGTATTTTGCAGGAATTCAGAATTCGTTTGATCGAAATCGTTTAACGTTTTAAGATACGAATTTAATATTCTTTGATCGAATCAATTCAAGCCGATACTCTTTCCGTTGATTTCGGTATATTTTATCAAAGTAGGACATCGAAACGACCAATCGACAACCGACCACATATCAAATAACGAATTGAAACGTGGCAAAACGAATCGGCCAAGTTTTCGCGGCCAACTAATGAAACGCGCGCAAATATGCGGTTTTCGGACGTGCGTAGGTTTTATCGCGGCGCCTGTTGGTAGTGACGCGTCCGCACTGTTGTAATGTGAATTAATGTTGGTCCTGGACCCCTTATTAATGCCCGAAACGACCACGACTAGGGACTAGGGAATAGGGACATGGGGGCCAGTTTCGCTGGACTTCGTTGACCCCTTTTTCAGCCGGCGCTTTGTCTCGAGTTTGATGTTTGAATGATGGCGGTTGATTGGTTCATGATTTTTTTGTTCAGAATTTATTTATCAAAATATTAATCGATGTTCTTTTGTGAAGATTTGATTGGAGTTTATTGAACGAGTTGTGTTATATTAAATTGAAATCAGGTTTCGTTCCGGATTTAATGTTGTGCATCGTTCAATACGTGCACGAGAACGGAAGTATCAAACTTCGCTTTTTTTCGCTTCGAATTAAATTAACCGTAAAAAGATCATAAAACACTTCTGCGCGAACAAAGAAACTCGAGCGCCATGAAAAATTAATGGTTAATAAACAATGCTTTTTATGAGCGTCATCGTTTTCTTCGAGTGTAATTGAATTATGTAGCGGCGATATTAATGTTCATTGCCAGTAATAAAATTATCACCTTAGAAAATAAACGATAAAATAACGTCAACTCCCCGCTTCGATATGGGTAGTTATTGTAATATTATTATCGCCTATGTATTATACATGCGCGAGTTGTCGGCGCGAAAAGATTTCGCGAAAGTTTGAAATAGTGGAAAAGGAAATTATTTCAGTTCGATTCATGGTGTGCCGACGTGCGAAATCCTTTTGCTAGAAATATTATACAAAGAGACGTTTCGATGGAGTCGCGAACGTTTTGAATTTAATAAAATCGCCTTTGCACAGCAGTTTTTACACATCGTCAACGATTCAATGACATTTTCTCACTATAAAAACGTTAATTATTCTCGATTTCACATTCTTATCAATCTTCAACATTTCTTTCTTTCATTCATAATATATTATATTTCTAAAAAAAAAAAAAAAACATTTTTTATTATACCGTACAATTGTCATATCGGTCTTTCTATACAATCTGTAAGTGACTTTGATATCTAGTCTTTGTACGAGACAGGAAATTAGATTTCTATTTATCAATCCGATTACATATCCCTCATAACATCTTCCACGCAAAAACATCAAACAACATAAAACAACTCCCTCAAACCCCCCAACCACACACGCCCCCTTTTCTCAGACACCCCTAAATTTCGAGCTAATTCCAGCAATTACCCCGTAACTTTTACGTCCGATCCGAAATTCGGCATTCGAACACCGTACACGAGACGTATCTTTTTTACGTTGCACACTTTCAACACTCGCATCGACAAGACCGGCAACTGTTTTATGTCCTCGGGCGGCTACGTCTGCGGACGACGTCGTATTTATTCGCCACGGTTACGACTGAATAAATCGCGCCGTTTTTACTTTTTATTTATTTCGAAAAGCGGCCCGTTTATTGCTCGGGTCCGATGCAAAAGGAGATCGATAAACGATTTGATGGATTGATGGCGCCTCGACACCGTTCGGCTGTTAAGTGCCCCTCGGGCCGTGTAAATATCGCCTCCGAATAATAAATCACTGGTCTTTTTTATTTTGTTAATTTTTTTGTTTTGGGTTTTTGGGAATATTTCGATTTTAGTTTTGGGTTGATTGATTTGTTTTTGAATGTGGTCGTGATTGTATTCGTTTGTTAAAGATGGGTATGTGGTTTTATAATTTCGTTGATGTTAGATGAAAATTTTTATCGAAGTATTGGTTAGGTTAGTGGCTTTTCGTATAATTAAAGTCATGTCTTTGCGAGCCAACGTTTTGGAACCGTTGCGTCGTGTAGAGAGAGACTACATTAAATTTATAATCCCGCTTCGAGGCTATATTGTGCACTACACTGAAGTTTACGACTTTCATATAAATTTGACGATCTCGTACAAAAATTTATCTAGCACGTTCCGTGCAATATTGTACATGTATATTATGAAAAAAACGTCAAATTTCTCGAATTGCACTTGCACTTTTTGATGAAATTTTTCTCTTTCATAACATTCATCGCACAAAAGTATCGAGAGCGTCTGAGAGTCGCGAATTTTCCAGAGTACAAATGGTTTTAATACAGAGCATGAATAAAATTTTAATATAGATTTTTTTTGACATAATAGTAAACTGACATAAAAAAACGTTTAAAATAAAATGACGGAGCTAAAAAACTTCTCAAAAGGTCTCGGATGAAACGAAGTCACACAAATGCGACTGCAGTGAAGGATTAACATTCTGCCGGGGGACGAGTGCAAAAGCACAAAAGATGAAACGGGATTTTTCACCTCCTCCTCGTACTACCCATCATAGAGGAGCAGGTCGTTTTTCCATTCTTCGGCGTTTAAAATGTCGCACAAATGAAGCTTTCAACAGACAAGTTTGACCGTAAAAACTTCGAGATCGAAAAAAAGGGAGGCACGAAAACGGCACATTAAAGGGCGCATCCGTTCCTTTGTGGCTTTTTCTTTTAAACTCTAGCACAGTAAGATTTCGGTTTTTGAAATCGTTTTATACAGAGATTCGTGTACACAACTCAGCCAGAATATAAGACTGTTTTTAAAAATAATGTGACATTATAAGATCGGCAAAAATTCATAAGATTTATAGAAAAGGATATTTTAAGTAGGTACCTACAAAATGAACAAAATAAAATAACTACACGAATCAATTAAAATTCATAAACTTTTTTATCAATATAAAGAAATAGGTATTTTCCTATATTACTTCATAGATTGTTCGAAGCACAAAAAGTGTAAATACCGACCATTTCATTAAAAAATACCATTTGAAAATCGATCCGAATGCTGACCCAATAAATACGCGCCACTTTTTCCCTACATATGCGTACGTAGGAAATTCATCATCAATTCTAGCCCCATAAATAACCGCACATGACCCGCGCACATTCCGGTTGTCATAGCTCACCGAGACCGATAAATTAAAGATGGCGACGAGGGTCGACAGGGGTAGTGGACGACCGGACGCGGTCAAATCACGCAGATTATCGTGGTAAAGATGGTCGCATGACGCCCAAAGGGTTAACACTTATATCATGCCTATATAACGCCTAAGCACATATTGTCGCAGATGGAATATATTCAAATGGCCGATTGAGGTCGGTAATCTAATATTGGATTTTTGAGGTGTGTGTGTGTGTGTGTGTGATGTCGTTTTGGAATAAAATTGAATTGGAGATTTTTGATGGAAGTGGATAACTTTTTTTTATGTTGGGTATGGTTGATTTTTTAAATGTTGTTTGAATTGAGTTTAATTTTTTTTGTGCATATTGGTTTGATGTAGCATTTTGTACATATTTCTATAAAAAATAGTTCAAATATTCAAATATGTACAAAATAATTGTTAACTGAATCATAAACATAATAATTATATATACTATCATAACTATAACAAGTAAATCATAAAATTTTGTTATTGTTATATGAAAATTTAAAACGAACAATAAGAAATACGACACCTGATTGAATATAACCAAATAACGTCGAAAAATATGAAAATTTCATAAAAATTTATATATTATTACAAAAAAATCAGACTTAAATAATAAAATTTCCCTCTCAAATACCGCGGTTTCCTTTTACACAGAAGAAAAACCAAACTTGGAATTGATAATCTAAAAGTTGTCGATAAGTCGGGATCGGTGTCGCATTTTTTCGTCCGACTTTTATTTACGCGGACCCTTTCTACGTTCCACGTTCTCGAAATTCGTTCAATTTTCGAGCCATTAACATTGATTAAACTTCACGTTTCATTGGTTCGTTCGGCCGCGTTTTTTCCCGCGCTGTGAATTTTCCGCGCGAGTCGAGCCGTCACGAGTCACGTCCGCGCGTAAAGAAAACTCTCGCGAAAGCCAAGTTTCGTCTGAGAATACAAAAATCGACTACGAATATAGCTATTTCATAAGTATAGTTTCGTCGAATTAGTTTGGGCGAGTTTGCTTGATCGTATTATGCGGAATTATCCGACGATCTTGTGGAAAAGTGGGTGTTTCAAATGTATAAAGTGGTATTATATGTATATGACAATGAAGATAGATGTAGATGTTTCAAATTAAAGTAATAGTGATTATATAATATCGAACGCAAAAGAGTGCATTTTAAGTGCTATTATTATTTTTTTTGTATCATAGACATGGCATAGCATAGCATTTGTACGATAAAATATAGCCTTTTAAGAAATTGAATGCTGAAATTATCCCTAGTCTAGTCATTTCAGGTCAATCTACTACGTATATAAAATGCAATTACGTATTGACCGCATTTTATTTAACTTCGATTGTTAATGGAAACAAGCGTATTCAATAGTGATTTTAAAATTGAGTAAATATTGAAAATGTACCCTAAACATATTTTTATTACAAATATAATATATCCCAAAAAGGTTGTTAATGGATTTTATAGTGATCATAAAATTTCAAGTATTGTAACAAAATTTTTGCTTGAATCCAAGCCAACTATTACAGTTTGTTTTATATAAAAATAATCGCGACTGAATTTCAATAAAATACTTGAAATAAAATGTTTATATTGAAAACTAATGGGATTATTAAATGAAAAAGTTAGTACATGAATTATCTCATTAAACAAATATAAAATGGTCTAATTTTACACTTGAACTGTAAAAAAAGCAATCAACTTTTTATACATCAATTCAACTCGAGAAAAAAAAGATAAAAAAATCAAACACTCTCTAATACAAAGAGATACAAGCATCAAGAAGCGGCGCGCGCTAGTAAGGAGAAGTTTTTATTATCGGCTATCAAAAGTTCGAACATATCGAGGTACATTAATGTACTTTATTGCACCCGTATATTAAGAACTCTAGTGAGATACTATAGGCGCACATAATATAAGCGGCATTAAACTCTCAGTTCGCAAAAACTTTTGCAACAGCGAAAAAGGTTAATACGCCGAAAGGAGAATACGAACGAGACTCTATATAACGTAACGTGTAACATTGCGCACCCAGAAAGAACAACGTGTTCGGTTAACGCTTGGCAAACGGGAAGCGACATGCTTTTGGCACGTATAGGACAAAATCCTGAAATTGTTTTATATGAGACGTATCCTTATTGTGTACGTCGTATGAAATTCCGTTTGGCACCCGATATTGTGAACGATATTCTGCGGTATGGGTTTAATATTCGACGTTGTGCTGCGGAGGATCGGGTTGAGGATGAAGTATTTTCATTGTTTGAATTTGATATTCATCTTGATTAAAATAATGGATTTTGAATAAGGATTTTTTCATTGAATTGCTTCATTCCGTATATCCGCTTACTATTCCGACAATAAGTAGTATTATAATGGGCCTGATTTTCATCCGAATCCGACATATCGATTCGGCTTTTGTACGTATTTGTATACGCGAATAAAAGGCTCCTTTTCATCCCCCGCAGGGTGGTGGATGTTGAATGCAAGTGGCCACTTGTTGCACACTGACAATAATTTGATAAAGGATCTTTCGTTTCGGCATATATTACGCGAGCCGAGTTTTATGAATCGCGAAAGTTTTCCCCTCGAGCGCTCGTTCGGCCCACTTCATAGATTTAACGATTGAATATTTCCAGATTAATGTGTTATACGATGAAAGGAGCGTTCGATCGGTCCGTTTTCAGTTTATGTTCTGAATAATGCGTTTTCAGAGTTGCTGTTTGTGTGACGTGTCAAATGTATGGACGAGGGTTTAACGAATGCAGTCATCGTGCCGGTTTCGATCGCATTTTCCCGGATTTTCCGCGGTGAACTACAGAAACTATCGAATGCGAAATGCATGTTGTTGGCGTAAGCTCTTCGAATGGGTTTCGATAATAAATATTGACTGACTAAAACAGTATCCTTTCTCTAATAAATGGATTCTATTTAAAGCTTTGAGCTTAGATACGGTGGGTCTTTTATCGTGAAATAATAATTTTGAATTTAAACAATCGTGAATAAAATAAACTTTGAAAAAAAATATATACGGATTTTCCGCACTATTTAGAGATTCTAGAACGGAACGTAAAACCCGATTGTTTTTTCCCACAATTTGAAACTCACACGAAATATTTCCCAAAAAGGATAAACCCAAAAGAAAATTTCAGCGAAAAAAACCTTGACCCGACGTTCGGCAAACACAAATAGCTTGCTTTAAAAGCGCAAAGAAAATTTCGCCTTGTTTAGTTAGAAAGCAGTTAGTTCCAGGTGACTTATAAACTCTCCTTTAGGAATCTGATTTATGGGCACGGGCCTTCACTAACTTTCAAAGACATAAATTTCACGCTCGAAATTGCGCATTAGCGGTTCGTCGATTCGGCGATTGATTCTCGGAACGCTTTATAAACAAGAAGTATATTATACCGAACGAATTTTCAGACCCCGTATTCTTCTCGGGCGTATGTGGACCGTAGGAAAATACAAACTTCGTATGATAAGGCCGAGCGGAGCTGTTGTTTGTGTGTAAAATGTTTTAGTTCAAGTTTGCGAGAGTTGCTAGTTTCGGTCAAACTAGTTAATATTGCATAAGTGCGCTGTCGTTGTTCGAGCTAAATATTTCACAGAGCCTACAGAAAAAGTTTCCGAAAACTTCAAGGAAACGACTAGTTATCAGGATGTGGGTTTGTTTTTAGACCACGAAAAATTATTTCACAATTTGAATAAAAATACATTGAATAAAATAAATTCTTTAAAAAAAATCCCAACCTTTAATAAATTCTCAAAAAAAAAAACCACCCCCCAATTAACCAAACACAGAATTCAAACAAATTAAACCAATTTAATTAAAAAGAACACACTTAAAACAAAAACCCAAAAAAATCACTATACACCCTCACCTCTTCAGCTCCCACCCGAAAAAAAAACGACACCAAACCTCCAGCTTACTTTACGCCCCCATCCGCGCCCCCAGGGCGTTCCGCCCCGTCTGTCCCGCAGGACTTCGCCCCCGGAGTTACGACCGTCGGAAACCCGGGGACAGTTTACCGTGCGCGGCCGTGTGCACCGCCCCGTGCAGGCGATGCGTCACCCTGGAGAAAGTTCCCTTGCGGCCCTACTAATTGGCACTGGTGGGATAGATGGTCGTATATTAAGGTGGTGGCCTATTTGTTATTCTGGCGAGGTCGGTTTGTTATGATGGTCTTTTGAATGATGGGTTTCGGAGGGGTGGGTTGGGGAGTGTTGATGTTTTTTGATTGGGATGTGGTTGGTGGTGTTTTTGTTGTGGGATGATGTTTTTGGATGGTAGTTTTTGGATTGGAATTGTTGATATAAGAGGGTTGGGGGGTACAATTTTTTAGCCCCAAGTTAAATGTTTTCCACATCAAATCAAATATTTTCCATTTAAAATTAAATATTCTCCGTTTTAAATAAAATATTTTTGTTTTCGAAATGAATATTTTCCATTTCAAATCTTCGTCGATTCAAGGACAATCCGTTATTTGTTGAAAATATTTTTTCTCCATTATCATTTGCATTTGTAGTACTATATAAGCTATTTAAGCTATTTCGTACAATTTTTAATACCTGGAATTAATTCTTCACCGTCACACATGTGATTTTGAAGAAATTTAATAAAATAATAATTTTATTTAATAAAATATTATCAACTATAGTAAAATAGTAACAATAATGCTATAGAATAATTTAATATAATAATACTATATTAATAAAATTGTTATAAACTATAATATGTTAATTTGAAATAAAAAAGATTTAATTTGAAATGAAGAATATTTCATTTGAAATGGAAAGTATTAGATTCGAAGTGAAAAACATTCAAATTGGGGTGGAAAAACTGTATTGATATTTATGGATCATATTTTTTACATGCTGCCGTTACTGATCTGTTTATTATACAGTCATACTTTGTTCCATTTTTATTATATAATTTTTTTATATTTTAGATATTTAAAGATTACCTATATAGCGTGTCAAATATTAATATCGACACTTATGGTACAACTTCAAATGTAATTTTAGCTAAAAGGTAACATTAGTGATATCGCAAATGTAATATATAAAAGTTGCACTATTATCTATGAAGCATTTCGTGTTATGAAAGATGTGTGAGTAACGTCTTCAAACGGAATTGACTATTTGTTGATTGCAATAACGTCATCTGATGTTCTGTCGGTTAATATTGCACTGGCAATGACATCGAGTGGCAGTACTAGTAGTCAGAACGTTACATACTCGTATGTACAAAAGGAGTTATTTGGGATGGATACCCATCTAATTGGCATTCTCGAATTGAGGTGGTTCAATATATTGTCACTAGCAAGGGAAGAGATTATATTTGATTACGATTATATTGTACGATATTTGAAGGTGTTATCTTGATTTTTCTGTTGCTCGTATATATCTATTTAAATTTTGAATGATTATTTCAAGGACTAATAAAATAATCACTAAGCTTATAATTATTCCATAAAATGTATCCATTTACAAAAAAGCTAAAATTTATACCATTCAAGGTAAAATATAAGAATACTCAAAATCATGAAATGGTTCAATTTATTTTTAATACCCAGTTTTATATTTTCCATGAGGAAATTGAAACTTAAGTGTAATTCAATTAAAATAACACTTTCAGGCTAACGAACTTCCATTTGAGAACAACTGCATTGCTGTGAGTTTGCACGTGTGATATTTCAGCGTTGGCGGCCAACTTTGGTAATTATTCATTATTATACAGTCGACTGCGACAACTTGGCACTCAAAACGGACGCCACTCTAATGTCGTATTTTCGTTTTGAAATTTTTCAGACGTTGCTAAATCACGGCCTAACACGGCCATTGCTTCGAACTAGATTAAAAACGAATTCGGACATTTTTCTGGATGCACTTTTGGCAACGGACCACTGTGGTGTCAGTTGCTTTTTCGTTGCACATCCATTATTTCCGAGAGGATACTAGAAAGTTTGTCTTTTCAAATTTATAGATCGGATTATTTGATACGTTATGATTTTCTTTTTTTTTTTTTCGTACTACGATTATAAAAAAAACGTATTTGAATTTAATAGAATATGGTAATATGATTGTGTGAGAAAATGATGTATGATGAATACATTAGAGAAGTAATTTTCTAGTACTTTAAATATTATTAAATGCAAAAGTAGAGAACCTTTTGACGATGAAAGGTTGTATTATGTTAGTTACGATGTTATAAGGCTACATTTAAGAAACTTAAATTAGATGCACTTCAGAATTTATATTATTTTGCAAAATAATTTCTAATACGACTTTAAATTGAAATATAAAATATTATACATATAATATTCAAGCTGAAGCTCAAATTTAAATTTGTCTGATAATATTATTTTGTATTTGTGTATGAAAGTTAGTTCAGAAGTTATATAAATGAAAATGTGGATTTTTTAGTTATTTTTAATATCTGCAGGAAACAAAAAAAATAAAATGTTTCAAATTTTCTCGGCACTAACAAAAATTGCTGTACATTAAACATAATTTTCTCGATATTTTTTAATAATACACTATTTAAAAATCCATACTCAATTCAAAATACTGATTCATACTCAATTCAAAATCAATAAAAATCATAAGATGAAAAACTCCAACAACCTCCCTTACAAATATAATATCAAAATATGAACCAGACCATCGCACAAACGACACTAAAATGCAGTGGCTTTGCGCATTTCAATTACGAAACGCCACATTGAACGCGTCCTATAGGGTAGTTTGGGTTTCATTAGGGCACCATTCGGGCCCGAAACGAATCTTATGCACGAGACCAGACTGCGAAATCATTTTCAAACACAATAAGCGATGCAACAATATGCACCGGGCCGGGTCGATAAGCCGCCGAAGCGTTGCACCGGTGCACCGGACCGTATCCGACTAATAGACCTCTGGCTTGTGTGTCGGAGTGTATGTAGTTGGGTATTTGGATGGAAAAATTGTGAGGTGGGTTTGTTTTGTGGGAGATTGATTGGATGTTGATGTAGGTAAGGGTTTTCGGGGGATTTTTTTTTGTTGCAAGCGCAAAGTGAACTGTGTGGGTTGAAAGTGTTTTATGTAAGTTTGGTATAGTTTTTTTTAAACAAAGATATAAATATAATATTTCTTAGAAAATTATTATAAATGGTTCGTTTCTTATTACAGATTGTTTTAGTGATCGGTGATATTCTTATTTTGGTTCGGAATATATGTGCTATTTTAGTATTTGTATTTGAATCGATATGTTAGAATTTGTATATTTTCGTGCTGTGTATTTATAAAATTGTATAGAAAAATACTGCTTGTTTTTATTGAATTTCGGAATTATTTTTCATTTATATATCGGTGTATAATATTATATGTCGAATTTTTGTTTTTTATCATTCATATATAGAAAATTTCATGAAAATTTTGATGCTAATAAATTCATAATAAAATATAATATTACATACAAGATCTAATATACATATGTATGTAACATATTACCTGCATGTTGTGTATTAGTATTAAAAAAAAATAACATAATGGAGTAAGTAAGCGATTTTTATATTTCTAAATGATCTACCAGTGTTTGATTATCATGTTGAATACAGATATTGTTTTATAAGCAATATAATTTAGCAATGCATTTTTACAGCTGAAATGCAGATGCCCGATTGATATTATGATAGCATGGCAATCAATCGGAGCATATAATATCATTATTTTTCGATTTTACTATGCATGGATTTCCATTTTGTATTTTTCCATTATGTCTTTTTTCAAATCGAATGAATAAGTTTAAATGATTGTTGATGATTTTGATTTCTCGATTCATTTGTAAGAGGTTTCTTTGGCGTAGGTTGATGAGAAAAAAAACACAAAAAGTATCATTTTTCTTCTGTTATCAGTGAAAGAACCAAAATGGGACAAATCAAACAATTTTACTAAAAACAATCACCCTTAAAAACAAAGATCAAAGATAACTTTTCACGTAATATATTAAATTCTATAATTGAAAAAAACATTTAAAAAATAAATAGTTTGAACCTCAATTCTAGCAACATGCACTGACATATTTTTTCAACTTTTAGATTCTTGCCCGCCATGTGCACTGTCTTAAGAGAGCATGAGTGTTACGCTTCCCTTAGTCGAATCCTAGGAAATAAAACGGGAAAATTGCACGTTCCACTGGTGTGTGCATGTACATTGTACGTTTTAATACCGTCTCGCGTTAAAGTTTCATTCTGGAACCGCACGTTTCTACGCGACCGCAGTTTTATGGGCATTTTCACCGGCGGGAAAATCGACCGGAAGTCGACTCTATCGGACAATTCTGAATGGCGATTCTGTGAGACATTTGTGTAAAATGTTTCGGGAATTAAAATATTGAAAATTTCTAAGTTTCGTGCGAGAAAGTGTAATTGACTCCGACTTGAACGTGAGACTTGTGTTTAGTTGAATATTCGACCGTAAAACTAATATTTTGTTGAATAATTCAACGTATAAACTTTAATATTTTAATATAAACCCCAGGAGGGAGTCTGTTTCTTTTAATATATTTTTTAAATACAAACAGAATTTAGACTTTTACAAAATTCACCAACTTAAAGTTAAGCAGTACAATTTTCAGTGAAACTGTGAGCAAATAAATTCACATGAAAAACTTTTATTTACTATATATCTATGATAGTATTTTTTTTCTTCATTTAAAATGACATTATTTTAATAAGTGCTCTCAACGAATAATATTAAAACGAAGGAAACATACCTTTGATAAACCTTTCATTTGAGCATCAGACGGTCCAGAATAGAAAGGCCCAGAAAACAAAGGAGGTTGTGAACAACTAACAGCATGAAAAAAAAACGTATTCCGCTATCAAATAAGTTACGCAACGAGACTTATTTATAATACAACACAATATATTTATATTAATATTAAAAGAAAAACTTCATCACAAAGAGGTAAAATGGGAGAAAATGAACTGAGACGGCGAATAAACTAGGGCCTCTTTTTTTACGCTTCGCGTATCACATTCGAAGGGAGCTAAAGGACAAAGAGAGCGAAAAGGAGGTTTTAATTAATAAAAAAGCTTCGAATTCTTGCGAAAGTGAAGGGCGGACTGGGTAATAGGCCCGAAAAACTAATCAACGATCGAAATTAACCATTCAAGGGCCGCCTTCGAGATCCATTATTGGCGCCCATCGAAAAGGCCGCCGGGTATTATTTAATGAATTTCGCATTCGCGATATTATAATGTTACGAAACTGCGATGGTGACTTTCTCTTACTTTTTTTCTTTCAATTTTTCCTTACGTAATATCAATATTCGTTCGCTGTAGAGCGGAAAAGGGGGACGACCCCCATCGCGGTTTTTTCATTAGTCAATGATTTTTTAATTTAGCTCATTTGCAAGAGCCTGGAGATTATATTGGATATGGAAAATGAGAGTCATAGTTGGTCGAAACTTTTATTGAAACGTTTTTTGGTATATGGATCGGCCATGTTCAAAATATTATACAATAGGCGGTGAATGTTGTTATCAAGTTGAATTTGTAAATAAAAACAAACGAAATTAGACGCGCCGTAATCATATACATACGTATGAATGATTAATGAGGGTTCATTTTACTTGCAAAATCGTTATCGGCCGCCAAGATTGATGAAGAGGCGAATTTTCAATCTCTATATAGCGTTCGTTTGCCGAAGGAAAATCAACATTTTTATTAGTTTGCAAATTTTCACAATTTACAGGAGCAATCTTTTTTATTCGCTTGAGTGTGTTTTTCCAAAGTCATGAAAAATAGATCACTTACCTTTTATATTCTTTTATAAAATTAATTGATATGAAAACGGCAATATTCAAGTTTATTTTTGTATCAGTTTTTCAATACTTTTTCATAATCAAAAATTTAATATCTAGTTCAAGCTAAATATTAATTTTTAGTAAAAGTTTTTTCAAGCGTATAATTTTACTGAGAATTTCACGAATTTCCATTTCAGAACCAACAATCAGGACGGGCATAAAATACGGAAAGTTGTATTATAGTTTGGTAAACAGTTGTAGGTGTAATTTTCAAAGTGGCGTATCGTAACTCTGCTGACAAAATTTACGATCAACGACCATTAAATTTGTAGTTTTTCTACATTATTACTTCGGGGGCTGCTTTTCTAACGTTAGTGTTGGTAAATAAATTATTGTGAAAATTCACGATTGGGCAATACAATGAAACAACCAAAATCAGTATCATCATTTTATTTTATGTATACAATTTCGATTAGATAAAAATGACGTTTTGTGAATTTTTCCTAGAAAATCACATCCGTTCATTTCTATCTTGATGGATAACGACAGAAAATAAATTAAAACAAATTATTCTTTCAAGGATTCTTAAAATATTTTTGGAGGGAACGTAATTACAATATATGCGAATACTCGTATATTAAAATTCTTACGATCCTCTGCTTAGTAATATTCATGGTATTTATGTATGATTTAAACTGCTTAAAATATTCAGTGTAAAATCCAAACGTAACAATTGGCAACCTGGATGAACAAAACAAATTAAATCCTGTCAATCAAAATAAAATATTCAACAACGAAACGAAACTTAACAACATGTCTCCGAAACAAAAATGAAATTGTTAGCTATGCTTTCAATAAATATAATCATAATCGTTTTAATGATCACAATTCTATTTACATTTATTATTAATTTAATTTGGCACCATCTTACTTATCGGTTATGCATAAAATTAATAGCATTATACAATAATCATTTAGAGAACTTCTTTATGCTTAATATTATATATTTAGTAATATTTACACGGTTCGTTCAAGCAATCACAATCATCTATATATTTTGCTTAAATTGAAAAAAATTGCTTATACAAACGTAAAAAGGTACGCAAGTAGCATGCATACACGTGAAACCATATAAAATATTTAGGCCTTTGGAAACCAACTCGTACACAGTAATAAATATACAATGGGTTCAATGAATTTCATCATAAGAGTAAACAAAATAAAGTTGAAATGTTGTGCTGAATTTTTCGAAACTTTTATGATTTTTAATCGGGAGTTATATCATGCGTAACGCGAAAAATCAATCAAAATTTCAATCAACAATATACCCATATCTCTCAACTTCACACATACACACAAAACTCAAATAACCATATCAAATTTTTCAATCAAACACGTATGAATTTTTGAAAAAAAAAAACAGATCCATTATGAGTCGATTTTAATTCAAATCCATCAATTTTTAATTGAAAATTTATTCAAATTCAATTGATACAACTTTTTCAGAATTGATTTATAAAAACCTCTGATAGCATCTAAAAAACCTGGTCCTGCAACGGTTGTTATATTATAAAAATTTTATATAATATCAATTACTATCAAAGTTGTGTGAACGATCGAATGCTTTGATTACATGTAATTTTTTTAGAATTCTCTTTTTTATGAATCAGTTTCCTCTATATAACGAACAGATACAATTATGATTTTTTTAAATTTTGGGACAACTCTATAAAGATCTTATCCATCAATAAATATTATACTTTCATTAAAACCCAAATTCCAAAAATCCACCCGAAAAACCATCGAAATCAACACTCGCCATAAAAACACAATCGCAAAAGATATTTGTCAAACACAAACGGCCACGAACCGAGCGCATATGCAACACACATAGCGCACAACACACGACACCCGCCCACACGACATGCGGGCACTCAGCCCGAGCGTACAATAACATTTCGGCCGCATTGCGAATCGCCGAACGGCCTACGAATTAATTCGCGCCGCGGCGTATTAATAATCGGCGACACAATTGCGCCGGCCGAAACGCATAAATTCTCGTCCTTGGCGCGTTTGTCGGACAATTTGTCGTCGTAATTGTCGCGAGCAATTATCGCGATTGCCGAATTGCGCACGAGGTGCGTGCGTCGGCGGGAGGGGGGGGGGACAATGGGCGTGCTCGGGATGCGATTGTTGTGTAATGGGTGATGGCTGTAATTGGTGATGCATGGGCTTTGTGTTGCAGTGTTTTGATGGTGTTCGGGATGTTATTGTTCGACGGGTTAATCGGCGGTGAAAGGTTAGGATTTGCGGATGGTAAGTGTTGATGTTTCGTGAATGATCGGAAATGTGCGAAATTAATTGGATAGTTTTGGTGGGAGGGAAGAAAGTGTGAAATGAGGGTGAGGTTTTATGGTGAAGGTGAACGTGAGCGTGTTTATGTGTTATGGAACCTCACGCTAGAGATGTGAGTGATGTTATAAATGTTATACAAATATGTGCCGAATACAGTTAGTCGATTTGTCTGTGAATATCTGATTATTTTTATTAGATAAAATTGTTAAATAAATTAAATTATACATACAGTTTTTTTCACTTCAAATTCAATTATAGGAAAGTATAAATAAGAATCTTGTCATAATAATCAATGAAATTCATCACTATGGATTCTTGTTGATTTGTTGAATTTAAAGTGTAATACGTTAAATTTGAAATGTGAAAACCATAAAATATTAGGTTTAAACCAAATTTATTTTTAAATTACTAAATATTGCTTATAAAATCAATGAAAATATTTAAAAAATGAGATTGATGATTATTTTACTGAAAAAATGCTTTCTTTCTGCAATTTTAATGTTTTTTTAATAGAAAATGTGTTGAAAATTAATTTTTTTTAAATTCAATTAAATTAAATGAATATAATAAAATATATAATGAAAGTATTGTAGTGTATGTGAATGATGTGCGCTTGAAACAACGGCGGTAACCCTAGTTAACTTCCGTGTGACGCCTTTTGGTGTCCTAGCGAAAATGTATGCAAATATTCACCGAGTGCACCCGTGCAGAATGCGAATGATAAACTGCAGAAGAGACTAGAATAGAAAAAAACGAGTTCAAACAAAGGCCTTTCTTTGCGATGCGGTTGCATTTTTCACGTGCGCAAGTGTCGAGTTGACACCGACGGGGTAAAGGGAGCTTCGGTGCTTTGAATGCTGCAAGTGCAAAGCTT
Organism: Hydropsyche tenuis; assembly: GCA_009617725.1. Lineage (NCBI taxonomy): Eukaryota > Metazoa > Arthropoda > Insecta > Trichoptera > Hydropsychidae > Hydropsyche > Hydropsyche tenuis. The sequence goes on from VTON01000008.1 coordinate 1,636,355, forward strand.
TTGTCGTTTTAAACTTGCGCAGATACATTTTAATGACGCGCTCCGCTTTATATACGGATACTTTAATCAGCGATTAATTAACGTCAGTGTAAAAAGAGGCTAAATTTTAAAAAATATTCGAAAATAACATGACAAACTGCCATATTTTTTAACGCTTTCGGATTCCGTGCGAGAATTATGGCGCACTTGAAGCGATTGCGAATTCTATTTTCCCGAAACGAGATAAGCCAGATCGCGTGAAAGCTCTTTAAAACGAAACGCGAACGTAACGGACGTCGACTGAAAAAAAAATGATTTAAGAATTTCAAGATTAATCGACGAAAATTAAACGAGGATAAGATTCGAACGAATTTATCGATACAGAGATTCGATAGCGTTCGTTTCATTTCCGTTTTTTTTCACGGTCCGCTCGCGAAACGTCACTTTCACGCAGCATTTATATGACAAACTCGGACTGGATTTATACGAGGAAGAAAATCGCCAGAAATTTAATATCCGCCTCGATTGTTTATGACAATCTATCCTTTTCCACAAACAAATCGCGCGTCCACACTGCCATAATAACACGGCGCGAATTCCGAGCGCGGCATTATCGAGACGATGCAGTTCGTACGGAGATTAATGTGTGCTAATTAAAGCTCCCGAAGGGCTCTCTAATCGGGTTCCGTACCACTGGATTGCACAATGGCCGTTTGCGAATCGCCGACTATGATAAGCCGGAGTCGCGGAATTTCAACGGCGATAATTAACGGTCGAGTAATCTCCGTGCGAATCGCCCGATTGTGGCTCGATGAGGGTGGCCTTTTGATCGTTGCGAAATAATATAAAAATGGCGGTCGATTCGGTCGAAGGTTTATTAATGAAAAATGTGGTGAAAGCTCTCGTTGGAATTGTGTAATTATTTAGCGCATGCAATAATTGCGGTTGATCGATGAATTGTTGTGTTAAAATTTCGGAAATTTTACTGCGGAATGTATTTTTAAATTAAATAATTTGAACATATGAATGCGTGCCGTGGGTGACGTGTTATTCGTGTTGACGTGTTATTTTTGGAGAAATTCTATCAAATTTTTGGTTTGTTTGAACATTTGTGGAATAACGTGGTAACTGCATTCGCGGACCACGTTATTCCACACATTCATAGTGTTTTTTTGAGTATTGATACATGAATACCTTTTGAAAAATTAAAAATTATAAATAGCATTAAAATATCGAAACTGAATAAAAAAATGTTTTTATTGAATACAGTAAAATACAATTTTTGTGAGATTCCACGTTATTCGCGGCATGCATCATATATCAAACAAAAAAATATATAGAACGAACACTATTACGCCCGTTTTACCTATTCAACGGTTAATAAACAACCTTTATAGCTTATGACCGTTGATTTAGAAGTATGACCCGTCACAATTCCGTAACACAACATTTGCAAGGACTAGACAATTGAAACATAATATGAGTTAAGCCAGATTTAGGAGGTGACGAGGGTGCGATGTTAATACGCCCCGTCCCTGAAATATACGATGTGCGGTCTGAAAATTTACCACTCGGTTCTATTTTGTGCCATGTACGTACTTTCTGCAATGCGGAAACGATCGGGAAGATACTGAAAGAACGTTTCAGATGCAGATGAAGCTCGTCCGCCAAAGAACTAGAGGACGTGCATTTGAATATTAGACGCATTCCGCAGTGAATTGGAGCGTTTTAGGAGCGGTGTAGTTTATTATCAGTAAATATGGTATTCCCTGGTGGATGGTAAAAGGAAGTATAACATAAATATGACGTTGATCTGCATATTTCGATTTAGATAGTTTGCGGTTGGTGTATGTTTCGTGTGCATGTGGAGCGCGATGTGTTTTTGTGTAATTTTCAAATGTAAGGTTCTTTCAGCACACATTCCGTTTTAAATTAATGAATTGGCCATTAAATTCTATTTACAAGTCGATTATTATTAAAATCTTTATTTTACTTCACAGTCATATTGTTTTATAATATAATTTTTATCTCACATCATTTTACGTTCATATCAAAATTTTATATCGGCTGAACGTGATACATACAATAATTCTACATTTTCATAAATATCAAATTTATACACATTACGAGATGAAACAGATATTATTGTATTCTGCTGACAACAAAACTAACTAAAATATAATAATGCGAGTATGTTTATTATGAAAGTTGCGTCGTTTCGGACGGATGGCAACAAATTGAATATGAATACAAAAATTTATTACCATCCGTTCGATCCGTTACAAATCTGATTCCGTACACAGGATAATTATAGAAGCATTGGCATTAGTTATTTTGGACACGTAAATAATTCATCCACATTACGATAATTGGTTTTTAATTAGTTGTAAACTATGTATATTGACTGCATATGAATACGAATAATTAGTACATTAAACACGATTAGCGGTTACAAAAGAACATGTCCATTAACGGAGGATGCACACAGAGTGTGGTCATCTTATTATCGACGACAATACGATGGCTAATATGGAGAACAGGACTGATGATGATGAACGAAGTCTTTCAGCTCCCGAACTCATGTTGGACAGTTCCTTGGTGCGAGAATTGTGTCCTCGGGCCGCTTCAGCGAGTCCTAAATAAAAATATAACAATAAATTTAAGACATTTTGATATAAATTTAAAAATATATGTGATAAAATTTCAAGCTGCCAATTATAAAAAAAATGTATAATACAATGGTGGATACTATTGATGCATTGGATTCATAAAAAAACAAGTATTTAAGAATAAAAACTAACAAAATTCAAGAAACTGAAAAATTTGTTTATTCACGAATATTTAATGCATCAAAAGTGGACATACAAGTAAATACAATGATTCGTGATGCTGCGTTCGTCCGGATTGAAAAAAAATTAAAAAAGGGATTTTTGCATTGTCAAAATGCGAAAAAAAATTTGCGTATTCAAATTAGAGAAAGAGGAAGTTTTTATCGCGTAAAAAAATTAATGTCGCATTGTAAATTTAAATTATTTCTGTTTAATTTTGCGACCCACGTGGTGTTTGATTCGCGGGTCACGCGAGTTGTATGCGACTCGCGAAGCGTGAAATTAACGCAGCAGCTTCAAAAAAATAAAATAGAAAAAACGAGGGAAAAATATGAAAAAAATACAGTGCACACACACACATATACAATAATACATACCAAAAATATGAATTTGCGAAAATGTAATTTACAAAGCGAAAACGTCGCGTCGCCTTTGTGAAAAAAAAATAATAAAATGACATAGGAATTAAAATAAACAAATACAAGCCGTTATTTAAAGGTGGTGCGCTAAATCAAATTATGTCACGTACACATTACATGAATGTACGCTTTGCGTTTTTTTATGTAAGTCAAAAATTTGGGCGTGCTAATTGTAAAATGCGTACTTTTTACACATCGAGGTGAAAAATGATGAAAGAGTTTGGAATTGAAAAACAGACAACAAATGTGGATTTTATGTATGTGATGATCGACAAGGTGAGATAATTCAAGTGAGAAAATACACAACAACAAAAACTTAGGCTGTCCTCTTTTTCGATTCCAATGTTTTCATACAAAAATTTTTAAGACAGCCTAAGCTTAGTATGTATCACAATACTAAACTCACCTCCCAAAATGTTGACGTGATTATCGTTCGACCCGTGAGGAAGGTTCGGGTAAATTTTTATTTCTGCAAAAGAAAAAATTAAAGAAAAAGAAAGAAGGATGATCGTACTGTATTTTTTTTTAATTTATGAAACAGATTAAATAAAAAAAATATTCAACAAACAGCAAACATAGTGCAGATAATCCGCTCGTCTAAATTAACTTTTAGATTAGGCTAAGTGCACCGAGCGTGCTGATCTATTTTTCGCGCTAACTATTCATGGTTTCGTATCTATTATGTTATACTTACGAAGAAGAAATAATGAAAAAATAAAAATAATGAGAAAAATTGTTCTATCGCGTGTCTACCGCTAATAAGATATACTTTTTAATAAATTTAAGCGAATCTTGCTCACAAGTCGATGATTTTAATATCGATTATAATCTTCTCATAATTGAATTCTTGAAAATAAAAATAAAAACTATTCGAAAAAACGTCAAACGAAATAAATAATGTATTTAATAACATTCTTTTTCAGTAATTTATTCGAATGTGTTTAAAAACCATATATACTTGTACCGAAATTACGTCAAGTTTGAATCGCTGTGGTTTCGATTCAAGTATACCTTTTTCACTTAATATCTAATAATCTTAATCTATCTTAATTATATTTAATTGTTTTCTTTTATTCTTTGTGATATTGTAAAGTGTAATTCGTATTATAGTAATCGTGTTAGAATCGATTCGAACCACGTTCGTGTCGCGATCGTTATTAAAAAATTATAGCGATACAGTTAATTCCAACATCGGATGCGATCGACCATACGATTTGAACATTTACGTATAATCAACGATACTAAATCGCACGAAACCCAATCAAAAGTACATTCCCTATTAATTTAACCCATCGATGACCCGCACAAACACAAAGCGCAAAAAGCTCCGACCCAGAACGCGAACCGCACAACCAATCGCGAATAATTGAAAAGTTCCCCGGCGCTTAATTTCGCGCACATCTCCTGCGACACTTTTCATTATTTAATCACACAACGTGTAGACGCGCTCGTTATCAGAGCCGAGCTCGCTCGGCATTAACATTACGTACAATTTGTTTTAATATTTATTGAAATGCCAAAGTTTAGTGTTTCGTTTCGGCGCGCTGAAGCGCTTCGTTACGGCGCCGGAGTGTTTTCAGTCGCTTGTAAAACTGAAACTTCGTCCGATGCGAAGTTTGCGCACTTTCATAGGTTAATTCGAGACGGGAACGAGACTCGAGAGTTTTCGGCCACGTGAAGAAGTGTGTCAGTGTGGAATCGTGGGTGGGTTTTTGCAGGGGTTGTCGAGAGCGGGTGGGTCTGATGGGGGTGGTTGGTGCACTCACCATACAGCCGTAGCGTTCCCTCAGATTTCCCAAGCGAGTTGGTAGACACACAGTTGTACGTGCCTATGTCTGAACTTGAAAACTTCCTGATCACCAGCCACATGAACACCTTATATGAGGACCTTTCCTCCCTTATTGCGTACTTCGGCCTAGAAATTAAAAAAAAAATTATCGATGTTTGATGGAATCGTTTTGATGCTATATTATAAAAAACATGTTTAAATTGTAGTACATGTTACATGTAAACTAGATGATTTGTATATATGTATTTATAATAAAATATAAACTATGTTGATTATACAGAAACTAACACGAAAATATGTTAATAGGTTTGACAAATTATTAGCGTACTGTACGAGCTTTTATGATTATCCATAATGACAGGTAATTTTAATATATATCTAGAATTATACTCTTCGGAAAATTTGATCGTTATAATAATGATTATTATTCACAATAACGCTAGATTTAGTCATATTTACCATAAAATATATGTATATGTAAAATAATATTCATTCAAAAGTATATTCAAGCTTTGAATTGCTAATACATTGTTGTATAGCCACGCTTAGCCATGGGCCGTATCAAAACTGTGGTAACTTTTACGAAAAACTGTCACGTTTGAAAAGTTATTACATTAAAGTGCTCGAATATTAAAAAATAAAATATTTTTTGCGTCCCGCGGTAGATGTTTTCAAGTTCTCAGGAGTCACATTTCAACTAAGTTATTTGCCCAGAAATGGTACCGTCTGGAATTCAACGTTTCGTTTCAACGAAAAAAAGACAACGATTTAACTGAAACGAAGTTTAAGAAAGAATGAAAAAAAAAATCAAAAAATTCAAACGAGTTGGGGACATTTCGGTTTTAATTTTTAATGCGCCATTTGCGAAATTTGAAAAATACCTCGGTTGTTTCAAAAAAGTTATTAAATTAAATCAGATCCGCATTTATTCGAATTGTATTATACTATGATATACAATCTTGAAATGAAAAGTATTTGATTTTACATCTAAAATATCTGATATTGGCTCGAATATTTCCACCCGCCTTCAATAACAATATCCACAGATAAACTACCCTATATTGTATTGCAAAATTGAAAAGTCGAATCGAAAACACATTACCGACAAAAACACCGCATGATTCGACCGTTTTCTTTCGCCAAACAATAAATCGCATACCACGTATAATATTATACAAACTGAGGAGGGTGCGCGTCAGTGTTTTTACAGCAGAGTGCAGTGCAGAATTTTTCAGGGCGTCGCACCCACTCGAAAATCAATTTTCAGCCTCGGAATATGGAAAGGAAGGTGGGCTCTCCTGGCTGAAGGATTATGATTTATCGTCGGACTGGCCCCGGGGACTCCGGTCGTCTCCTTGTTTATTTTTTATTATTTTTTCTAAGACTCGTCGTCATCCATCATGAGGATTGATGCCGCGTGAGGATGACTGCGCATCTGCATAATCAATTCAAACATGGACGTGTCAGATTTGCGTCAGTTTACGACCCCTGCGGACTACATACGCTTGCATTTTTGTTCCTAATTGCTTTTATTGCACATAAATAGTCATGATAAGTTGTTTGTGAACTTTAAAAATTAACGTTATTGAAGTACTTAGATTACTATGTTTGAAGTCTAACTGAAGACGAGTACTTTGATTCAGAAATATGAAGTTTGAGTCAAGTATTATATTAAGTCTTATTACAAACGTACAGGAATTGAATCCTCTTAAAGTTTATTGACGAGAATATGAACTGAAACTACACCGTTCGACTTAGCAGTATTGTTTATTGATAAAAAAAGTTCGTATAAAAATATTTGTAGGAAAACAATTTTTTTTTCCTATCAAGAGCAGTTACAAATCTTAAATAAATCTTTGAAACTTTCAATTGTATACTGCTTAGTATTCGGAAAATTTATAATTCTCGTTAAGTTAAACGGCCGGTAGTTGTAATTAGAGAAATTTATAAAAACTCCATGAAAATTTTTATTGCGGAATTTATAAGCATCATTATAATGTTACAATGTTTAAGTGTATAAAATTTACATGACTCGCGGACCATAAATTTCAACATTAAGCATTTACTACAGTCTCATTTGAATATTTATAACATTCCTGTGCCCCACTCCGCGCGGGGTTGTAACGATATTATTTTATAATAAAAAATAGTTACGGGGTCTCATTATCATATTTTATGAAATGATAAAAACGTCTTTTGTACGCCGTTTTATATGAAAAAAGAAAAAGGGAAAGTTTTTTCTTGACTCGGGAGAAAAAGGCGGCATGCGTTATTTAAAACAAGTATTAGGGGAAAAATAAAAAAAATAAAAAGAGGCGGTTGCTGGAGATAAGGGACGGAAGTGACTTTTCAGCGAGCGGTTAAACGATATCTTGTTAGCCTCGACGGCAGCGTTTCTCAAACTTTGACGACAATGCGGCATAAGCATAAAACATTTCACTGATATTACATTTCAGACCACATTTTTTTATGTAACCATCGAAATAATAACAAGCGATATGAAAATATACCAACCGTAACCATTCCTTATATTGTTTAAGATTATTTTCAACATATTTTCTTTCCCTAAATCCTATTGAGAAACACATAAACGTTCGCCTCTCACAGGGTATGAAACGATATTTATTATAATTTCATTTCGAAGGAAGTTTTCCTATTAAGCGAAAGGCGACCGCAGATTTCAACTCGACAGTTTTAATTTGCATTTCGTCCGACGCCCTTCCAACCACCTACCCCTGAAGCCGAAGACAGCTCCGTAAACCACTTGTTGAGGGATGACGACAAAGGAGGAGACAAAGCCAATCTCCTGAGGGACCAGGACCACCGTGGAGGCTTGGCCACAGGGTGAGGTAGGCAGGGATAAAAAGTGAAGGAGACGCAGAAATTAGCGTAATTAGTCGGCTCATTTTTTTTTCATGCCGCACCTTTTTTTCGAATCCCACCCTTCTTTGGTTACAGAAAGAGAGTTTTACTAAGTCGACCTCGATGAGAGAAAGCTCGTGCTCTGTTATGGTGGTAGGGAATTAGGGGTGTCGTTATGAATCCCATGGATGCCGTGTGAAAAGGGATTAAAATGCGAATGTTGATAGAACGTGATATTTTCTTCATAAAGAATGAATTTTTTTATTATTGATCACATTGAAAAATATTTCAGAGAAAATTTTATTATAAAAGTACTTACTCATTTTATAATTTTTTTTTCTAAATAAATGGAAACTTTTATTAAAGTATCAAAAGAAAAGGAAATTTTCATGAAACATGTCAACTTGAAGGATCACCGTATCTAATTTGATTACATTTTGAATCATTTTATCCCAAAAAAATAACAATTAAACGGTCAAGCACAAAAAATACTCATGCGAAATCGCACAAAACGCGATCTCATGAATAAATAAATATTTTGCGGAAACATTGAACGAAAGCCCAAAGATGGGGGCAGATTGGTAGGGGGGCTTTGTGCGGGCGTTGTAATCAAAATCCTGAAACGCGAAATGGGACTCGGGGACTTATCGGTTTGTTTTCTGAAACAATCACGCCTGCATCTGTTTCAGGGCTTAATCTGCAACGCTCGGTTGCGTCTCTGACGAGTCGGAGAGGCTCTTGCGCGAGGTAATCTCCCTCGGGAACTGCCACACGAACGCGTTTCAGTTTTATATTGTATATGGGTAGGTGCACAGTATCCAGAGGTACGGTTTCAGACTTAATTCGCTGCGGAAATATTATGTTTCAGAGCTGAAAATAAAAACATCAGCGAAAAAACTCAACGTTTGTTCTTTACAGCGCTGTACTATTCTGTTATTGATGTATTGATGATATATAGTTTATTTTTTAATATTTTTCATTAGTTTTAAATCTTTTATTTTTGAAAAAAGTATATCTTTATTAAATTCAATATATATTCATAATAAGCTTCAATTTAACATATTCGCATCATCGTTCGCGTGTTAACCCACACGCAACGACCAACCTAGATACAAACAACACCAGCAACAAAACCCAATCATTCCGCCGGTAATATTTTTCGATAACTTCATTCGCGAATGCGCTTTTATCGATCAAACATTACAAAACACGACAAAACCGAACGGATACAAACTCTGTCGCGAATTGGCGCACGCACACGCGGACACCGCATAAAATACGGGGCTCGGGAAACTAATTTGTGGAAATGCGAAACAAAAATGTGTAAGTATCCCTTTGTTGCGCGGACAATGCGGATTGTCGGCGACTTATTTAGTTAGGTCCATTTGATTAGGAGATTAAGTCAAACAAAGCCCCGGCCGGGCCAAATAACACGTCTGCCGCTCGTCCATTCGCTCAAATTGAGTAGCCTTTAATGGCCTCCTTCGGAGTGGGTGTTTGCTCTATCTAGGTCCCAGAGTTTTTTTTTTCTTTCGAGAAAATAAATATCTACGCGTTCCGTCCGCAAATGGGTCGAGTGATGTGTAAAAAAATCGCGCGTGAATGGTGATTGGGTCGTTTGATAATTTGTTTTTGTTATTGTCCCAGTGTTGTGCTATTGTGTTGAAATTTAATTATTCTAGATAAATGTCGAAAGATTCTTCTATATTTTTTAGATATGTGATTTTCAAGAATTTTTATTTTTATCGGTAAATGCAAGAATGAAATATATATAATATTTTTCAATTTTATTTCTCTGCATTGTTATTTTATTTTCTACTAAATTGCACATGAAAGTAAACGGTTGATAGGAAAACTTTATTGAAATATGTTTTATTAAAACTAGCAGCATTTCAAATAACTAACGTTCAAGTGAAAATTGAAAAAAATACAATTCGATATATAATATAATATCACATAAAATTCTTTTGATACAAACGTGGAATTAATATCAATTTGATTTATTAACAAAAATATGAAAACATGTACAAACAAAATTATGTATTCGAGACGTATCTTTAAAGCTTTCGCACCGTTGCGGTAAGGCACACCTTTAAAGGCTCTCCCAGCAACATCGCTAGTTTTCAGCAACGAACCATCCCAGCTGAAACAGTCGTCCTTCTGCTTAACCCTCATCCACCTACTGCTTTCTACCCACTACCTACCCCAGATACCCGTCTGCCGACCGACCGACCCCGCTTTTGGCTGTTAGTGCCGAGTTCGCGGCCCGTGAACAATTTCAGCGGTTGAATTTAATTATGTCGATCTAATTCGCGCGAATGGCCACCGCCTGCGTTTGCCAGATGCGAAGAAAAATTTTGCAATGTATATATTATATATATATTTTCGTATATTCGCCGACGCATGCTAATTTTCGGATTGCATTTGTCTGGCTCGTGAGCGTACATGTGTCGGATTTTATGGCCGAAATGGGTTTTGGATCGTTTGAAGTTTTCGCGCTCGAAAAATGAACGCGTTCAATTCTCGGTATTGAACGTGTGGATATTGGCGGTTCGTCAGGTACGATTGGCAAAATTGTGAAAACTTTGCGGAATTTTAACCAAAATATTCACAAAGCGAATTTTGAAGTTTAGACGTATCCTGGAACGAAGTTGTATTGTGTGTGCAACCATGTTCCAGTAAAATCCAATATAGCGCGTATGAATGCGCATTTGTGCAGCAAAGCCTGCGCGGCTGCCTATATATACAAATCATATGTTTACAAATATACAGTACGGAGTATAATCGTATCATTGAATTAGTTGAAAATAATTGAGTATGACTGGATTGATAAAATTTTCTCGACTCACCCATCCAAAAGCATCTCTCCTCTATTTTTGATCCAATAATTGATAGTGTTCGGGAAGGCTTCCACATAGCACTCTAATTGTACGTCAGTATCCAGAGGTGCACCCAATAACTGGTTGGGAACCTTTACTGTCGGAGCAACTGAAAACAACAATGAAAATTTAGCTGACTCGTCGATTTGTGTCGATCTATTATTATATTATTGGTGAATGGGGGGGAAATTCTGAGTGAAATACATAAAGTTTTAATAGGCAAAACGCTGATAAAGGCGCTTTTATTGTGTTGTTTTGTTGAGAAATTGCTTCATTACCCATTTCGCCGAGAACAAGCAAAGAGTACTCTCAGTTTATAGATCGGAGTCAGCGAATTAATAATTCGGTAAATAAAGCTCACTTTGTTGCTTGGTATAATCAGGAGAAATTTCTATATAAATTGATGCGATTTTTGTAAAATACTCACTATAAATTTTCAGATTATTTAACGTATAATCGATAAAGATAATGAATATACACTATCAAAGTAAGCCAATATTAAAACTTCTAATGAAAATATTTACATACATTGACCGGCTTTCTACAAAGTCCCTGTTTACGCCCAGGTATTTTCGAGTAGATCGCATAATCTTTACACAGTTTAATATCAGCACAACACACATTATATAATGGGAAACTATAACATTATTCCGAGTTATTTTAAATACAAATATTATATGATACTCTCACACAAATTTATATGCAAAAAGGATCAGTTCGCACGCTGAATACTTTCATCACATTAAGACTCATATGCATAAATTCCTCACTAGCATACTAAGCTTTTCTAATTTTTCCAACAAAAGTAATTCCGTAGATTATTTTTATCAACCCCACCAGAACTATTAACTTTCAAAAGCGTATAAGTCCCGCACCCGAGAACGGCCTATGCCCACATTATAACGGACAGGCTTACACGCCGAATACTTTCATCGAACGGACTCACTTCATATGCATATATCCCACTAAGCACACAAAGCCTCCAGTTCCACGACGTACCCAAAAAGTCCTGGCGAGACGAGGAACTCGGTCCACCACACCGCATCGTAGCGAATTCCGTGTGACAGCGCGGTCCCAGGCCGCCCAGAAATCCCGCCCACCTACTCGCTAAGACGATCGGTTTAATTATTCAAATTTCCCCGGGCAAATTCAAATGACCATTTCATTGTCCGCTTTTATCACGGCGGACCAAACTGAATATATAATGGGCGGGCGCGTGCGGAGATATTCACAAAGGTCGGACCCGCTCACGCCTTCGAGGTGTCCGTTTTTACGCGAATATATTAAAATAATTAGGTTGGGTGTCGATGGGATAGTTTGTGAGGTATTTCTGGATATAATTTATATTTTTCGGTACTTACAGTTCACGTTTAGGGTGATTCGTTTGCTGACTGCTGGTGGTACGTCGTTGGAGGCGATGCATAAGAAAGCACCCATCTGACGTCTGTCCAATTTATAGAAGTGCAGCAAACTCCCGTTGAATGTATCAACTGAAAATTGACAGTAAAATTATTTTATATATCGTGGATAATTTTATATGGAAATTATGATTAAAAAAAATTATAAAAATTATATGAAATATTTTCATGTACGGTTATGTACATAGTTCGCAACTATCGCACGAACGATGCATATTTAATGGCATTAAACAAGTAAGTTTTACGCTTCGACACGGAACTACTTTGACACGAAACGAGCTTATAGTCGATTTCTGCTAACAGTCTCCCAGATATGGATCGAGTTACATCTTATCGAAACGAACGGGCGAACCATCGTATCTAATCATTGTTTATCTTCGAGAGAAAACTACCGGCTAATAGGAAAAGTTTGTTAAGCGTAAACGTCAATATACCAGTATACCGTATACGAGCCCGGACGCACACATGTATTATATGTAATGTATTACACGTACGATACGATACTGATCGCCGGTCGGCCGAACAAACATGGACGAGACGAAATCTCTTTATTCGGCTTCTCTCAAGGAAAAAAAAAAAACGTCAATTTCGATATGGACGAGGATCTCTGTCAGAGACGTTTTAACTTTCGTCGAAGTGCTTGTGTATTATGAGTTGTTTGTTAGCCAAAGGGACCAACTACGATTGTTGTTGAGCAGAAAAATTGGTTGTTTTCCTGTATATATTTTTTCAATGAAAGCTTCTGATTATTTATAGAAAAGCTCATCAGAATAACAAAAGAAAGATTTTTCATATTATAATATTATACATATGGAAAGGTTATATAATATTTATACATAGAGAAGATATTTTTAATAAATAGAATACAATTATTTATCCAGATCCTAACTGTATTCAACGACACATTCAAATCGGTAATAAACAATAGATTGACTCATCTGAATCACCAACTTAGATCTCGAGATTTTCCGGAAATGTATACAGCCCATTTGGCATCTAAAAGCTCCGTATAATAGATTGCGTATATTGATGTAGCTGAAGGCAAAGTTTACAGTTTTATTCGCCATCGTTATTATTACACCGGGGACACGGAACTCGTTTATTGCCCGTTTCGCTGATGATGGGGGAAAATCTGACAAATCGTCCATTGTTCTATCTCTACCGTTCGAGAAATGGAGAAAAAGTCGCATTTTTCTCATCGGGGAGTCTCGCAGGCGCCCCTTAATGACTACCCATCGGAAAAACACTCGTCTCTTGTATACAACTAGCTGTGTCGAAAAAAAAAAATCGTTTCTAAAAGTATCGATACGTTCTCTGTAATGTGTGTGTGTCTATACGTTTGTACATCGGTTGGTTTTCATCGATGCTTTTAGATTTGAAAACAAAGGGTTTTTTCCAAATCAATGGAGTTGTTTTGAATCGATGCAGGAAATGTATTCTCATGTTGAGTATTATTTTTTCGTTGTTCCTGATTCTATCCAAGTTTCTTGAAAGGGTATATAAGACGATTGTGTTTCGTTTTATGATATCAATTTAAATGTGAAACTATAAAATGGCGTTTTGATATTTCACTTTGGAAAAAATGCATTATGTTTCGTCATAAATTTTAAATTGAAATTAGAATGATGTTAATAAAACCTTTATTTTTTTATTTTTAGATATTAAAACTTTTTCCTCGGAACATTGCAGTGGTGCATAATAACGTATAATTTATCTGAATATTTCGTACAAAATACAACTTCATCAACATATAAAATTTAATAGGACTAATATTAACATTAGCATATATTAGAGCGTTAATTGAGAGATTGGCCGAAAACAAACTGTACTTTAAACGACTTTCAAAAACGAGCACGAAAAGTTCGAAACGAGCTCAAAGTATCAGCATAATACGATATTATAATATTTTGGACCTGCCATGGAACACTTTCATACCGCTTTGTCGAAAAACGGAAAACCGCACCAGCACTACATTAATTTCGATTTTAAAACACACCCAGTTCAAAGACTTCGAAAATTTCATAGAAAAACACTATTGTAAGTATCAAGCCCTATTTTTGATTAAAATATATAAACCTACAACCGATTCGTAGACCCTATAACATTATCGTCCAAAATTCGGGATCGTCCATCGGAACACCCTACCTTTATTTTATTTTTCCGTTTTGGGTGCTCCTCTTGCATGAAAAGTCGTCATTATCGTCTCGGGTTGACACGGCCTGGGCGAACCCTCCGGTTCTCGGGCTTTCAGCGGATTCCGGTCACGTACGAAATAAAAATATTTCATGAGTTTCAGCAGCCGAGGCGGGAACGCACTCAATTCATTTTGATTGAGTGGTAAGGAGCCGCTCTGTGTACAACACGGGGAAACAAAGCAATCTGACTTGAATACAAAGGGCCAACGAGTCTTGGGTTGTGCCACCGGTTTCAACCCTCGGTGTTCGGTTCAATAAGGTTTTGAAATGTTTTTCTTTGTCGGAAAGAGTGGTTTGATTTTTTATTTTGGATAGATTTTAGTTATTTTTAGTATTTTGAACTGTTCCGTTTGATAGCGTTGTTGTTATATGTTTGTATGGATTTTAATTTTTTAATATTGTTAAGAACTTGTTGGCAAAACTGTTCATTTTAACTATAACTATTTTGATTGCATAAAAGTTACGTAACTAAAAGCATTAATATCATAATTTACTATGAATGTGTACAACAAAATTTCCACTCATACAGGTAATAAAAAATTACAATATACTTTTTAATAATATAAATATTCGAATTTAAAATACTATAAAAACGTTTTATTTAACAGATTATTATTAATACAACATAGACACAACAGTATTTATATATTTAAAAAATTAAGAAAATCTTTATTAAATTGAAAACAACAGAGTATTAAAATTAAACTTATATAAATATACAAAACGAAAATCTTTCTAAATTCAAGCAAAATTATAATAACATAATCGGATTTAAATCATCGTTTCGAAATAATATATAATTTAATTGTTTCCCTTAATGAAAAGTGATCGTTGAGACAAAATTACCAGAGCAAATATTTGAAGCATGCTCGAATGAGAGCAAAAAAAAAATTAAAACGAAACGATGAAAAAGCCTTGCATTTTAATCTTATTTTCGGTCCACGATTATCAATCTCATTATGAAAAGCTCCCGTCGTAAAGTCGCACGGAGCTTTTTCGCGGCAGCTGGTCGCGCGAAACTCTGACGAGGAAAAATCTTATTTTCGCCGTTTCTTCCCTTTTTTCCACACCCAAGCCCCCTCAGGGTTTTCTATACGATTTTCATTGTTTCACAGTACTTTGAACTTCAATCTCCTCTTTGGCACAGAGCGAAATTTCATCGTTTTTAAACAATCCTCGCGTGCGGCGAGAGATATGAAAAAACTTTCGCCGTTTGCGAAATTCGAATTGCGTCACTTCGCAAAAATAAAATTTGCATCTGATATATATATACAAAAGCCAGGGTCAGTTTGTCATATGTCGGAATTCGATTGTTGATAAATCGAACGGATTGAGCTTAAAGGGTTGTTTGATTAGATGGTCACGTTGGTGCGATATCGGAGATAACATATCTAGCCGAAGCATTAAGCCACTAATTGAATTGACTATTGGCGGTGAGCAATTACAAACAAACACACTGGTATAATAAACAAACATGCCAAAACATAAATCGTATGTCATAATACGCGTACACGTACATAATTATGTCTATTGTGCGAAATTATTCAGTTTTAGTTAGTGATTTTCCGTGCTATTATTATAATTTACCGAAATTTCAACAGTATAATAAAATCAAAATAACAATACATAAAAAAACTTGTATTATTTGAAGTATGCTTTTCATTA
The DNA here is from genome assembly GCA_009617725.1 of Hydropsyche tenuis. Lineage (NCBI taxonomy): Eukaryota > Metazoa > Arthropoda > Insecta > Trichoptera > Hydropsychidae > Hydropsyche > Hydropsyche tenuis. The sequence goes on from VTON01000008.1 coordinate 1,652,389, forward strand.
AATTATTGAATTTTCGTATTCAAAATAATTGTGAATCGTTTTCGGTGTAATTTCATGAATTTAGGACACACAAAGTAGAAAATAATATTTACGTTATTAATACGAAAATATAATATTTCTCTTGAACACAAAAATTCTTGTAATCAAAAGAACACGAACCCGGTGAAATTCCACGGAAACGTTTGGTATGAACAAATATTAAATCAAAAAACATTGCGAAAACTTCACAGCTAATTTGCAAATTCAAAAAATCGCAAAGGCGCCGAGGAATCATACGCCCAATTTAAGTTCAAAAAAAAAACGAAATAAAATAAAGAGAAGTATACATTCGATACTGTAAATTACTCGTACACGAATAAACAAAGTTGAGCGAACGAATTTATCCCACACCGACCCGGAGTTCGCACGCAGGGGTAACTTTTTTCATTTTATAATGTCTCGCTTTGATCAATTGATAAAGAACTTCTTTTTTTCCTCCACCTTCAAAGGTGAAGTCTTCCGTGGAGGAATAGAAGCGAGATAAGGTATCTTGCTCTCTTTATTAAAACGGCCCAAAGTTTACCGTAAATCCCGTGACAGTGTCTTCACGACTTATTTACGGCGCCGACCAAGTCCATCATTGGAAAGTTATCTCGTTATCGATCCTCTAATATAAACTGATATAATTAAGTGGGACACTTATATGTATCGGTAATGATTTGTATTCTGAATAGAGTTTCTGCAACTGTGTAAAAGTGTATGGATTTTTCGCTTGGCGAAAACGTAGGAATGTTATTTATGAATGAGAAATTAAACTTTCACAAAGTTCTGCGTAACTACTATGTATTCGATTCGAGGCGTAGTAAGTAATTCGATGTATAAATTATAATACTCGTTTTGCGCAAGACAAAGGATCTCTGTTTTTTTTTATGGTGAACTTTCCGAATCCTATTTTTCCTTTAATAAAGTCAGTATAAACTTTTTAATGCCTCGTGTAGTGGCACAAAGGCGACTTTCCATTGTAATTGCCCGCGTTCCGAATGTAAATGAGCTTTTTTGTTTTCTTATTTTATTTTTCCTCGGACGGAATTATCGAAGGCGCTTACATTATGCACATCTGTTCCGTAGATTAGAATTTCATTAAACTACACATGTGTATGTGCGATTGTAACAATTCATGATACTTTTATATGAAATACAGTTCTTTTTACTTTTTATACTTGCTTACATACATTCGAATCGAATTATAACAATGTGAGTTGATAATTTTATTTAAAAAATAATTCGTTGATCAAACTATTTCGAATTATATTAAAATGATTGAGAGGAAATTTAATTATTTTAATTCATTTATATAAAATCAGAAAATATTTTAAATTAATAATGAATTTGTTTGGTATATATTAATAAACTCAAAGTAAATTTTATTACGTGATTATTACTTTAAATATTTTGAATAAATCTTGTTAATTTTAAGTTAGAAGCGCTTTATAAATAAGTATGAAATATCCAAAAGCTCACATTGTATAACTAAATTAATTTCGAAAACGACCCAGTCACCAGAGAAACAGTTCCAATTAAAACACTTTTTATCATCCCCGCTAATATTCAGCGACGCTCATGAGCGAATTTACGGCCTGCAAAACGGTATTGTTTGCTTTCGGCGGAGACGAGAGCAATTTTTCAGTTTGAACACGACACAAAGCGTCACGACAATACTGAAATTTCGTTGTCGAGCGAAATGAAATTACGACGTTTAGTATCCAAGCGCGGGCTTAGCGTGTCGCGGCTCGACGTTACACCGTTATCATTTATTCGCACCGGCCGGGGCATGAAATATTGAAAAATAACTCGGTTAAAAGTTCGCTTTTTCGATATGATATTAGCGATGTGTAATTGCGCGTGCGAAAAGCGAAACGCTCGCAATTAAAACCGTAAACCGTGTATGGGCATGGACAATGGCGGCCGCGGTCAAACGCGCCGCGCTTTTTCGGCAGGGTGGAAATAATTATATGAAAATACACGGTAGCTCGTGTACGCTTTCATGTACTGAAAATGCATTCCTTAAATCATTCGTTTGTTCCGTTATTTTTGCGAAATTAATTTTCAGCTCTCTGTTATTTTTGCGGTTGGATTTTCATGAATTTTTACGATACAGTTGAATATTTCAAAATGGACAAAGATTTTATAAATATTTTCTTAATTAAAATCATATAATATGAATTTAATTTCAGAATAAAATTTTTCAATTATCAAAATTTCCCAATCCTCTTTTTACACGGTGAATACGTTCCAGAGACTACCAAGTAAATAATATGGTGATCATATAAAAATTGAAGATAGGTTTCTTTAGTATATTTGGATAGAACTTCTATCAAAACATACATTATAAAAAATGTGTGATGTGATAAAATTTCACAATGTAAAGTGATAAAAAAACATCGAATTTTTTAAATTTAATCACTATAATCACATAAATATAATTATAATGTACTGGCCTGCACCGAATGTTACCATTGTGGCATAATAATACATTTTTTTTATTTCATGTTAAAGTCAAAAAACTGTTTAAGATTAAGATTATCGGTTCTTCTTCCTTAAAAAAGGGACTGGGTGTATTTTTTATTATCCCATATACTCATTACATAATGATACTCAAAGTTATTTTAATCAAACTGTAGTATGATAGAAAATCACGTCTATAATGAATATTATAATATAATATATATACGGTATATAATATATACCGTATAACTTCAGTGAAATAAAAATAATATTTTAAGCAATCCATATTATAAAGATGTACAAGAATTTAGAATAAAATATTATTATTTATATTAATTAATTAAGCATCACTGTACCCGAATATAATCAAATTGTGTTTGTAAATCATCGAAGTTGTTACAGAAAATTTCATCCGTTTCTGCATCGCTGTCGTGAAAAGTTTGGAGCTGGAAGGGTGTCCTCATTGTGTCGCAAGTTTAAGTCCACGGAAAGGGACTTAAATGTGCTTCACTTCCTCACTAAACGATTATAAGGGTTACAGTCTAGAGCGTTTTCCGGAAAACTTCAGCGCGGACAGGACACGGACGAAAGAATCGCCGAATAAACTAATTTTCATTCTGTAACCCGGCGCTTTGGAGAAAGCTGGGAAAACTTTCGTTTCGCGTCAAACGTGCAAAAACGTTTCACGTTTTCAGCCTTCACATAGGGAGACTGGTCGTTTTGAATTTCGTGCGCTATTTAACTTTGATATGATGAAAAAATAACAGTGAACCATTTCGCTTTTCGTATGCGTATATCGTACGTTTGTTATCGTTATAATAATCGCTAGCATACATGGTAAATTAAACCTTATTATTAATGTGGCATCAAATTAAAAGAAAACATTGATTTTATTACGTTGTATCGCACGAGTCTGTTCTATTTCTATAATAGCAAAAATTAATAAACACGCCTATTTTATATAACACGCTTAATTACGTTTTCAATTAAGCACTATATAATTTTCAACATGTGGCCAAAATATTGATTATATTGAAAGATAACGAAATAATTTATATCGAAAAGGCATCCGGCCTTAAAGTTCGAATCCCCGTATTTCCGGTCAACCTTTTCCGAAGAGATAGGATAGGGTAGCTTTTCCGAAAAGAGCGAGGGGATTTTCCGGGGGGGGGGGGAAAGCAGGAGAGTTGGCGTGTTCCGGTTCTCTCCTGTGGGAGCAACACCGCGACGCAACGAATTTAATTAATGGAATATAATTCAGTTAACCGTCTGTAAAATATGGCGTTTCGCTTTGTATTACCGAATTGGAAAATTGCGACACAATCGAATTACTATTAAAAATTTTATACGTACTCTTGTACATGTCTTTGTTGGTGCCTGGCTTTTTCACCAAAATTGGCTCGCCATCTTCCCTCCTCCACGTGATTCTTGGTGATGGTCTCCCCGTTGCTTTGCAGCTTAAAGTTGCATTGTCGTTTTCTTGAACTGCCAAATCAGCTGACGTGTCGTCGTAGATGATGTCGGGAGGAACTGCGAATTAATCAGTTCAGGTGTACTATGAGTTGTGTAAAATCGCACATGGAAAATCTCTGAGCATACACGTGACTGCGAAATTATTCGTCGAGAACGAGTTCGCGGAGAAAGTGGGAGGCTCGTAGAGAAAGTGGGCGGTTCAAGAGAGTGGGCGGGAGGGTGGATGCAAACACTCGTCATTAGTCACTTCTATCCGTTCGCGCTTCCGCTGTTTGCATAAATTGATGTCAGCAGCTGTTTGCTTTTATATCTGAGCAAATAAACGGGCCGCCGACGAAACAACAAATCAACAGTTCGCCTCCACGAATTCGCACATGCCCCTTTTTAGGATAAACGTTCGTATACGAATAGGTATATTTTTTCTAATATAAGAAAAAATCAATTTGTACTACGTTTTTTCTCTTTTAAGCCATAAATTAATCAAAGTAAAGATCGTATATTATTTTATATGAATTTTATATTAGCTTTCACTCTAACGAATCATTTGATTTATTCAATTTACATTGATTAACTACTTCAAAACATTTTTTCATATATTTAGTAAAAGGAAAATTTAATGTTTATATTTACCATGTACGTCGATACAGCCTAACTGCTTTTTCATGGGGCTAGTGTTGATCTGGCACATATAACAACCACGATCAGTTTCTCTGAGTTGCCTAATACGTAACTGCCATGTACGAAGATTGTCATGATGGACTGTGATTCTAGAATTGTGGGTCACGACGCGATTGTGCAACGTCAGGACCGTTTGGTCTTCAGCTTTGAGCCAACCCACCTGAAAAAAAAAATAAATTCACTTAGTATATATAATAATACATTAAACCATCTGCGAATCACAAACACAAGCGCGTAAACGCAAAATCCCTCGACACCACCAATCCGAAAATAAACATTAAATAGACGAAAACGTTAAACCAGACCCGACGATCCTCAGATGTTGAATAATTTAACACACCAGCGCAATAATCGAACAGTGTATCAGCGACGCTTATTAAAGCGATCTCATTTAATTTATGTTCTTCCCCGTAGCGAGGAGTCCCTACATTACAGGGCCAGCCCTTAAACTCGCCGTAGAGAGCGAACGGCACCATCGAATGATTAATTTCCTCGTCGCAAGATAGGGCCTGGCCGAGGAAAGGTAAGAGGACCCGATGGGTGGTTGGGTGGAGCTAGGTAACAGCTTATTTATGCGTATAAATCTGGAAATGCGGCGAGATAAAATATGCGAAGAGCGGGCGGTTCAAGCACAATGGAAAAATAATGTAATGAATAAATCATGGATATCTTTCGTTCAGATTTCCCGCCTTGTTGACAAAGTTCGCGGGAAAGTGATTACAAGATCCTTTCATCAATTCAAACCACCCTGTCCTCTTTCCGACGGCGGGGGTGGTCCGGGTAGAGGTTGCCGCGGTAAATATTCGCATAAAAATATTTATCTCTCGATGTTTGAACAGCTGTCATGTCTGAAATTTATAATTTTATTTCGGCGCGGCCCCCGCTCATGAATACATAAAAGAAGTGAGAAATTAGCGGCCAATGTTCCGGGAAAACATTTTCATTGTGCGCGTCCCGAAAAATATTCGAGAAGAATTTTCGGATGCGCGTCGCCGCCGGAAAAACTTTTTCCGGAAGTGCTTTTCCAACCCCCGGCCCCCTTTCCCGTTCTTCCGCTGCCGTACTTTGCTTTTCGTTTCGAAATGTCGTGGTGGAATTGCTTTCATCAAACGTGTTTTGAGGTTCAAAATTATCCAGTTTTTAATTACATTCATTTTTAATTGCCTATTTTTCGAACGAATCCACCGAAATTTTCTACGATTCTCTGTTCCAAGAATAATGTCAATTTACGACGAAATATTATAGAAGATTTTATTTAATTATGGTTGATTTTAAACATTTTTTTATTCTTATATTGCGTTCGTTTAGTTAATAGGAATGAAAATTATCAAATTATAATTATAAACTTCTGATAGTTTTTTTAGAGAAAAAAGCCTACGTTGTGAATTTGAAAAAAATCATATTCATAAATACATGAATATATATGTACCTATATTTTTTTCATCAAACCACTTTCTTTGGAAAAAAAATAACGAAGACCTTAAGCAAAAATTATGTTTCTCAGAATTTAATCAATTTGAAATTTAATTATTTTTTTCTGTAATGACTAAAACGAAAATATTGTTTCCATAGACGCAATAATGAAGTGTTTACTTCATGGCAAATTAATTAATGCGAACGAAGTGTATTCAGATTTCTCAATCAAACCTAAAACGATGCATATAATACATTCTAAAATACAACCTCATGCATTCAAATAGCTTAGCATATGAATAGCTAAACTGACTGAAATAAACCAAACCTGACAGAAATACGACACACATAACTCGCGAGAAAGCCAAGCAGTATATATTTCATAATATTGTCAAATAACTGTTGATATTATGGCACTTCATCTAAAAGAACCAACCCTTTCACAAATAATCGATTGGCCAACAAAGTATACCATTTATATATTCAAAATAATTATTTTTATATCCATTTTTTTCTATATAAATTGGTAACGAACTATTCTGTCAATAGCATTTACATATTCAAATAAATATCAAAATTGACACATACCATATTATTCAGAATCGTTCTATCGGCCAACCGCATCGCTGTGAACGGTCCACGCGTTCAGCGCGTATCACATCCCAAAATACAGCGAAATCGCGATAATCCGAGCTGCCCCGCATCGAACTAACGGCGGCAAAGGGACAATAAAAAGCTCGCGGGAAAGACAAAAGCGTTTCGGCCATTGTGTTTCATTTTTCCGCCTTGCGGGGTTTGTACCCGTCGGTGCTCCGCTCGTCTCTAATGCGATGATATATGACGTTATGGTCCTATTAGTCGCGGTAAATAAATGCCTCTCATTGTTTGTTTCTGCTCGGCTTGCTTTCCGCCCACACCCGCGGTTTCTTTTTGTCTCGGGAAAAACTCGGGGCTGAAGTTGGCCAATTTTGTCTTTTGATGGAAATATGGAAAAAAAATAATTCTCTATTGCGCCGGACTTGATAAGAGGTTGAAAGGAAATTATTTATGTGCTTAATATACTTTGAAACAAACGAAGCCGAAATAAAAGATAAATACTGTTCGAGATTTGGCCGCAGTGGAAAAAAAATGAGTTCGCCGAGATTACTCGGAAAATGTACTTGTATATTTTTTTCCACGTATGTAATTTGGTCGTAAATATGATTGAAAAAAAATACGTCAAAAGGTTCTTAGTATTATTTTGAATATTAAATGAAAATCTAAAAATATGAATAAATCTTTTGAGAATTTTTTGATAGAAATAATAATAATAATAATAATAATAATAATAATAATAATAATAATAATAAAAATAATAATAATGATGATGATAATAAAAACTTTTGTTTCAAAATAAAGTTATGATATGAAATTCGATACTCTTCATTTTTCTATAACAATTAAAATTTAAAATAAATATAATTGAATAGAAACATAATTCAATTGACAAAAAAAAAAAATTAAATACAAATACACATTACAACATTACATTTACTTAATTTTATATGAGAGCTTTCATAATTCATTCAAAGAAAACCCAATTACACATAACACTAGTCATTTCAACAGCCCATCACCAGATAAGCACGTGAATTACCACACGACCTCATTCCCATGTCAAGGTCACCCGTAAAAAAATCATTAATTAATAAAAAGCGTCTCCGCTTCAGGATTTTTTAACACAATCAACTAACCGTACGAATGTCTTCGTGAGGTCGATTAATCATACGAAATAAAATGTGTACGTCCCGCTCGCACGTAATGACACGGCACTTTATGGGGGTTGTTCGTATAATATTTCATTTTCGCAGTGGGTGGGTGGGACGAGGGACCACCCACCGAAAATTGTGTAATGTATGGGATTATAAACGGAGCGAGGACGCATTAAACAATTACACGAAACGTTAACGGCGCTCGTTACGTACGTAATTATCCAATTTTATAAGTCGGTTCAATTTTTAAACCGAGCTTAATTATACGAGACCCCCGGCCGGGCGGGCTTTATTAAGCAATTTGTTCGCAGTTTCGAAGTTTTCGATCGTTTTTCGGCGGGTGTTTATGTCCCGTTTAGGATATATCGTATTGTCGTGGGGGATGATAGTTGAGCGATTTGTTGGTAATTGGGTGGTTAATTGGAGATATTGTTTGAAAAATTAATGTGTTTCGTAATAACGTATATATTATATATAATTATAGAAATAAGTATTAGATATTTTCTTATTTTGAGTTTTATGGAACGTTTATGTGAAAATAAAACGATGACACATTTGTTGCAACTGCAATTTAATTTAAGTTAGGAATTTTTTTTTTAAATAAGAATCAAAAATTTTAATTTCTATGACTGTAAATAGATGAATTTGTTTCATGAGAAATGTTTTCGTATAAAAATATAAATTTTTTTTTAAATTTTGTACCGTTGAAACAGTCTGTACAAATGTCGATTGCAGTCTGTAACATCTTTTCGAAACGTTTTCCCGTTATAAAGATGGTAGTCAAGGGGTGTTGCTATGCGTTTCAATACCAAAGTATACTTTATCTTAATTTATTCAATAACCAAAGAAAAGTGATTGTATACTTCGAAAGTACACGAGTTTAAAAGATTGAACCGATCGATAACAGTTCTTTTTAAAATACAACAATTTGCAACGAATACAAATAGAAAATTATTACAAAAGAAAATATTTTTAAAGAACAAAAACAAAACACAGCAAACGTGACACAATTAACGACACCTTTTAACTTTCCGCCTTGGAAAAGGTGCGGTGCAAACGTCAAAGGGAGAGCTTTGCATGCGAGCTTTCGCGGAACGCATACAAAAAGCTGCCGGGGTTAATTTTGGCCGCCCATTAATTCGAGCCCATCCTGCCATCAGCGCGAGCATTTATTTTTATACATAATATATAAAGGGAAAGGGTCGGTTTTCTTGAACGTTCGTCTGTTGCTCTGCCCTCCTTTCAGCCGCCGTAAGAGTTCGGCATCCGTTCTTTCAGCCACATTAATGGCTAGATTGTACAAAGGGCTCACGAGAGCACTGTATCTCTTTTTTCTTAGCCCTCGAGTTTTGTTTGTAGGAGTGCTTCTAAAACTGTTGTTAATTGTGCTTGTGTGCGTGTGTGTTTGATAGTTTTTTTCTTGTTAGTTTACTGTTGAGATTATTTACAGATGAATTTTCTTTATCATATGTATGTATATATAGTACTAAAAGATAACTGCGGTGTTTTTTCACAAAGCAAAGATAATATAATACAAAAATTAACGATAATTATATTATATTTTAAAACATAATGAATATGAAATAGAATATTAAAATTAATTTCATTTACTCTTATAAATGTACGAAATAAAATATTCCCGACATTTTACAACCACAATTAACGTTACGGATAGACGAGTTTTCTATATATATTGAACGGTAGAATTTCGATACTTTTTGAACAAAAGCTCGCACTCATTAAGAGCGTATATTGTTTGAGAATCGCATTATCTTTCCTAGCGTACACGTGGATACGCAACACACGTGTATATGTGAACGTAGTACGTGTACGTTAACACAAGTATACACTCGCTGAGAGAAATAAAGGATATAAAATAAGCTTTTAACATCGCTATAGTGGAACTCTTTCGTATTAATATAAATACGAAACAATAAATATCAAACTTGCTCTTCTCCCCGCTACTCGTACGTTTCCCGCCCCCCAATCTCCTAAACATTCAATTCTTTTTTTGCCTCTCGTCGTTTCGACCCCCTTGTACGAATACGGGGAAGTCCTATGTAGAATACACGTCAGCGGTTTCTAAACTTTTTGCGTCATTATCTTTATTGTTACGTGCTAAACTTTATTATATCGAAATGTTTCTTAGGCAAAATAATATTTTTTATATATTTTTTTTTGGTTTATACCGTGTTTCATTGTACCAAGGCATTGGTTTGAAAAGTTTAATAAAATATTTATTTTTCAAACATCAAATATTTACTAATTGTAATTTTATTTTGCTAGAACAGATTTTTCGACTCAAAATAAACGTTAACATCAACATATAAAAATCGTACTGATATAATATTAATGATATTTTATAATTACTGGTTATTAGATGATTTAGAATTTAGTTCATTTGTAATAAGAATAGTTTTTCTATTATTCAAAAAATATTTACTCTCATAAAAACAAAAATCTAATTATTTCATTTTTCAATTATTTCAGATTCTGTGTAATATTATTTCAATTTCAATGTGTATTATTTTCTTGAACATATAGGATTTCATTGACTATAGAAGTTAAAAAAATATATATATAGTAAAATATAGTGCAATTATTAGATGAACCAAAAATCGACGACCCGAAAACATTTAGAGAGAAATTTCTTCTGCATTTTGGCCCTTGAGAACTACTTCCCCATAGCATGCAACAAAAAAACTATAGGAACTTCTAAATGTACCAGAAAAGCCTAGTCCTGCCATAGAAATGATACAGTCCGTAAATGATAATGATAATGATTGTACGTAAGTGAGGTTAAAAAATATAGTAAAATTGTATAAAATATTATTTAAATCTTCAATATTGAAAATCAAAACTATTCAGAACTAATCGCAGGACACTTTGGAAAGCCCAGATTTTCTCTGTACAAAATCTACGTGGGACGGAACAAATTACACATCCGAGGCGTTCGTTCGTTCGCTCGTCGGAAACGTCGGGCGAAAGTTTTCCCACTAAACGGATACCGGATGGGTTATAAAAAATTATGATATCGCCGGATTTTTAGAGCCTTTGGCCGCACACCTCGCCTCACCTTAACCGCCATAGTCTGTGTAAAATGACAGGCGAAACGGTCGCGTAAAATATTGTTAATTGTCTTCGAAGGCGTCGATTCTCGTTCGCGCTGGATATATTCGAGCGATATCCGATGTGGGTCTCGAGGATTTTATCTCGGTTTATGTGTGTTTTGAATTGTGTTAGTTCAGTATAGTTAAATCGGTTATATTGAATATGAAAGTATAAGGTATTGTATTAAAATATCATTTGTAATCGAATGTTTTGTTAATCGATCCGTGACAGATTAGTAGAATAATTGACGGCTATATCCGGAGGGCGTTGATAAATATTATCACACGACGCCTCCGAAGTAGTTATTTTTAAATTAATGCTATAATAATATTGCGAGGAATCGCTTTGGCGCATACGTACAAAAAGCAAAGTTTGGCGGAAAGCCGCCGCTTAAAATTCGTTCAAATATTTGCGAGGGCGGGTGATAAATCAACATGACGCGGAAGGCCCTCGAAAAATTTTCTTCGGCAACAGAAGAGCAGAAAGAGCGAAACGGCGATGTGTAGGGAAAGAGAGACAGCTACGGGGCTAATGCTGAAAAATATCTCCGAAACAAACATAATACAGCCTCTCACCTGCAAATTGTATAAAGTTCGAACGCCGAAAGCTCGTTACCGTCAAGTGACGGCAAGGTTTTTACGCAATCGTTAAACGGCCCCTCAGACTTTGACATCGTCGCAAATCAGACGAAAAACCGCCTTAGCCTCAGACGTAGTACGCATTAAAATGTCATAACGGCCACGTTAGAGAAAAGATGGTGAATTCGACACTTTAACGGGGCGAATAAAATTGAATCGTGCATTTACATACGCTTGTTCGCGTAGACGTGTAAATAGGAAATCGAAACGTATTCCTCTATAAAGTGCGTCGTTAAGCGAATCGAAGAAACGTTTTATTTCTTGTAGTTTTTTTTTCAGTTTGGACCGTTTCTTCTGATACTTTCGACGCACATATAGAATTCAATTTCGACTCCTACTCCGCGCACGGGTCAGATAAAGATCGTGTTTTATCGCTCGATTTAATAAAGCGATAATGGAACGATCCGTAATTTAGAATAGGTAAGCGTTTTGTAGGGTTTCACCTGAATTGAATTCATGTTTACGCTACTAAACTAATACATTTACCAAGCAAAATTATTTTAATACATTAAATGGAAACAACACACTTCCGCGCATCGGAACAATACAAACGAAAACACGCGTAATATTCAGTTAGAGATTTCATACGGCGCGTCCGCGGGATAAAACAAAGCAACACACAAAAGGAGGTCGTGAAAAATTATTCACACACCGTAGACACATACGCGCGCATATCAAGAACATTTATCACATGGGATGTTTGCGCAATCGTGAAACATTTCACACGTCCGTTATGGGACCACGACCCCTGACGCCGGAACACCGCCGATGTCAAATGTTTTGAAAATGATATACAGCACAAGACGTTTTCGGTGGCCTGAACTGTGGTACCTACCATGTCTCCTGGAGGCGTGCAGCCCACCCTTAAGGGTGTCGCCTTTTGCAAATGCCGTATTTTTCCATTCTGTACATTGATACATGCGACATGTGTAGGTCCTACGCCGCTTCCGCTTTCATAGGTTTTCTGTGCCCTTTATTTCCGCTGGAGGGTATCTGGGTGTGGAGCTTTTGGGTTGTCGCGATTATATTGAGGTTTTGAATTTTTTGTGTTGGATTTATTTGTTTAAGTTTTTTTGTGGTTTAATTGTTTTTTTTCGGTTCATACTCTGTTGATGATTTTTTTTATATATAATTTACTTAAACTGTGGTTTTTAGGACATCAGTATCTTTCATATATTTCCTGAAAGCGTGAAGCTCGTTCTTAAGGGGGCCGTCTTTTATAAATGCTGTATTTTTATATTTTGTACATTGATACATGCGATGTGTGTAGAACCTTCGCTGTTTCCGCTTTCATAAGATTTCCAAGCCCCTTATTTTTTCCATAAGATATCTCAACGTGGAAGCTTTTAGATTGCTGTGATAATATCAAGGTTTTAGATTTTGTTGGAATTTTTATTTTATTTGTTTAAATTTATATTTTGTTTTTATATTTAAATCTTTTTAGAATTCAATTAAGATCACATTTACGAAATTTCAATGGATTTTTCTGAGAAAAAATATTTTCGAAGCGAAAATATATTTTTTATCACGTTTCAGTTATTTTTAACTCTTTTTTCTCTGGAAAGTATGATAAAATTTTCACGGTAATTTTTTTATAAATACGTATGCCTTGATTTTCATCGGGATACATAGAAGATACAAAACGACCACACTGACATTTTGATTGAGCGAAAAATAATTGTAATAACGATCAAGCGGGGATTACGATCGGGAAAATCCTCGGACGGGTAATCCAAAAAAAAAAAAACACCACCACACGACATCATACACACACAGAAAAACCTCTCAAAAGGTTGTTAACCTCCTAAATTTAGACTCAAAACAAACATAAATTAATTAATCCCAGAATATTTTAACACAACACGTCCAGACCCAGAATCCATATACATAAAATCAATCCGACCATTTTAACAAACATAAAAGCAGTCCTTTTACGACAGACTTTGCACACACATAAAATTCGACTTTCCACCATCACACGCGACGTAGCCAAAGACACAAATCCGACAGAACCACCGAACCCGACCGCAGCATATTCCCGTTTCCAGGCTTGCAGTTAATAAACATTTTATCGCCATGGGAGAAAAGTTGAGTGGAAAGTGCACACGGCGATTTTCGAATGAACTCCTCGGCCACTCTTGCCAAAGTGTCGTTTTGCACTGCTTTCGTCGCAATAACCACCGACAACGGGCTGACCGTTTGCGACACACATTTAAAGACGTGCTCGTCCTCGTCCTTTTGCCGTTGTCTTGCCCCGTCCTGTGTGCAATCTCGTTGCATTTCGCCGAGTCGAGTTTCCAAAAGGACACTGCGGAAGGGAATTGCGAAAAAAGCGGACTCTCTTTCTCTGCGGGAGTTTGCTACGGGTACGATTGCTGTTACTTCTTTGCCGGAGAAGTTGTGCGAGGTCGTCGTATGGCTCGCGAAGAACTCTCTGTATTGTTATAGTGGCCGTATTAAAAAAGCGTTTTACTCCGTGTTTCACTTGTAGGTACAGTAGAACTTCTGTTATGGGTCCTCGACCATCCGGATTGATCAAATATATTTTTTTAAATAGCAGATTTTACGATTTTTTTACATGACATGTATCTAAAAAATTTATAAAATAAAAATTGTATGAACTCATTACAGACTCAATTATGAGGATGATTAAAACGAAAACCTGACAGGAATTTTATTTAAAAAAAAATTTGGAGTTAAAAATCTTAACTTCATACACTACCATGGCAATTTTATGTTATGTTCACAAATTTTTCCAGTATCAAATAACCCAAAATAGTAAAAAAAAATAGACTGTAATGTACGTTTAAAAATACTTGGATAAAAGTAATAAAAGAATGTGTACACACAATAAATAATTTAATTATTTTTTCTTGTTTCAATTATACGGATTATTTTATCCAGACTATCTCAATCCACGTTTTGTCCGGACAATCGAGGTTCTACTCTATATGAATTGTATGAAAATTTTTAAAATTCCGTTTGAAAAGATTCAAATATTTTTGAACCAAGATCTACATCACTGTGATTTATGGACGCAATTGGTTTTGCACTATTATTTTTATAAAGAGGATATATTTAAATAAAACGTATACTATGCAGAAACGTATGCAAAAGAGGGGAAGATTTCGCACGATTGTGTCGCCGTCTTCGAGAATGTAATATGTGTTGCGTCCTCGTTCGGCTACAAAAGACGACATGTCCCGTAAGTCTGCCGGATCTGGAAGTATTTCCGGAATTCACACAGAGGATACCCTTCCACACTGCAATAAGGCGAAACGAATGCATTTCCATCGTTGGAACGTATAAAGCAATATCGTATCGGATCGAGAGCTAAACCTGACCGATTCCACCGTCGCCATGTGAAAGGGTTATATGTCTACCACTTTCAAGGTCGATATTGTGGAACCGACATAAAAATGAATCTTATAGTCAATTCTGAATCATCGTAATGTAGTCTTCAAGGTGTTCAAAATCAATCAATTGTTAATATTCTCAGGACAACAACTTGTAATCGATATTTTATGTATTATGTTAACCGCGTTAGATATTATTTAACTTTAGTAATAACTGCATCAAACACAGTTAATATATACATATGTATTTATTTAATCGAAAAGAAAATATTTTTGTACTTTTGTTTATATCCATGATTGATTTACATCATAATCATCCGAAACAAATAAGCATTAAGAGCATCGAGATAATCAAATAATAAATCTCAAAACTAACAATCGAAAGCAATAAAAAAGATTAACTACGACTCATAATCAGAAATATTATACGAAGCGTGTATACACGGATTTATTACAGTATCATTTCTCTGAGCAAATAAAAGTGTTGTATTGTTTCGTTGATATTTCGACGCGCCGGTTTTGCTATAAGGCGAAAGTTTTTCAAGCGGAAGATAATCGATCAAGTGTTTCCGGCATTAACAAGTTGCCAACTCGCACATACACCTCCACATAAATACACACTGGAATATATTTCAGTTGAAATTTTCAGCCTTTCGTATTGTGTGTGTTCCGACGCGTCTCAGTTTCAATGCAATTAAACTTTCGTCCCGTATACCCGTGTGTGTATGTACGTCAAACTTCAGACCGAGCCCAGCGTTGTCCATTTGTTTTTAATTAGTTTTCAGTTAAGCTCTACCTCGTTTGCACTGCAATCGTGCCACGTTTTGAGTCCTTCCACTTGTGACCGATGTCTGACTGTGGATTTTCAGTGTTAAGTGCAATTCGATATTAGCAATGTGTAAATATTCGTGAGCGGTGTCGTTTCATAGTTTTCGTGAGTTGTTGACATTGTTGGTGTATTTAATGTAATATAATAATAAATTCAATTAAAATTAATTCAAGTAGACATGGTAAGTCAAGTTACTTTTGATTTAACATATGGGCCAATCCTTGAATATATTAAAAAAAAATTTCATCGAAGTTCAAATATTATATTATATTATTTATATGAGGGAAGTTAGTATTTTACCACCGGAGTATTGATTTCTAGAATATTTAAGTTTTATATAGGTTCATTAACACAGAATAATTAACTTTCATATATTATTTAGATAAATTCAGTTAGCTGTTAGTAGTTAGTTATTTTCATAACCGATTAATATTCAACGCAAACATCATTAATGAAAATTCTGTTATTGTAATATTAAATTTAAATCTATAAATTCACTTTTATAAAATTTGAAATACAAAGCTTACAAAGTATTGATTTCCAGATAAAAACTAGCAAAACCAATTATAATACATATTTATTTTCAGCACAGCGAATAGTTATTATTTACTTAAAAATTCATTCCAACGTCATTTCGAAGAGAATTAATACAAGTAATCGCATTATGAAATCGTCGCTTTATCAAAACAAGAAATCGTTTATTTCGGGAAAAAACAAAGAAAATCGGCGCAAATTTTAGTTCGATCGATTCGCGATTACAAATCGGCACGACCATATAAATATTGCGTGATGAACTGAAACACTGAGAATAAAAAAATTAAATATTGCAAGCTCTACCGTCAGAATATGCTGGTATATATGCAAAATTAGCATGGCGTATTCAAATCGGAGGAAAAGTCGACATCGTAGCCGTGTTCCGGTCTGTGGGAAAACTCTGGGCGCCGGAAAAGCTTATCGTGAGTGTACGCCGTTACGTATTTGTTATTTTCACGTTTTACGATTATTAATTGTTTAATTTGTCGGATAAATTTGTATGTGGGTCGATTGTGTTTGCATAAAACCATTTACGCTTCCACTATTAAGCGAAAATTCACGAAAGGAAACCCATATTTCGAATCAAGACATTTAGAATATTCGAATAAAAATAACTGAAAGAAATCTATCATAAAAAAACAGATGTGAATTTTTATTTTCATTCAGACTCAAGCTTATATTTACACAAAATTTTGGAGTACAATATAATGAATACTAAATACGTCGTGCTAAGCGATCCAGACCGCTATAAATTAGGGCGTTATTTGGAGGCACGCGAACTCTTCTCGCTCGTTTATTCTTTCTTTTACCCGGGGAGGGTATTTCGTCCGTTCTTTTCTATATAATATATTATTTGCGGATACGTGGGGCTTTTGGCTGGCCACGAAAATCGGCCTCCTGGCCGAAGAAGGAAAGTTCCGCTTGAATATAAATCGTTTTCGATGTGATCGAGAGGAGGTGCGCGGAAAGGATTCCTTCAGATTTTTCGTGTGGTGATACGTCGGAAAATATGTTGATATCTTTTTCGTATAAACCTCTCTAGGTGTATTTCCGTTTCGTGGCTTTCCGTGACCAATCGACTGTTTCCTCTTTTGCATGATACTATTACGTTAGTCGTTTAAACTCTCTTTTTATGCCTAGTATAATATCATTTTTATTTTGTCTAGTAACGGAATATTTTTACCACAATGTGTCATTTGAAATTTTTTTTATAATATGCTGAGAATTATTTTTTATAATATTCTTTATTTGATATAGGTATGAAATTAAAAATATTTTTAGTGAAGATATTATTTCCCTTGTAAAATTTCATATCTGTACTATTTATAAGTATGAATTTTAAATAAAGATTAAAATATGTATTATATCTGTACATCTTTTTGAGATTAATATAGGAATTAAAAAAAAATACAAAAGTTCACATTATATAGGGACATATTTAGGACGAGTCGCCATACAAACTGACTTGAGTTATGAGATAACTGAAACTATCAAATCTTACAATTAGTATGACATTAAAAACGAGCAATGGATTATGTTGCTTGGAAAATTTTCAAAATATTTTCCCTAAAATTTTGACAGTAAGCATTTGAATATAACGATAGATCAAAACCATTCATCAACCCAATCCAACTACAAATTCAAACTATTTACTACAAAACAATAAAAAAAACCATCAAATTCCAATAAACCTTCACACATCCCCACCACCATCAAAAACATCCAATGTTTCATCCCTCCCCACTAAAAATCTTCAAAACGGCAACCACAACCACAAAACACATCCCACCCCGCATCCCCGCACCATCGCAAAGACAAGCCATCCACCACGCCCGAGCACGTCCCAACAACAACAACAACAACAACAACCACAACAACAACATCAGAACAAACACCCCATCACCCAGCCACCATCCGACAGCAATGTCGCGTGATTGACCGCCGGCCAGAAGGCCTAATACGCTCCATACAGCCTACGCCCGTACTGGGCCCAGGCCCATAAATACTCATCAGGGAGGCCAGTTTATTCGGCCAGTGAATCAGGAGGGGCAGACATCCGTCAGCCCGACGGTGCTAATCGCGAAATGCGAAAAGCGATCTGATTTGTGCGATATGGGGCCGCGATGTGTGCGCGATGTGTTCGGCGTCAAGTCTGGGGTGTTTGGGTGATTGGTGGGTGTTCAGATGGTGATTGGGTCTGGTTCGATTGGTGGTTTTGATGTTCGAGTGTGGTTGGAGGTGTTTTGGGGTTTGGTGTGGTGGTCTTTGAATTTTCTGATGGTGCGCGAGAAATTTATGTTGACATGATGTGTTTCTCAATAAAAAAAAATGTTTGTTTAATTTATATGTTATAAAGATTTTATGCTGGATCGTGTTTTGACTTCAAATTTGTGAATAAAAAAACGTAATTGAAAATTTTTGTATTTTACGAAAATTATCAGATCCATCTTAGTTATGGTATTATAAGGTTCGAATCCATTTATAACTTTTAATTTTTCATCCGATGTAGGATTAATGCAAGAAAAATATATTTACGTTTACTAATCGTAGTATATAATTTGTTTTTTATTTTTATCATGTTTACTTACGGGGTAACCTTTAAAAACCGACGATGGACTGAATATTTTATAATCATAATAAAAAAATATCTATTTAAAATTTCTTTTAAACATTATTTTTCTGTGCTGTGAATTTGCTCAATTTTACTGACATCAAAAGACAAGAAAAAGCAGTTTCTTGAGATTTTCTCATTTTATTGATAATTATTTTCTTATAAATATGAAAAACGAAATAAATTTCTATGAAATTGAAATACCAAACATCAAAAGAAAACTCAATTTTAACAAACTTCAAGAATTGAAAATTATATGAATTCACAAATACTTTATGAAAGCAATTGAATTTCATATAAACTATCAAAATTCGAACAGACCTATTGAAACATTACAAATATTCATTTCGAACACAACATAGAGCAACAACTCTGAATCCCCACATAAATTTTTGAACAAATGAGAAAGGAATCGATCTGAGTGCGAGCCTAAACGAACCATCCGTCAAGGCATTACTGAACGCGTACATGAAGGGACGTTCAAACAAAGGGTCGCCTCCTGCGAAGGGAGGAAAAAAGGGGCACACAATTTAATGCGAACTGTATATCAAGCCGGAGTCAAACGTATGGGAAGGCTTACCACACACGCTCACCTGGACACACGAACGAGCCTTTCACTATTTTTTTAAGGCATTGTGAATAGCTTTGGGGTCGTTAGGTCGATTTCACATTGGATATTTGTCAAATTGTGCTTTTTTTTTTTTTAAAAATTAAATGAGTTATTTTTGATGAGGAGGTGATTTTTGTATAATGTTTATCTAGTATTGAAGATTAGAAAGTAAATTTTTTAGATACGAAAAAATTAAATGGGTCAATTCTATTTTACAATTTTTTTCAAATAATATCATCATCATTGGCAACCAATTAGTTATCCATTGTAGGACAAATACGATAGATTGGGATATACCTTACCATGCTAGCTCAAGTCATATGGCAAGAGGCATGCAACGTAAGAGCCGACCCATCTATGCCAACTGAGAAGGCTCTCAGACTAACGATACGCGTGTCCATGTGCTAGGTTTTGTGATTGCTGTCCACTAAGCATAACGCAATGACAACCAGTGAGGCAGACGAGTTAGGTGCTAAGCAGACTGTGCACTTATTGGCCACTATGCGATCGCAATGACCACCAGTTTGACAATTAAGGCAAGATCATTGGCCCAATGTGTATTAGACCTCGGAATCACACCCGTCATCGGCTCAAATAATATAATTATAGATTATTTTCAAAAATTGAAAAAGATTAATAAAATAAATGAACAATACCTAAAACAGCTTATATAAAATTTTAAGCAGATCGCGCCCACTTTGATCTCGAACCGAACCCGCGCGAACTTTGATACACCCACTCCCTCGCCGCACTCAACAAACATTCAAAAAGCAAAACAAAATAGCCACTTCTTGGCTCAGCCATCTCGTGAACCCACTCAGGACCAAAAGGACACGCTCGTTGCGTACAACACGGGGGTGGATACCACTGGTAAATCACCAGCCGCGGGGCATTTGTCAGGCGCTCGGCAATTTTCCCCGCTCGGACGCCGTCGTCAATCAAACGGGCTTTTTCTTTGGCATCTCATTTCCTCGGGCAAATATCATTGCCGGTGCTAGAAGGATGTCCTCCGAGAAAGCCGGACGAAATCCGCATGGCGAACGGTGGGTTAGTTGCGCGCCCGATTGTTATTTATTGAGGATCGCTAGCGTTATTAAAGATGGTCGTTGTGGTTTTTTTCTCGATGATGTGAGATTTGTCGTATTTTTTTGGGAGATCTTTTATGTTTATGTTGATTTGATGTGTCTTAAATAAATAGATAAAGTCGCTTGTTTAATTTTCGGCGTTAGTTGATTAAATATAAATATATAAATTCAAGTCACGAAATTCTAAAGCGTAAAAATGTTTTAAATATTTTTCTATTTAAATGTAAATTTAAAGATGTTCAAACATACAAAAAGTAAATAATTTTATTTAAAGTATTTATCATCAAACGAAGAAATAAATCACGAAATAGTATTTTCATTAATTATTTTTCAACCAAATTAATTAATCGATGAAACGAAAACGAAGCATTAACGGATCATTATCTTCGAACGTACAGCGAAAGTAAATTTCCGCCCATCTTATTATTCGATCGAAATATAGCATGGTGCCGATATCCGATAATTGGACTATTCCATAAATAATTTTTGCGATCGCTGACGCCGTCATTTCATCCCTTCGACGTTTTTCATTCCCGCTTCCCTCGGTACGGTTTTTTTGAAACGATAGACGAGATTTTCCGGCGAATTTTCCAGAGCGTTCAATCATAAACAACGATGGCGCGCGCGATAAAAAGCCGAAACGTTTCTGAAAATTCTCTATTTCGGCTTTCGCCGGAAAAGTCACTCGAATCCGTACTTCGACCATCGATTGACATAGCGGAATCATCGATGACAGTGTTCGTTTCGCGGACAGTTTATATTGGCGATTGCATGATCATAAATCACTCGGTGTCACGTCAAAAATGCGACCCCCGTGCAGGGGTCGAAAGTTCGAAAACGCCATGGCATGATGACTCGACCGTTTAAAATGTATTTTAATATACTTTGACGAGTAACCGACTCCACTTTTGCTAATGACAAAGCTGAAATCGCAGATGGTAAGTCGTACGGATAGACGTGGGTCATTTTTTTGCTATAATAATCTAACTTTTCTATTAAAAAAGTTATTATATTATATTTATTTTTAACAAAAATAGAAATAATATATTATCGAAATGCGTATTTGATAAATTGATATTGAGATCATATTTGTATTTTTCGAATCGAATCGCATATATAATATGTAACTTTTATGCGGATCTTTTATAACATGATTGACCTTCTGCTCGATATTGGGACGCTACATTAAACAAGTTAATGGACACCCTTCACTGCTTTCTTCATTTCGAATGAATAAGTAAAGAGGGTCCGCGACCTTTTCCAAACGGGATTTTCCAGATTTCCACCGGATCCGCCACTACAACTACGCATATTTCCGAGTGATAAATTTAAATATGACTTTTTCGCGCGCGCATGCAGCACACACATCCATATTCATTTTTGTGACGTTTCCCATTACCATTCCGCGGGTGGCCCACCCCCATTCCGTCCCCCTGCTTTCGGTCCTGGCCAGGGCAATATTGTTTTCTTCGGCCGTGAAGGGGCCCCGTAGGATGAGGACAGGGAATATTTTCAACTTCGCCCGCCGGGGCTTTTCATGCTTAATCCAATTACAATTAAAACAAAGAACTCGCCGCCGGACAAGGGTTGCCGGAATACTGAAAAGGCTGAAGGCGGGGGTCTCCATCGTAATTATGTCGGAGGAGTCGTGCCCTGGCTCCATTGTGGGCCCACGGAGCCGGAAAGTGAATTATTTTCTCCTATCAAGATATATCGGTGGTGCTGTGTCCACGCCCTTCGCGTTCAACTACCCCTATTGCTTTTTTATGAAATCGATGCTTTCAAATTTGACCGATCGCGTTATGATATATTTATTTTTTTAAGCAAGTTTCAATGTTCGAACGTCACATAGTGTAGTTTCATGTCGGGGTAATATGTTTGCTTGGTTTACGTGGACTTATTTTGACGCTGTTCTTGATTGATCGATGGAGACGTATACGTGAAATGCACTATTCACATGTTATGTTATTTTCAACAGATTTAATTGAAAAAAAAAACATTTATAAGCACTTTCAGACGTTCCGATCTGAGTAGGGACGGAATAAACTTACAAGCGACGTACATCACAAATAACGATACATCTCAACATGGGACGAGTTCGTTTCGAGAAAACCTCATTTCAGACAACTCTGAAAGTTCTAGAAGCACTGTAGCTCGTATCTTCGGGACGAGCCCCTGTTTATTCAATAACGTCACCAAGGGCGGAGTTTCGCATGCGGGTTGCTGATTTATGCGCACATGTAATAACGGCCAAAAGGGATCTCGTCCTCCGCGTATTGCTGCCTCATTAAATTGCAATCGATCAAACGTTGAACTTCGCTGAACAGAGATCTTGAGGAAGTTTTTTCGAATGTGAGCTCTCCGTGCAGCGACGAGTCTTTCCCGCGACACGGGTGCTCTCTAGAGAGGTGAAGTAATGGGTTGGTTATTTATCTGTATTTTTCGAAAGATCGAATGTGATGCTGGAAGAAAGTTTTCGTATCTTTTCCAATTTATTTGAGAATTTTTTAATAAACTGTCGGTAACATTGGTGGCGGGCAAAAAAATTTGAATATTATTTTCAATTTTTTTATTTTTATTAAATTGCTTCGTTAAATTGTCATCAAAATGGAATTTCTAAAATTTTACTACAACTCAATTATTAGGAATTAGAATTTAATGTTGTCTGTTTAGTGATCCGTCAGATCAATAGGTTGGAAATTAGTATAATACATTATATTAAACTGATTAAATAAAATAAAGTGGAAAATTAAAGAAACTCAATAGTTTTTTTTTAACTCTGAACACAATTAACATGAAAGTTATTTTAAAAATTAAAATTATTTTCTGACGTACACATAAAAAAAGTAATCATAAAATTTAACAACGAAAAGCACTTCAAATTCTCATACAAATTTTTTTCACTATTAAAGTTAAAACGACTTTTTTCACTAAAATTCTCAAAGCAACATCCACGATTTCATTACACCCAATTTTTATTACACACATATGTAATAGGAACTATTCAATTAACCACTATCAAACCATCATTACACCAACAGCTCACCGACCACAAACACACCTAACAACAACCATTCTTTCTACCTTAATCACCCATTCAACCACAAAAATTTCATCCTCCACCGCACATTCACCTGTACGATTCGAACCAGCAACTTTCGTCACCAGCCCAGTTCCCACACAGTAGTGCTAACAGACCGAGTTGTTTCGGAATCTCTCGCTTTCGCGGCGTCGGCAATGTTCTAGCAGGTCTTATTACAAGGGATACATAGTTGCCGGTCTCGGGGGCGAATTCGGGTTGTTGGCTTGTTCTGCCCGCGCCCTCCGGGACGTATTGTTTACACAACAAAGGTATTTTGCAGGCGGGATTTGATCCGAGTCGGATTGTTTGTTTTATTATTTGCTTACGGGGTGTGGCCGCCGAGACAAAGCGAGCGTTTTTACTTTGTAAACCGATGAAAGACTCGAAGATATTAATTTTGTTTTTGTATGTGGTTTTTTTGTGTTGTAGAATCTTATATAATGTATTAATTGTGCGTGTTTTCTTTCTTGAATTCCAAAGAGGTTGATGTTCAAATGAATTTATCTTCTTATATAATAATTCCGAGTTATCTCCGCTGTATCAAGACATAATATGATGAATCAGAACGAGTTCCGGAACGAGCCGACATTCAGAACACGCGGCGCCCGGGAAACAAAAGGGTTAATTACCGGCCTCTTCGTTGGTGCGGATCTCTATTTTTTCCGTTCTCGGAAGATTTTTTCCGGAGGATATGGGAATCGCCTTTTTATTACCTGTCCCTACTGGGAGAGGTAATAAAAAGGCGAGAGGCCCACATAAATAAACGCCGGTTTGACTTATGGCCCTCGCTAACATTATTTTAGTGTGGCGCGTACTTACGTACGCCCTCACGGCGCCCACTAATAAAAAGCGAACGGCACATTTAAACATCCACAAATCATGGTGAATTGTTGAAAAAACTAAGCGAGCACAGTTTGAATTTAATCAAAAGTGACTTTCGCTTGTTGTGCGTGAAATAAGCCCGCGACTCGCTTTGAAAATAGTCGCGAATTTTCACCGTGTGTGTGTTGCGGGCGCGCTGAATCAACTGTGTTCAAATGATTTACATAAAATTATAGCGGAGTTACATCGGCTCCTGCGATTGTTGTTTGTTGAATTTTACATATAAAATACGCTTTATTAACAACGGCGTTCAGGTCTACGTTTTAATACTCGGTGGAGCATAAATCAAAAGCGACAGTGAAAATAGCCTTCGCACAACTGAAAGTCGCTAATCCGCTATATGCGCCACACATTGTAGTGAGATTTGAATTTTGTTTCATATTTGTTAATTATTACCGTAATAATATTTGCATAAAATGCATAATTTTATCGGCGAGCTTGAAAATCAAATCAAAATTAAGATGGTTTTTATTGGTTTTAAGAGCTAGATTTTCCTTGCCAAAAACGAACGAACGTTTTCCCGGATTTAAAGACAGGAGTCGATTTTTATTTGTTCGAATGTCGAGGCGTTATCGGAACGTTTTATCTGTGTTAAGGGCTTGTTTTATACGCTCGATAGACGGAGCTAAGGGTAAGGTCCTAATGGCTTTCGAGGGCATTTCGTATTCGGACCGAGTCTTCGGTCCCACCCTGTACACGTTTACATTAAGATTTTCTACTGCTCTTCTTTGATTCTTGGTGAAAACGCTGGTCGATTTGATTGTAAAAACAAACGAAACTTTTTCTTTCCATTTCCTCCCACGATTTTATAAAATCCAACATATATATATATATATATGAACCATCCGTTCTAAATTCCGATCATAAAGCGAAATCCCACTATTCTCCCGCCATAAAAACGTAATAAATGCGAACAAGTTCCACACCAAATGGGATCGCGACGAAAGGGTTAAATATGTGACTCGGCATCGTGCCGCTCCCGATCCTCCTCCGGAGTCGGAAACTGCGGTTCATAGCCAAGAGAAGAATAACGTATTAATGTAATTACAAACTTGAAATAAGAAAAGTTTGCGTCGAATCCGCGGCGCGCTCTTACCCGCCGGGCAAATTGAATTTTATGTGCGTTCGGTGTGTGTATTATCGCGCTTTACGAGCGCCAAAGCCGAAGAAAAAGTGCAAGGATAAATTCCCTCACACAAATACATGTATATTGGGGGGAATATAAACTCTCTCGTCGACCCAACGCAGACTAATGATCGTCGTAATTCTTAAACTTTGGCTCCGAGATCATTCCCCGTATAAAGCCTCGAATGGCTTTTCGCAGTGGGCCCCGCGACGGTGGTTTCACGTGCTTTTGTCAATGACGCACTTCGCACCTATTAAAGTTTCTGCTTGTGCGAATGTCGTTTCCGTATATTGTGATACTGTGTATTCCGTACTGTTGATACAATGAAATAATTTACGTGGAATTGCATTATAGCCGCGTATAATAATCTACAGAAGTGACAATGTTACATAATTTTGTACAAGTAACACATACATCTTCAACGAATTATCGTTTTTCATTAAAATTGTTTAAAAGCTACGTGACACGCGTTACTAAAAACGAACGCACGAAAGCTTTCGGAAAGTTTGTTCATATCTGTCGAAATTAATTTCAAACAAGTCTCTATATAATACCCTTTTATTTGAGCAAACGATTAAAACACCTCGTGCGACTTTATCAAATTTAATATACTTCTCATTTGTTCGTTACGCAATAAAACGAATCGTCATATTGATCGCCGAATGAAAATAAGCGATAATCAAATCGGAAAATCGTCGAAAAAACACAGACGATTCTCATTCGGAAACGTCAAAGGCGATTTATCGAATTAGCACTGGCGACACGAAACAAGTCTTAATCGAAGTCGAGTGCATCGTGTTGCGGACACGACGAAAAAGCTCGTAAAGGAAAAAGGGGGCGTTCTTCGACTTGTCTGGACGATCTTAAAAGAGGAAGTTTTCAGTGGGGACAAGCCGAGCTTGAAAAAGGGAAGACATAATCTTCCTTAGCTTTCTTCTTATTGATTTATAGCCATGACTGCACTTGTACAACTCGGACGTGATGCACACGCGAAATGGCTTCGGTTGATAAATTAACACTTCGAATGCTACGCGCGTTTTCATTCACTCTCGAATGAATTTATATGTTCATTTGGACTAATAATATTTTTCAGAAAAAAATATGATGAATTTATGTACGTGATAGTTTTCTGTGTGATATGCGTTCGTTATCTATCTAGTTTTTCGAATGGAAAATGTAAGGAGTTCGTCTGAAGGCGCAAAATACGCTTTTGAAATAGCCAGACCTATCCGTCCGTGAAATGGAGCCGTTAGGTTCTCTTGGCTGAAAAAAAAACGACCCGAAATAGATATCGGAGTGTCGTTACGAACCGCGCCAATATCAACATTCATAATGGAAAACTGACGAAGACAAAAAAAATACGTTTTCGAAAAGAGTTTATATTAAAACTCATTCTCTTATTTTTATTTATAATAATTTGATATAATCTTAAAATTCACCGGTGATTATTTGAATCGATGATTTAGAGAAATAACGAGGCTAAATGTGGATCGAATTTAAATAGGAAAGTTCATCTCGGGTGAGGAAAAAAGGATGAGAATGGATCTTACATAAGGAACTCGCAGGCTTTGTTGGCCTCTGATTTATAAAGACGTTCACATTTCCTCGCATTTTAAAGCCTTCCACTTCCGCGCATCTCGTAAGTGGATTACGAACGCTCTTCAGTCCAGAATAACTCTCTTCCCTCACTCACTGTGTGGCCTGGGAAAAAAATCGACGAAATCGGTATTCAATACCCATTACGGATTCCGATATTCGAATCGGCTGAAAAAAATCGATGCAATAAAACATAAAAGTCGCTTTCGCCGAAAAGGTACTCTATATAAGAGACGTAATATAACATTTGAATCTCGGAATTATATTATTTTATATAAAAAATATTTAGCTTTTCGGGTCACCCAATAATCTCGTATAAATTCTTCTAACAACCAAGAATGTCCTCTTGTTACTTTTTTTGACCCGGAGCAAGGAAAAAAGCAGTTTTCCTTTAAGTAGGAGTCATTATGGATTGTTGGATTTTCGAGCCGCCCTAATTGCCGTACTCTTTGTAATTAAAATAATTCAAATTAGCCCTAGAGTCACTCACTCTCACTCTTTTCTCAGCCATTAATGCGATTGTTTCGAGTTTACTTATGGTCCACCGGTGAAAATTAGCATATTTAAAATTCGCGAAATAATAAAACTCTCAAGCGTTGCTTACGTGTACGAACGTACTTGTTTCATTATATAATATTTGCTATATTTCAATATGACCTGATTTCGTATTCAACGAGGGGCAATTCAATTTCCTTATTTCCACGTATACACACCGTTTCATAAAACAATGTACTACATTTATGTTTGATTTTTGACTATGAAATTCGTTATTTTCTGTTTTTATTTTTCCCGCATGTTTTCCCGGGAAATTATTTCGAAATTCGATTAAATTTCAATGAATAATATTTCTCGTTTCTGAATATATCGAACGATAAACATGTATTGAAAGATAAATTAAACTTAAAGTGTTTTGAAATGATATACATATGTAAATAGACTATTTGAGAAAACTCGCTCTTTCTTAATATGAATAAAATATCGAAAATCACTTAATCAAATAGAAAATATACGATCGACTCGACACGCACGGAAATTTCAAACCGGAGGCTAATTTAATTGACGGATCGAAAGTTTTTCTTGCTGGATCTGAATACAAAATCAGATCGTGCACATTAAAAACGTTACCTGTCGCTTCGTTCGAGTCCACGCCAAAGTAGAGGTGGCAAAACTCGTGGAATGGGCCAAAGCTCCCCGGCAATTCCTTTGGAATAAATTCGTTCAAGTTTCTTTAATACCCATCGCCCCGTAGCAAATTGAAAGGCAATTTAGATTTCATCGCCTGCGTAAACGACGGCGCAAACACAGTGTTGCCCGGGTTTATCTCGATGCAAAAGTCCAAAAGTGGGGTACTCGCTAACCCGAAACGAAAAAATCCCGCGTATACGTATAACGTTCCCTTTCTCGATCCTCGTTTGGTCTCTTTTCCATCTGGGTTTGGCAAAAGGCACCGAAGAAAAAAAAAACACAGAAATCCTTTTAAAAACTCTTCGAGCCGGATCTGTGCAAAAGGCTTGTATCTGATTACTTCCTGAAACGAAAATCAAACGGTCGCGGGGGTGGGGATGGACGTTTTTGAAATTGCCAAAGTTTTAATACTCAATTTTTCCCGCCCGCCGAAGAAGCATAATAAAAATTTGTATGCGCGTTTCCGGTAATGCAAGCTTGGCGCTGTAAACGATGTCTTTGTTTAAATTAAAAATGTTGTAATTATTATTATTTCGATTTGGGAAATTATTATTTTTTATGTTTTTGAAAAATTAAGCTCGGACCTCCCGCCGAGTATATCCAATCAACGTTTCAATGTAAAGAGGACCGTAAATTAGCTGACCCGTTTCAAAAATTGACAGATTCAAATATATCACAAAATTTATTTCACCCTTTTATCAAAGGGATTTGTTAATTTCGGATTTTAATTTTCACGAAAAAAATAAGGAAGCCCATTAATATTTCAAATTCGATAGAAAACTCGACAAACAGATTGCAATTAAACGAAAAATCGAACGTTGAATATTTAAAATTGACACCCGTGCGACAACATTCAGCGATGAGGGCGAAATTCGATTATTTAAATTGCAAATTATCGCAGCGATGAAATTGTAAAAACACCATCAAACGGAAAAATACGACATTTAAATGCGAACGGCGATCCTGAACAGTGCGTTATTTTTTTTTTGTTTCGCGTTTCTCATTTCGTCCTTTTGAATATTTCAACCGTTATAAGACGCCTCACAGAATTATTGTATTATATTTTGCCATTCCGCGAATTGGGCATATGAACACGCGGCGAGAACGGAACAAAACAAAACAAAACGCGGAAAAGAATATATATATTTTCACATACATAAAACGTAATATAATACACGGAAAAAGGAAATGTGAATAAAAACAAACAATGATACCCTCCTTATGCACGCTCGCCTTAACTCGGTAGGTTAGGCGGCTGATATTTTTCCCGCTTCTCGTTCGATTATTCGAACAAATCCCATATCGGAGGCGGATCTAGTACGCCTCTGAATGCATTATATTATATCATTTTATTATAATGTGCGGTACGAGGATGTGGAAGCGATTGTTTTTCGTCGCAGTCGGACGAAAGTGGGCACACAAAGTGGGATATGTGGCTAAACGATCGCGTTTCGTACCCACTTAACTATCGGCACACTCGATATGAGAAAGTTAAACTTACTCAGAGGTTGTGTGGTTTCGTAAAAGTAAAGAAAAATAGAAGTATCCGGTGCTGCTTGTGTAGACATGAATTTTATTTTTTATCTGAGACCCCGTTTACATGGTTTCGATATCGGGAATTGAGCTTTAAAGTGTTGAATTTATAAACTAAATTTTTTCATCCACACATGTATAATACTTTTTATACCAATAGATATTTTATTGAACTTTTTAAGTTTTTATCAAAATATCTTATATCAATTATAATTGGATGTAAAAAAACGTAATGAAACTATGAAATTTCAATTCAAAAGAATTTTGAAGAGAGAAGGAAAAGAGTGCTTTGTTTCAAATTTATAAATGTATTACTCGATTAGGTAATATTATAAAAGATACGGATAAATATTTGGATTGAAGGGTTAAAAGAGTAAATAAAATAATACACAAAGAAGATAAGGATGGACTATCGATGAAAGAAAAGAAAAGATATGGTGAAGCTTTCATCCTTTATTGAATCCGAAATGATTGATGGACGGCGAGTACGTGCGGTAAAAATAAAGTCACTGAAAAAAAAAATAACTACACGGAAACAACAAAGACTCTAAATAAAAATATAAGGAAACTAAAAATTTAACAAAAAAAAACAATATTACTCATTTATAACGAAAAATTAACGGAAAAAGTGTGTATATTTTCTTGGAACTACCGATTCGAATACAATGAAGATTAAAGTGCGTATCTGGCGAGCCGTAAACAAACGAGTGCCATTGCCCGAATAAAGTGGCAAGACATAGTGAAAATAATAAATCATACGAACTTAAGTGAGTGTGTAGCGAAAGCGACCTTTCAGGAACGCGAAAAAAAAGTGATGTAACTGAAAGAACGAGTGTCGCAAGATGAAACGCATCATATGTGTCTTCGTTCGCTCGGAAGCGAGTGCTACCATTTTCGAGATTCCGTCCGAACACAGACATCCTTTAAATTCACATCTTCAATTTGTGTATTATATATAGTGCGAGAATATATAGATTCAATTTATACATATTCCATTTCGAACTTTATGTACTTTCATTTGTTTTATCTTTTGTAATATATTTGACGGATGGAATTCATGTAAGGTTTCGCCCGAGTCAGACGTCAATATTGGTTTTTCGTACGTATGTTAAATTCGACGACACGTTTCAAGAATTTGATTTCTTTTATCTCGAAATTGATGATATAAAAAGAGGAAATTTAAATATTATTACCATCGCATCTATTTTCAGCCGTTCCGACAAAAACCCCGAAATAGACACAAGTCACCTTTTCACACCCAACATTTTCCTTCAAATTGAACCGAAAGCTCACACGCAACCAACGTTATCGCAATAAGCGACCGACACAGCAGAATCCAGACAGTAGCACGGAAAAAGCAAGCAGAAGAAAGTATAGAAAGACATATCTGGCAGGTGGATGTCACCCAACGGTCTCGAGGGCGGAAGCTGTTATGCAAAGTCGGGTCGCCCGAGCTGCCCGACTCTTTATCAGAAAAGTTTCCGTATTTCATTTCAAGTTTTTCATTGTTTCTTTGCATTTTTACCGCTCTCGAAATCCACCGTTTCTTCCTCGCCTCCACGGCCTCAGACCTCCGCAATTCAGGTCTTCGGTCTTGATGGTAAAAGTGTGGGACGTTCTCCTAAAAAGCCGACGAAGTTTCGGATCCACCGTTCCCCCTTATCCCTTCTGTGATATTCAAATTCGCCGACGATTAGAATATCGCATAAACAAATCGTAAATATATATATTTTCGGTGCAAATCTGTGAATTTATGAACGGTTTGGATAACATTGAATTTCAATTAAGATTTGTCGAGTTCTCTCGTTGGCGAAATTTGTATTCGATAATTTAAGTGGAATTGTTTATATTAAGAATTCTTGGGAATTAATATTTTATCATAGAAATACAAGGTATAAATGGATTCGAGATTTATAGTTAATCAAGCCACTGCCAAGTTTCATTTATAAATTATATTTAGTTTGTAAAGAAAGATAGAAAATTTCTTTTTGTTTCATAAGAATTATGGATCCACCGCAAAATTTTCCATAATTCGTTAAAAAATAATATAAAATATCAATTCTAAATAAATAACTGTTTTGAATGTATTTCATAGAATCTGTTATTTCTGGTATCTGGTATTTCAAGATTTGCATTTTATTTACGTAATAATTCGATTAAAAAAAAATTGTATTTAAAAGTCGATCAAGAAAAATTAAAATAATTTTGAATTAAAAAAAATATATATTCATTTTATTGATCAATAAAAGTACATATTAATCAATGCTCAAATATAGATTTTACTCAATTCAAAAACAGAATCAAATATTCGAAACATTCAACCGTTCGAAAACCCATATGGAACGACCTCTGAAAATTTCGCGGCAAACGACCCAGAGCACATCGAAATAATTGAGCATTTCCAATATACAATAATTAAAGCCCATTTGCGGCGTAATTTCAAGGGTCCACTCGAAAAGCGTAAATTTGCGTATTGTAAATCACCGAAACGCGTTTCGCACACACACGCGCCGAATATTGTGTGTATCGATATAATTTTTGTATGGGCAATTCCGGCGGCCGTAAATCTTGGCCCTTTCCGAATTAAGCTACGTCCACGTATTAAGGGCCAGGATTTTGTCGTTGTCTATTGAAGAGGGCCATCGCAGAAGGGACGAGGGCCACGAAAACGTCGAAAGGCGGGGTATTTACCGTGACTAATGGGGATACAAAGTGATGGATACCCGCCGTGTATGGTACTTTGTATACAGGGGATGTGGATTCAAAGCTAACTATGATTGCTTAAATTAATTTGATTAAAAAATTATGATAAATAATCGCACAATTGATTAAATATCGTATGATTAAAGAAAATTGATAATCAAGTGATTTAGATTGTTGAAGAAATCAATAAATGAATATGATCATGTACCTATTGTTGATCTAAAACCATTTAATTTAAGTATTATTGTAAGTATTATATATATCATTTTTCAAAAATTATGTTTTCGTTTTCGTTACATAATTGATACGTTAAAGAAAATTATCAAATCTTGTAATGGTATAAAAAAAAACCATATAACAAACGAAGATATAAAAAAAATAGACTTAAAATAAAGTTCATAGATTTAGAATAGTTTTTATTCATAATTTGCTACCCCTTTTTTGCATATTGCTTAATTGAAGGTTGTAATGAAAATTTCGCAAAATTAAATTACCAATCCATAGTAGTGAGTTTCGAATCTGTGTCCCTCATATAATGTGTGTCGCTTCCGATATGATGTGCGCATATGTTTTGCTTATAAATTGTGAATTAAGTTAGGCGCGAGACGTCGAAGGGCCAAAATGGCGTTCGAAGGCGTCACAGAAAAGCCTTCGGGGGACGGGATTAGGGAAATATTCCACCCTCACCCCACAACGCTTTATGGAATCTTTATAACGTGTCTATCTATAGAGACGTGTGTGCGTAAAAGAAAAGTTTAGATAAATTGGATTCGAGCACTTCCTGAAAATAATGGAAATGCTTGTGCGCGTGTAAGAGGAATTCTTGTGTTGTTTATGTGAAGGAAGTTGTACGTTTTGTGTCTTGCATATTGTTTTAATATAATTACTGGTATTATATTATATTTTATTAATATGTTCTATTTTGAGGTATAATATGTGTCAAGAGAATTCATTCAATGAAATCTTCATAGAAAAGTAAAAATAATTTTTTTTATCAAATAGTCTTATTGTCAGACCGACAATATGGAATATTTTTTCTATAAATAAAAATGAAAACCTTTTATTAAATGGTCGATTTTTGATCAATAATATAAATTTTCAGGCTCTTAGCGAGCTTTTGTGGAGTATTGCCGTTTTTTCCGAGTTCAGTATTCCCACAAGAGAGCTTTGGAGTTTAGACAGTGCAATGCCAGCACGAAAGCCCCCCTATCGCTATCTATACAGCAAAACCGGGCTCAAAGCCGTGAACGCTTTTCGCGAACAATTTTATCCTTTTTCTTTTCTTTTTTTTGCATACGCTAAAAACAATGTTAGTTCAAAGCGAGGAGTGCTCCTTGATATCGGTTTAAATAAGAAAACAAGGGCCTCGGGGATTAAGCATCAAGACAAATATTCAACAAAAAAAAACTTTTCAGTTTATTATAATAAAATATTTTACCAAATACGATTAAAATATTATTGTATTTTTTTAATAAACGGAATATTTAACGATCCGTATCTGGTTGAATGCGTCGTTAAATTTATCGCGTCGTAAAGACCGATATCGAGATTAAATTATTTATATGCTATAAAATAGAATTCGCCTTCAATAGACGTAACTGTTCCTCAAACTTTTCGCAACGAATCATTTTCGCACATATATGAACGATTGAATCGACGCGGTCATCGGGAACATGAAGAACAATGGCGGACTTTATCGCGAAAGTAACACAGAATTCGAACACGAACGATTATCTAAAATGCAGCCACGTTTGAGAAATACTGACGTAGACGAAAATACAAGTTCAAAGGTGAACCGTTTCGAATTTGCCGATCAAGCTATTGTTCTCGAACGACCTACACGTGACAATAGCCGACCGTTTCGCGAATAAGCAAACACTACGTTCGACCGATGCGAAAAAATACAAACACATACGGCGCACAATAAAAAAATACGTTTTCTTTGTTCCTCGTATGAAAACTTTCGAGCTTCGAATTAACCCCGTGCACCTTTTTAAAGCGTTTCCCTTGAAAAAACTCGGGCTTCCTTGCTATAAACGAGATATGCACATTTTAAAACGGATCCTTTCATTCTTGGCTCTCTCTCCCGGTAGACGTTCTTTAGAATTATCGGAACCGTCCATGGCGCATTTGCATAATACAAATGTGTGGAAATCGCTCGCGAGATAAGTCGAAAACGAAGGAAAATAATAAAAATCTGCGGCCGGGAAGTAAAAAAAAGTATACGCTGAAAAAGGCGAAACGAGATTCAAAATGCAACTGCGGTGATAATGGGAGATGGCGTTTTTAATTTTGCATTTTGCGCTTTCAAGACATTTTATGATGATCGTCATTTGTGTGTAAGAATACGGAAAATTTCTTTCGAGAGAAGTCGTTTGCATTGTGCATTCAGAAAAACTTTAGTTATTTACGATTCATAAGAAAACTAAGAAAATCTTTAAATTCTTTATAAGGTTTTTTAATCCAATGAAACAATACGAATTTAGATTTTGCGTATAATTTTCGATTTTAATACTTTCTCCCGTTTACTTTCTACCGTTTTATTCCCGTCGCTTTTCCTCGGTTCCGTCGTTTAAAGCGAAATAATAATCTGCTTATTTGTAGCGGTACATTTAACGGCTCGTGTTCGAGCTTTAGCGGAATAATATACAACACGCTTAGTCGTTAAGTATGCGTATTATGAAATGTAAACGAATTCGATATTTTCCCGAATATAATTTTTTCGCATGCCTCCCACAAAAATATTTATATAGCGAAAATCGGATATACACTTTTTCTGTAAATACATGTCGGATATATAAAAAACGGAATCAGCCGATGCCTGTACAAGGCATTACGAACGCGATGCGAAAATTTCCAGTCACGAAACGGCTCTTTTCGGATTCGTCCGATTTTTTCTATCCACCCGTAGCTGCGTAACGACTCAATATGCAATTCGACCAAAAATAAATATGGAAATAAAATCGCGTATAAGGTGAGAGAAGGGCTAGATCGTTTTGCCGGGCGTATAAAATATTTTTTACGATTCGACTCCGCTCGGAACCGTATGAAAATCAATTCGTTCCAGGAGCGAACGCTGCCGATAATCAAATAGTAGTTCGAACGTCCTTTTTACGGTCATATGGGAGTTTCTGTGCTGCCAATTTTTTTCCTCCGTATTATTATTGGATCGGAAGGTGAGAGAGCCCTGTGGGAGGAGGGCCGGTTCGGTATCATTACTTCCTGGCTGGAGCGCAACTCCTACGGGATATCCGAGGGCCAGTTTTGGAACCCTTTCGACCTTAAAGTAACCCGGCGTTATCTTTATTGGATATCTCTATTCACGCTTTAGTTCCGCCATTTGTGAGAGCGATCTTATCCCCGCGGCTGGGAAGGGTTCGGTCCTCCGGTCCTTTCCTCTGCTTCGTTTCGGGTCAGGTCCCGCATCAACATCGCGCCGTTTGCCGAAAAAGTGTTAAGCCGCTGTTTTGGAAACGTTTTATTATTGCGGCTGTTACGCTCATTGAAATAATAGGGACGGAGGTCCAGAGGGCGGCCCTTTTTGTTTCGGAGATTAAATGTGCGAGTTGTTGCGCTCGTTTGTATGCGAGTTCTTTAATTGAATATGACGATTTCATAATTGAATAACGTTGATTTATACTTAGAGATTATTATTTTTTTAGTTGAAATAGATTTAATGTTCTTTTTGATTAGATATAGTGATTACATTGCCTTAATTTATAATAAGCAATTTCGATATACCAAAAACACATTCTTACAAATATTTTCTTCGATTATTTATTTATTTTTTGTTTCGTTTCAATACAGATTTAAAATCCATATATGTACTATATAATATAATATGTGCTAAAAATCCCAAAAATCTCATACTTAATCACATACATATGTCTCATGAACGTTCAAGAAAATACTGGTGTTTTAACTATTGCTTAAACATGACTCATATACATCAATAGTTAAATCTATGTTATTATCATTATACAGGGTCTTCCCCGGGACTTTTATAACTTCTAATCGGATTTAAAGTGACTTAGAGTCATGATAGAGAAGTGAGAATGATACCATTCCGAATGAAATCGGCTACAATTTATTTTTCATTCCCCCCCTCAAATTTTACCTCTTCCCCCCTTCCATCGTACTTCCGTCCACTAACTCGTACAGTTCAAATAATTTTTTTTTACCTACCAGTACGCTATTCGACGATGGAAGAGGAGGGGTGAGAGGTAAAATTTGAGGGGGGGGGGGGGGATGAAAAATAAATTGTAGCCGATTTCATTCGGAATGGTATCACTCTCACTTCTCTATCATGACTCTAAGTCACTTTAAATCCGATTAGGAGTTATAAAAGTCCCGGGGAAGACCCTGTATAATGATAAATTCTCCATTATTCAGAATATTCAATTTTAATATTTTTATGGTATATTATTAAAAGAACAATATTTTTATATAATTCAAAAATTTTCAACTAAAAAAATCCACAATTTCATTTAATAAATAATCATTAAAAAAAATAACTGACCATCGACCCACTAATCCTCAACACACCAACTCACACAAAACCTTAAAATTAGCGCACTAAAACCTCAAATCACAACGAAATCACAAAACCACACTAAATAAGACCCAAAAGTGTCCCACGGTGCGAAATTCATAAGCGCGCGCCTAATCTGATCAATCGCCATTATTGCCGCGAAATTAAGCGGCCGTCGCGCTAATGGAAAAACGAAATATGGCCGACCAGATAAAGTATTAATTAGCGCGCGGGGGGCGGGGGTGCGCGGGGCGCGAACGTTATTTAATA
This sequence comes from Hydropsyche tenuis, assembly GCA_009617725.1. NCBI lineage: Eukaryota > Metazoa > Arthropoda > Insecta > Trichoptera > Hydropsychidae > Hydropsyche > Hydropsyche tenuis. The sequence continues at coordinate 1,689,870 of VTON01000008.1, forward strand.
TCGTTTGGCCGTAACTGATACCGGACCGGCCAGGTCCTAATTAGCGCAATTTGAGCACAATAGTGGGCGCGAGTGTCATTCTAATGCGCGGTCTGCTTCTGGATTAACTGTTGAAAATTGCAATGTGTCAATTGTGAGCGGTCATTGTACGTGATTTTGTCCGGGATCGGATTTTGTATTGATTTGACGCTTTAGAAGTGAGCTAAATATTATAGTTTTAGGTTGTGTATTTGTTTTATAAATTTAATTTAATTGTTTGAGTTCGTTTCGTCGAGTTTTGAGTTTTGTCATCTTATATTCATGTCAATGTTTAACTTTTCAATATTGTACGAATTTCCTTCTAAAGTAACGTGGGAAAGTTTCTTGTGATTATTTTTAAATATTAATATAAGGTTTTTACAAATATACAAATTTTATTGACGTATCGAGTTTTCAATTATATTAATTCTATAAATGAATACCGGATATAAATAAGGGCGTAAGTGCCATAAAAATCCTAAATCGGTTTTATGCCAGAAATACGTTCTATATACCCATGTTTTAAAATATGATCGAAGCCCTCAAAATCGGTTTTTCAAGCTTTTTATTAGCTTGCTCTGACGCACACCGTTGTTTATTAATAGCGTATATCAACAACGAACTTGTATCGGTGTTATGTGCCACTATGGGAATTTCTTGACAAAAACCGCTGTATCTCAAAATCTTAAAAATGGCACTTACGCCCTCGTTCAGTATTCATATCATCTTTGATAGTGATGTTATTACCCTAATAATAGTTCGGTAATTTAACGTTAATTTTTTTATATTTTATTTTTGGGAAAGATCGGTGTACGGTTTTTTTGAAAAATTTTGTTGTTTTTTTTAAAAGGTATTTTTGGTTTTACGATTTTTTTGGCTTTTCGTAATTTTTTTGGTTTTTATTTAAAATTTAATTTACTTGTAAACGGGTAATTAATAAGAAAACATACCGGATTATTAGTAAACGAAAATTAGGGTAAATCTGACATCCCTGTGACGCATAATTTTATTCTTCATCGATATTTCATGACATCAATATAACCATCAGAACGAAATAATCATTCCGGACATGAAACATTTCTAAATTATTCACAACCAAATTTCGCAAATACGTCACCGAGATTTTCAAAACGCTCATGAATACAAACATCCAGCAACGCCCATAAATAAAACGGCCCGCGACCATAATTCATTAACCATCCGCTTCATTATGGACAACGGTCATGCCACACTCGCGCAAACACGCATTCGCAATCCGCTTTATTAAACGCCGGCCATTTTGCGACTGCCTCTAAAAAAATCTTTACAAAAAACTCATAATTAAACGACCCTCTAATATGGAATATTACAGATAGGTGAACGTTCGTGGTTGAACCGCGGCTAATTAGCAAGTGTAGCACGGTTGCCGCTTTGTGTTCGCCAACATCAAAAGGCACAAGACGTGGATGAGGGTGGATGGTGGGCCGAAGGTGGTCCTGTGTGGGTGTACGTGGCCTTTGATGATGTTCCAGCCTCGCGGCATCTTCACCATCGATATGCCATGGTACTTGGTACGTGCTCACATGTTCAATTGTGTAATTACTGTAATTGCCAGATACGATTGTGAGTACCGCTCCATGGTTCTTAATGTTGATAAGCATATTAGTCGAAAGAAGGTTATCCGTCGTGAAATTTGATTTAGATTAATAAACAATGATGTATCCTAGTAGTATGATGTATCCAATGATGTATGATAGTAGTGATTTGAATTAATTGATGTTTGTCGTTGTATCGGTATAATAAGGATGCGCGATAAGTCGACAAATTGGGACACTTTAGAATCTGTGTTGTGCACAATCTAAAACCTGGTTTAGTCTTGTTACGCGCTTCGCTAGAAGCAAAGTGACTTTGAAGCAAATGGGTGAGGGTTGCCAGAGTGTTCCTTAATGTCGTTACGGACACGGACGTGCACCACGTACATACGACCGAACTCGGTTAACGTACGTATGCAAAATTTAAGATATTAATCTTGATTAGATTAAGATGATATATTTGATTGTTTCATGAAAAATTTCGATGAGATCATTTTGAGTATTGTTGATAGTTGTGCGGTTCTGATTTATCTGTTTTAATGGGTGTATGGGATGCGGGAGTGACCGGAAGGGTTTTGTTTTGGGGAGAGTACTCATGTTATTTTCCAGAGGGGAAAAATGGCGAAAATATACATTTAACAGACATTTTGTATAAAAATATATATAAAAGGGTATCTCGAGCTTGAGTGCTGCAACACGTTGCGCTCCGGCGCCTCTTTTCGCGTTAATGTACGACTTGTTAACAGGATATACGAGCGCTTCGAATATATTTCGCTTCCCCTACACTTTAGGGCAGCACAGCCTTTTAAGAAAAATGCCTGAAAATAATTCATAGCGCGTGCTGAATCATATACATTCCGAAGAAAAAAACGGCGAACATAAACGCCACATGAAAGTATAATGCGAACTTTTAATATTGAAATTTCGCGTAAACAACGCGCACGGAACGTTTATAACAATTTCCGTAAGACGAATCGTATTATTCAAATACGATCTGTCTTTCGCGCGTCAACGCCCGAAATTGCTTTGAATATTTCATGCAATATTTCAACGGCACACGCACACACACATCATAATACATTAGACAAAGCGATAATAACGACACGGGTTAACAACACTATCGTTTACCGCGTTCTAGAAGCGGCGCATCGCGATTAGGCGGCAGTAGGCGCCAATTTATCGCCGTAATGGGACGCGACGCTCTCCTTTTATGCAAATAAGATTAACAGCCTACACGCTGGTGAAACCGGTGGGTGGTGGGTGGGAGACAAGCGGGTGATCGGATGGGTGTTTCGCGACACGTGTACCGACTGTTATTTACGAACGCGCCAACCGTTAACAGCCAATCCGGTAATGCGCGGTCTCAGTTTGAGTGCTGTGTCGGTTTAAGCCACGTACTCTTATCTGTTTTGGTTAATGGATCGATTGTGATGGTGGTCTTGGTTCTTAAGAGGTCGTCGCTCCGTTTGGTTTTCGATTGGTGAGCGGTTGAGGTGCAATCGACGGATCGAGTGGTGCAGTTGATGCGCTTATTGCGGATTGGTGATTATTTTTAAATTGTAATAATAAAATTATTATTTTTTATTTATTTTTTTCATTGGTGATGGAAGAAATGTTGTGTATATTCTTTGAAATTACATAAAAAAATTGAAATTATATCGAAAATAGTTAAATATCGAATTGTGCAGTGATGTATAGTGTGGTATGGATGTGTCGTACAATGCAGATGTCGACACAAAAGTAACTGCAGTTGCATTTATTCAAAGCACGCCGTACAAACTTTTCGAAAGTGTAAAAATATTATTTCGTTTGAAGTGTCGAATTTGAAGTCAGTCAAAGGCAACTTTGATACTTATGTATAAATGTACACACGAGTTTAGTACGTCATATGAAATAATAATATAACATTATACATATAATACATATGTGTCGTTTCAAAAACTTTTCTCAGACTAACTTAAATACACACCAATGTAATTAACTCTATATAACACATAATAAGAATATAATTTAATTCAATATATTAAATTCAATTTGATTACGACCAAACTCACATCTCAAACAAAATCAAAACAATCCTCTTTCACCCAAAAAAATCACAAAAAACATTTAACACAAAATCTCACAAAAAAGCACACAAACAGAACCAAAAAGCGAAACTTTTCCAAATCGAGCGATTTAATAGCGTAATTCAATTCGTCGGAAACGCGTACCGAAAGCGGCAATCGTTTTCGCCCGCGGCCCTCTCGCGACCCCCCACAAAGGAAATATTGTAATAAAGGCCCCAGAAAATCGCGATCGCTCCACATCCTCGCGATACCCCCCTCGAGGTAGCTTTCCTTCGGTTATTCGAGTAATTAGCCCCGTGACGACTGCCGCTGAAAGATTGTTTGTTCTGCCGGCGGTTCAGCGGTTAATTAACGCCCCAGCCACGGCCGAAGCCGCGGCTCGTCCTCAGGTTTGGGTGGTGGGTGTGTGCTCCAGATTCATCGCCGATTCGTGGGTGCTCTCCTCTCGCTTAATCACTTTGTCGATGTTTCATAGGCGCCCTTCAATAATTCAAATTCGCGGGCGAATGTATAATTAATCCGTGTTGAGGGCGCGCGTGCGTGCGTGCTTCGTGATCGGAAGGTGGGGGAAAATTTTGGGGTTTTTTTGTGGTTTTTCGGATTTTTGATTTGGGGGAAATTTTGCGTTTTTTTTTAGACGGAGAGAATATAATTTTTAGTTTTGATAAATCGTGTATGTCTTGACAATTTTAGGTTTTTTTGTGGTTTTTCGAATTTTTGATTTGGGGGAAATTTCGTGGTTTTTTTAGATGATGCCTTATGAGAGAATATAATTTTTGGATAAATCGTTTGTATTTTGACCGTTTCTATTTAATCTTGTTCAACACCCACGTACTAAGCCGAGTGTGTTAAGCGTGTTATATGTAAATAAATATTATAAATAATATTTCTATAAATACGTTGAATAATGTTTTTGTGGTTGGAAAACACCAAAAGAGATAGAAACAGGAATATGTGGCAAAGAAATTCTATTTGAGTAACGTATATTAGAGATTGATTGAAAATACTGATTGGACAAATGAAAAAATTCTAAAAGTAGATAGAATATAGTAAAATAGAATACGTAATGTAATATATCAGAATTTTATTTTAGGAACTGTGAAAGAAATCGGCTATGACTGAATAAAGATTGAATGAGATTTATGAGAAAAGAGAATTATTTGAACTCAATAGGAATGCAAGAAGATTCAAAAGATTCATTGACTAGCATTGATGAAAATGATATATGAATCAAGGGTAATTTTCTAAATAAGTTTAAATTTTATTACTAAATGCGATACTTTGAAAATAATATATCTTATAAATGGTGAAATTTAATTTAAATTTCTATAATGCGACCTTATTAAGTTACGGCTGATTAAATGCGGCGTTCTAAGATGAAAAGCTTTTTCTTTCTCTCAAGGAACAAACATAATCTTATTCACCTTAAATAATAATTAATGACGAGTTTCAAAACATTAAATTAATAAATAATATATTTTATTATATTTCCACAGAAAGTTATAAAGGACGCCAATAAAACATTTATTTAACTTACGTTTATGACATCAATAAAAATAAGTCTTTAATAATAAAAAAAAATAACGCGTTAACACTTTTGAACAAGCCGTGCTGAAAAAATATTCACTCGTAAAATACCATATTTTATAAAGTGAATTTCGTTTGAAGGGAGCAGCGGGGCGGGTCCCGTTAGAGGCCTTTCTAAAGTTGCGCGCGTCGGGGTACTACAAAAGACATAAAACACGAAAGGTAATATTTCATGGTAACCAACCTTTTGGCGCTGAACGTCGAAATTGGGCACAATTGTGACCCGGAAAAGCGAATTTATTTCTCGCCACCCCGCTTGGGCCCCCAGACATCTCTAACCGCTTCCCAGGAGAAATGTAAATGCATTTAAGGCGAGGATACATTTTCGTATCCTTTTTGTTTCGAGGACGCACGACCTGAGTTTTCCCTTTTTGCACGCGCGTCGTATTTCGACTCGAAGGGCGGATGGGGATTTGTGTTTATGCGAATTTCGCTATCAATTGATTGGCGGCAATTATTTCGAAAATATTCAAGGCGATAATAAAACCGCAACGTACACAGTGGCGGGATTGAAAAAGATAATCGAGTCGTATAAATTTTATATAAGAGTTTACCGCAGCGTCATTCGGCGCGAGTAATCCGTTCAAACGATAATCTCTTCGCGCCGAAACGAGGCAATGCAAAAAAACAAGATTCCGTCAAATCCCACCCGCTTCGACATATCTTTATCCGGGCACTCAATGCCCCGGATTACTTTATATTCCGAATGCCTTGCGGAACTCATTTCCCCAATCTTCTTACGCGGCGCCGTTCACTTTATCATCTTTATTCAACACACGAAATCAATTGCCGCGGCGCGCTCGAATAAAATATTTTTATATCATCAACATAAAAACATAACGCCCGATTCCGGAGCAACACCTTGCGGATGAAAACGAGCAAGACGATGGGAAAAAATCGCGAAAGGCGCGAACAACGGGAGAAACCCGATCGCGGGGGTGGAAAAAAGGCTGCGGGGCTGTGGTGTGGGTGAATCGCCTTTTATCGCGTTACCTCACTAGGTGTATACCCACTCGTTGGAATCTCGAGAAGAGATATGGGGCAAGTTTGCCCCGAGAATATTGTATTGTGCTAGAGTCGATGCCAAATTTCATTTCCCCGTCCTTTCGCCCAGATATCCGAGCCGGCGAAGGAAAGCCAATCGGAAACTTGTAAAAACAGTTTTGGCCGTATTTAATAATAACACACAATAGTCGGAGCCTTTTTTTTTCTGCTCGATATATCGTCGAACAACTCTATTTTTTTCTTCGTAGGCTCTGGATTAGTATTTATTTTTTTAATGATTGCGCGATTGATGTTTTTGTATGTTTGAGTTATATTACATGATGTAGAGGTGGGTTGTTTTAATGTGGCTAATATTTAGATTGGGCTTGATTGGAATCTGCAATGAAGTATATCGATGACCAAATATCAATTTCATACAAAATTAATATTTAAACATTCACAATATATGAAAGTAATCACCTTTTCGCAAACGACTCAATTAATTTCGAAAAGCTATTTACGACCATCAAAGTTCGGATATAAGATTATAAAACCATATCTACACGAATCAGCACTTTAATTTCCGTCCACATGCCGATGAAAATTCAACATTTTTTCATTACACAAAGAGCACAGCGCCATATTCTTCCAATAAAAATTTGCATTTACAACCCCCACATCGATACGTACACACGAAGATAGAAATGTTTGTCGCATCGCTTAGTCGATAGCTATCATACCCAGCGATAGTAACCCGTGCAGTTATTTCAATTCTCATTTGCTTTTCATTTCCGGCATGACAGAGATATCCCGGTCCTGTCTCGCCCACCAAGATACCCCGACTCCAATCTTTTTTCCTGAATTTTCCCCTGACTAGACTTTCAACCCTGTCCTCCCACATTAACGCCCATCCACCCCCTTCGCTGGCATTTCCATGGCCGTCGTTCGAGCGACAGAATGGTATAAGGCACCGGTTATCTGCGATGTTCCACTTGTAAATGGCCATCTCTGATGTCGCCACTTTGCTCCGATTCGAATCTGATAAATTGATTTTGCATCGGATTCGGTTAATTAGAGCCGTGTCCGATCCGAATCGCGGCGACCCGTGTTCGCTGCGATGTCGTCTGTTCGACGGTGAAAAATACGTTTTATAGTGGATTTGAATTTGAAATGTGGGTGAAAATAGTCGATGGATAATTGTCGGGAGGGGGATCTTTCGTTGGAGTTTTTGTGTTTCGTTTCAATGCTTTTTAAAATAATTGATTGTGAAAAAGTTGGGTAATTATTTTATTTGAAATTCATTCGAATAAGTTTTATCATTTTCATCGCGATTATCATTTGATTTTCAGTTCATCTCTTTTAATTAATGAATTCTAAAAACGTTTCAGACACTCTTAATCATTAATTTTCTTGGAAAATTTCAAGTATTCATGAATATAAATTTTATTATTAATAGAAAAAATATTAAATTATCCATCACTTTTTACTTATACTATGTTGAAATTCGTTTATGAAATTACCACGTTTGTGAATAATACAAAAAGTTTCATGTCGTACGCAAACTATATATATTATAGTTGCGAGGCGTTTTGTTGATGTCTTTCTAAACAAAACACCTTTGTCTGAAATTTGAACTTTTTCATTGCCTTTTTTTAACTTATAAAACTTGTAGATTGATACTCCCAAAATCATGAATTGGAATGAAAAGGAAAAAGTTCAAATCTTGATGCAAAAACATAAACGGAGCACCGTACATCATTGCCCAAACGTAGCAATTTCACAAACGAAGCACAACATATACAAAAACTCAAACCCATACATTCCAAATTATGATTACTCAATTACACAACCAGAATTTAACACTAATTCTCCCACGTCCCACATCGCAACCGATAAAAAAACCACACAACACCACCATCACGCAACAACAAAACTACTCAATCCGCCCATTACCCAACACGTCAACCATCCATAACGCAATCATAACCCCAAATTACAACTCGGCCACACTTCACCCCCGGAAACAACCGCAAAACACACATATCCAAAGCGACAAACAACCGAAAGCCATTCCGAAGCGGCGGCAATCTCGGCCCGCCGAAAGATATAGAGCGCGCCATTCCGTGACCGTCGGCCATAAGTCGGCGGCCATCTTGGCCAATGGCCGCTCGCATTATATGTATCTAATCCGCGGTGATCCATTGACGTTTTCCCGACACGGAATCTCCGCTCATCAATCACGCCGGGACCAGATCTTGCCGACGTTCGGAGGCCCAATGGTGGACGATAAACGCGCCCCAATCTATTCGCAGTTAAGAAATATCCATTAGATGGTATATGCGGTTTTGATTATGCCGCCATCGACGTGTGGCCGTTTGTGGTACGTTGAGTGATGGTTGGTTGTCGATGATGGTTCTGGGTTGTGTCTGTTTCGATTTTTTTTATATAAAAAAAAAATATTTAAAGTCGCGTTTTGTGTGTTGATCGTATTGGTTCATAATTATTTGATACAATTTATTATAATTTTTTTAATTCAAATTTATACTTGGAAATAAATATAATAATTATTTAACTGCCATTCGTGTAAAATTTGATCTTTAGGTAAAGGGAAAAATTGTTGAAAAACTCAAAACCATGGTTTTTTTATTGTTAAATCTGTTCATCTATAGATTTCACTAGTATAATATAATTAAGGTTAGACGAAATATTTTTTACGTTTTAAGAGAAATCTTCGCGACTCATAAGTGAGTCAATGGAGTATGTAGTGAGTCGATTTGCGACTCACTGGTGAGTTGTTGGCGTACAATTGGCATATGATTTGTTTATATTGAATTAATAATTTCCATAAAATCAAAAAAAAAAGAATATTGACCAGATACGATGAGAATCCAATTATTTTTAATCAAACGTTAACTAAATACTATTATAAAATAACTTAATTATTACGGTATTTATAAAGTAATTAAATTGTTATGAAGCGAACAAGTTCATAAATTAAAACATCAATTTCGTAATACAAAACACGAAAATTCAATACGGAATTTGCATGGAAAGTAGCCATGAAACGCGACGTGAATTTTCAATTAATAAACGTGCAACATTAAATAACGCGCATAGTTGTTAGATTGAGCCGTAATTTTCCCCGACATGGATTTGATGAAAGACTAAGTCCATTCCCCGTCTAATGCAACTCTGTTACGCTAATATAACTTTCCGAATAAAAAAGTTTTTATCACGTCTCCCGATGATAGGGAACGTGCAAGTCCCGACAGTATACACGTATCCCGTGTAAGACGTCTTTAAAAGGATCACGTATGATTCGTGTAACATTTTTCGCTTTAACCCATTCGCATTTTGGGGTCGTCTCGGGTGTTTGCCGGTCGGTTATACGTCGATATAAAGGCTTCTGTGTCCTTTGGTGTGACGCTTCACGCTTTCCGCACGGATTCTTCGCCTCCTTATATTGTTTTTTCGAAAAAAAAGAAAAAATGTAAGAAGGAAGACGCGTAGACACGGTGCTGGTTGGGTTCTTATAGACGGCTCTTTCGTGCGTTACGGTTAAACTGTTATAAACCAATGAAAACGTTCCGAGTACTTGTGTATTTAATAAATTTTTTAATGGTTTGGAAATTATCGTTTTTTCTTGAAATTATTTGAGGAGTATAGAGACTGATGGATGGATTCATGGAAATGTACGAGCGCGGAGAGGAAATTGCTTGCTTGGGGAGATGTCGCACTTAAGATTAATTGCAGTGTGTGCAAATCTTGCCATTTCAGTACAGCGTGTAATGGACGCGTCTCCACGGAAGACGTATGCTATTGTTAAATTCAATTTGATTTCCTGTTGAGAATATTTTGATTCAACTCATGCTGCTTTACCGAATTCTATTTAGTTAATCCGAAGATCTATTGTAGTTCCACGTCGAACCAGACACAGGTAAACAGATTCAATCACAAATAGAAATATATATAAAGACAAAAATAATACAGACAGACTTTAACAGAAAAATATTTGATTATTCGACACGAAACCAATTTTTGAGCGGAACTCGCACAATTCACAATACGTACACGTACACGCTCAAGTAGTTCTCAGAACCGATCAATAGTGAATATATCGACCTTACGTAATAAACAATGTACAAGAAAGATTTGTTCCGCTTCGCAGAGGGAACGAAGACTAGACAGGAACGTCGCTACCCAACGATAGAACGAGAGCATAGGATGGGGTACGAAGGTGGGACCCCGGGGAGGGTTAAACCGGAAATGGGAAGGCAGGTAAAGGGGGAGGGGCGACAGGAAGTAGGCGATGGGAGGCACGAAAATGTAGGGAAGGGACGCGGAAAGTGGAAAGTGCTAGGTGAGATGTAGAAAGTGGGTGGTTGGGCGGTGGGATGGCATCACCTGGCGCGCCTCTACCGGAAGTAGAAGGAAGCGGAATATTATTTCTCGACGGTCTTGTTCGGCGACGATTTATTGGGAGACGGGTGACCCTCCTACGACGAGATGAGGGTCACCTCTTCGGTTATTTTTTCCCGCTGTATTATTATGTTCGTCCGCTGCGCGCGTATGTGCATCGCGTGTATGCGCCCGCTGGATGGTAAATCGAATCGGAAGTTTTATAAATCTATAGATGGGGAAAGGAAGGGAAAATGTTGTTATGTGCAATAAAGCCTGGAATTGATTAGCACACGTGCTGTGAAAAAAATGTGGGAAATATCTGTGCAGGAAACGTATTTTTTCACAATCGATTTTTTTTTAAATAAAAAATTATGTGATGTTGTGAATTATTATATTTAATTGCTTAGCTATTTTGCTTTTTATGTGATGTAATTTGAATTGTAAATTGTTGTTAACATGAGTAGTACAACATTAGGCGGTAATCATTAGTATAACGAACTAATTCAACAGCTCAAAAGATAAAGGTATTCAATATATGCGTGTCCGAAGGGATGTACAAGGTAATGCGTGGGTAATGTCCTCGGGGATGTGTAACGATACCAGGATTATTTCAGACGAAGCAAAATATAACTACATTATAATGTAGTATATTCGATAGGTATTATGTCCTTTTAATGTAAATATACAACTATGGACGACGAAAGTGGAAATGCGAGACGCCCCGTCCCGGACGAGAACAATGAGGTCTTAAAAAAGTCCGACAGACTTAATTAACTTGAGATAAACAATGCGCCGAGTTCAAAGAAAATTTTCGGTGCCCGAGAAAAATACAATTATTTTTATTAAAGTCGAAATTGTAATTATTTCCGTGAAAATTTGCGAAGGAGTGGCATGCGAACGCGCACACGGTTTTGATCAAAGGAAAATATTACACGTGAAAAATTTATATATGCGAAGACATGTAAAAAAAGGGAAAAATATAAACAGCGGGAAATCCCTATTTTTACTTTATGCTTTTCTTCTCAGTAATAAAATTATTTCGTAAACGTATCTATATTACTATAATGCGGTATGAATTACGATTTCGTTATGATATACGACACATGTATGTTTAGAGAGCGGAATGAAAACGATGACATTTACGAGCAAAACGGAGAAGAGGGGAAAAGCACTTTCCAAAGTGAATATCCGTTGTCTTGAAAACATAATGTGTTTTACTATAATAGTGTGTATAACTTATGCGGGTGGCTAGTCGCACACATATGTGTATTTCCGAAGAATAATGCAATAACTTATTCTCGGATTCGGAACCATCGAATTTTCTTAGTGTCGAATAAAATATCCAATATTAGGATATGTCTTATTCAACTTTTATCATTTTATCTATTGATCATTTTATAGTTATAAAAGCATAAATATGCCAAAAAGTTTATGATGAATTTGATGAAAAGTTATTGTTTATTTTGAGAATGATTGAACAAAGTATCGTTTATTCTTTTCTAAAGCAATAAGTATTATCTAAAGAAAATGTTATTTTCGTATAATGAAACAAACTAATTGATTTATGTAAGTGGTTAAACTTTATAAATAGCCTAACTTTCCGAGTGTGGCGCAACAATTTACATTGCAACAAATATAAATAAATCATTCAACCAATTGAGTTCCGATGGAGCAAACTAGCAAAATTGAATTTCTCACATCACTTCACATATCATACGAAACACGATCGCTTAACACTCAAGCGAGTTAAGTTTTGATTGCGGCAAGCATTCTGAAATGCAGCATTCGGACAATCCAAATTTCCAGACTGCAGCTTATTTATTACCTGAAAACGTTTCTCTCCAGAGCCACATTCCTCAAACTTCATCGAAACTCCATCACGTTATTATGCCCGAAAAACCATTCCATTCATACCACATTTGATACTTCTAAATACTTATCCAGCTCATTACATTTTATAGACATTCACGTACTGTCGCAGAGTGTTTCACGCCATCAAGCAACTGTTGAACTCCTCGTCTGTTCGGGGGTCAACGTAAACCTCCACCCCCGCAATATGGAAAAGCACACACGATGGGTGGTACGTAATTTACCGCCGAATTTATAATTACGTCGGTTTCGGGGCGGTAAATGCCCGCCATTACCGGAAAGCCGGATTTCGCTCATTAATAAAACATCGGACCGGAGAGCGGCGGCACGTGACGGCGGGCACGTGTTCATGCTACAACCCTCGAGCCAGAAAAGCTCACTTTTGGCTACCTCCGATGCGTAGGCTTATTATAATAATTTGATATTGCTCAAGTCGGTTGTCGGTGAGTGCATTTTTAATATGGTGTGTGCGCGCCGAGTGCGAAGTTTGCGAATTTAGACCCGGATTTGCGTAATGACTGTTAGGCTCGTTAGTGCGTTTTGGATTCGATTGTTTTGCATTTATAATTTATGCGTTTTCTATGGTGGGTTTGTTAAGTACTGGATTGAAAGGTGAGAGACTGCTGATTAAAATTATTCGAGTGTTAATGAGAATGTTTAAAAAAATAATTTTCAAGCTTTTCGTTTGGTTATCTCGTGTATAGTTTTATATTTTCATAAATATACTTTTTTTAACTATAGTTTTTAAAAAATTCAACTGGTTTTGCATCCTAAAACTTGATCTTCCTTTAAAAATACCATTCAAACTGGCCATTAAATCTATTCGTTAAATGATCTAAAAAGGACTCATAAATCTATTCATAGTTCTACATATGACTCTTATACAGTAAAAATTTTACGAGTGGCATTAAATAAGGCTCACCTTAATATACATTATTCTACAAAATAAATGGTTAACAATCATATTTGAATCATTCAATGTCTTTTCGTCTATTTTCTTCCAATTTTCCGAAGTCTATTGCGTCAGCGCGTCGTCGGCATATCTTGAAAGCACAATACGTAATATATCATGTCTCATAGTACTGAACATCCATCAAACACCGTTCCCAATACACAACAAACATAACAAAACATTATATTGCGAGAGTAATAAAACTTTTTTTGTGTGTTAAAGAGCGATTTTCCGACTTTGGCGCGGTTCGTGAAAGCGGCACGAAGTCCTCTCGAATTTTAATTAACAAGATAAAAGTTAATTCAGTTTATATGTATATTTGTTTGCGGTTTTCGTGCAAAACTTTCCAGCTTTCGTTTGATATTCCTCGCGGTCAGAGCTGCGCGAGTTGAATTTAAAACTTGGAAAATTTTCATCGCTTATAGTTTTCAGCTGAATTGAAACGTTACGCTCAACATAGCATAGATAAGTTCGCGCAAATTGATCACGAAATGCTAAATGTTATCGGTTTCCTATAAAATATACGAAAAGTAAATTATATGAAAAGTTATGGTGCGATTTTATTTTCGGCTGAAAAATGCGTGAAACGTCACATTAAAGCGATGAAAAAAACTGGACGTATTCAGCGTAGTTTATGATGCAATAAAGTAGCGTTGCAGTAAAATCTTTTTTATCATTTTTCCATTTTCCGCTGGTAGAGTTTATGGATTATTCACTATGCGAAAATATATATAAAAACAGGGTCGCTCAACTCGATTTATAAAATGGGTTGAATCTGTTTCATTCGGCGCATATCCGATATACAAATTTACATTCAACGTTTTCATACATATTAAAATATTTTAAAAATTAATAAAATATTTTTATATACAAAATGAATCGATTCGTCGATATGAATATTTATATAAATTTTGTGCAATTATCAATATTTAATTTAAAAATAAATATAAAAAAATACTAAAAATTATTTTTATGGTTACAAAAAACCTTATAAGTGCACTGGTCCAAAAACTAATAACGACCAATAAATGAGAAGTTCTTTTGTATCACACAAAAAGAAAGCAATGACAATAGACAATGCATAGAGCGTGCATTCGCATAATAAAGCGAAATTTTATTATTGCCAAATTATAATTCACGAATCAAAACCCCTCCCCTCGTATAATTTACGAGATACTTCCCGTCAATTTATTTTATTGAAAATTCGCCGAAATGCCGAAAATTCGAGCCCGACGCCGAAAGACAATTTAATAAGCGATGCGTATCAATGCTAATGGGGCAATATATTTCGGATGCGATTAAAACTTTCCATTCTCTGAGGGCAAGTTTTTAAAACGGAATTTATCGTAGTGGATGCTGACTGAACTGTAGTGTACTTGAAAAGTCGTATGCCTACTTTGCAGATAATTATTACTCATTGTTTTAGTTATTTCCGTTTACCTTATACACGAAATTTTCGAAAGAAAACTTCAAAGATTTCATTATACAACACAAACCCCAACTATAAAACCTAACAACGAAAAACAAACAAAAACCTTGTCATAACAACAAAGGACTCGAGCCGTGTGTCTTGGCAGCCATTTCAGCAAATCCGAAGAAGCTTTCGATTTTTAAACTGCCTCATTATATCGGATGCGGTCGCAGGCTTTTATTGCCAGTGATTTGGCTCAGTACAGTGCACACGACCGTAATATTATTGTGTTATCGTTTGTCGTGTGTGATTCATACGGTTTTAAGAGCGCAGCCAGCTCTCGAGGGGCTGCTTCTGTGGCCGTAGAATTTGTTTGTATGTGTTTGTCGGATTGCCGTCATGAAAGTCTCCGAGGTTTTATTTATGAATTATGTATCGCGAAATGTATTAACTGTATGAATACGGGGCTTTATTTGAGCTTTTTTATGTACATGATATGTAAATAGACCTATTTTAAAAGAATTGTATGAATTTATATGCAAAGTTTTTGTTAGTCACTATGACGCATAGATCTGGATTTTTTTAATAGTTTTTTCAATAAAAATGAAGATTAAGCATTTTTTAGTGAAATACAAGAATTTTAAAGAACAATTCTAATCAAATGATATCATAAAACTTCTGTGATTAGTAAAAAACCAATGTGTTCAATAATAACTTTGAGCTGTTATATGTATATGACGGTTTTTTATTCCCAATGGATCTAACGTGCCAAAAAAGAGATCGCATCTGAAGCAAAATTAAAAAAAATCCAAATTTAATTACGAGAACTTTACGACAAGCATCTGCATACGAAAATGGGAAACGCGATTTTTTTTCAGTTCGGAAGCGATTCGTTCCGGCGCGAAAAACAATTTGTCCGTCAGCGACGCATCACAATATGTCCGCGATTTCGACGGATTTAATCCCAACGTTGACGACAACGACGAAGCGAAATAAAAAGTGGCAACGAATGAAATACAGAAAAAAAGAAAAGTGAAATATAAAAAAAATTCGCGGGAAAACTCGAATTCCCCACGCGTCACTTTCGGGCGTGTTGAAAAAATGAAAAGCAAAACGAGCCTAATGTACAGAGCGCAAGGAAAATATTGACTTTTCGGTTATTAGTGACCCTGATTCTCAGAATCCTATATTAAATTGAGTGGGAAGAAGCAGTTTGTTCTTTTTAAATATTCGCATTTCAATCAAATATCCTATTTATAAAATATGATTACGTCAATATTTATTATACAAAATGTTGAAATGTTTCAAAAAGATTTAATTTTCATTTGCTCGATTTATATTAAATATTTAATGGATATTACGAATACTGATAACTTATTTATAATCTATTTAAAATAATATTTTGATATGATATATATGTATTATATAATATATAAATAAATATTTTATATAAGAATATAAAAAATCTCTCAAAAAAATTGTGAAAAATTAAAGTATAAAAGTTAGTATTATAATAAAAAATGTATCAAAAAAAATAAATTTATTTATTTTATACATCATCGCATATTCATTGTATTTAAAATAAAAAATTACAAGATTACACCATGATGCAACACTTTCGATCACACAACAAACAAACACACAAAATCCAAACATCCCCCTCAATTTTCCATCGGAATAACACGAAAATTAATCGAAAACCAATTCTTCACTCCGATTTTTTGTCACACACCGTACACATGCGAATGAAAAAAGGCGGTCGTATTTCGTCCGACGCCGCTTCTATTGACGTTGCGCGTTAATAATAACGCTTTTAGCCCGCGCCATACCCCTTTCGAAAAATCGGGCCATGCGAACATTTGTAAGTATTAAGCCGAACGAGACGGTGACCATACGTGTGAGCGGGACGAGGGTTTTATTTCGGTTTTTTTTAATACGGTGAAAAATTCGTTTGGACTATTATGCGTGTTTTTTTTGTTTGGAGTTGAAATTGGGAATCGGTTGTTCGATGATGCTGAATGTTTTGTGTTTTGGTTGTTTTTTGGATTTATTGTAAATGATCGTTTTGTGTGATAGGAAGCGATTGTTGCTTTGGATTGATGTATTATATTTTTTGTTTCATAATGGAAATTTTATGTGTATTTTTTCAATTGTAACATATGTGTTCTTTTTATCAGAAGTAGAAACATAACAAAAAATCATAGAAATATTACTAACTAAATAAATCATTTTCTGATACTAAAATATCAACAGTAATACATTTTATATACATAGTATGTAGTATGTATGTATGTATAGTATTATAATATATTTAGTATGAATAATAAAAAAAATAAAAATGTATAATTAAATTTTCTAACATGAATTCTTTCACATCAAGTAGTGAACTTTCCGACAAATAATTTTCCTATCTTAATATAAATTTAAAAAATTAAAACTTTATCAAGTTATAAGATTCTTATAATTTTTCAGTTAACTTACAAAATATTTTATACAAATATTGAACCGAAGCAATAAAACAATTATTAATTTCCGTATAAATTTTTACGTAGCCGTCTTCGGTACTTTCAACGCTTCGGTCCCGCAAGTACGATTTGCGGGTTTTCGCTTTCGGATTTACGGGTCCGGTCCCCGGAGGACTCGGAATCGGATTCTTCTTGTTTGCTTTGTTGAGACTAAAGACAAACGTTCGCAGAGTATAATTCGTGCCCATTATTATACTTGTGTTTTTGTTGTCACGTGGGCCACGGGAAAACCTCACGAATGACACACGCCCGGGAAAACTTTCGACGTCGAAAAAAAAAACTAAGTATGGGTGGTTAATGTAATGATGGAGGACGAGAGACACGCACGCGTATTTATCGGAGGATTATCGGTTCCAGAGAACTGAATAAAAGAAGGAAAAAAAGCCCCGATAAATAAAACAAATACCGTCCGAAGCAGAGAACGCTACGAAGGAAAAAAGCGGGACACTTTTCATTGCCGGCGTTTATTTGTCCTGGTTTTAATTAGTAATTATCGATCTTCTTTTATGTTACGTGCTCTTTGCGCCTCCGAGTGGATCGTACCGTGTGTCGCACGTAATTGGAACTTAACGTTATTTGAAACTGTGATTTTTACTTCACGTTTTTCTGAAACGGAAATAATCTGTTTGCACTTTAGCAACAGTAGAATTAAATGGAAGTTAAACAGAATTTTTTTATCTAGAATTTTCTCGATCAATTAAACAAGACAGTTTAGTGATCAAATAACGAATAAAAATAGAACGTTAAGCATTTAAAGAAAACAACAAATATTTACATTTACTTCGTATATCTTATATTCGTGTCGATATAACGGTTCCGTTTTCTCAAACCAATACAATAGAATACGACGGGATCGATTACGCCAATAAGTCAGAGTTAGCGTTGAAATCTCATATTTGCGAAACGTAGCATATAAGGATATTATAATACGCGTTCGCGCGTATTTGCGCTATTTGCGCAAACAATGTTCCAAAGCGGTCCGCCTCCTATTGACTGTGTCCCAAAATAATCTAAATCAGTTTAATCGATTCAATCCCGAAAGACAACAAATTGCCGCAGAGAACACACACATTTTCGGAGCGGGCGGTTCTAATCTGCTATCTACATATTGCGCTTAACCCTAATAAGCTTTTGTTTGAACGTTCCCGAAAACCCGTAGGAAGATTCTGCGAGTTCGGTTCCGGTCCTGCGGCCCAGGAGTGGGTGGTAGGCGGTCAAAAAGTCCTCCCACGAGGGTGTTTTTTGCATGGTGGTCGTGTGCGAGTTTTATTGTTCCACGTTCGGTGGCGCGTTATTGTGTGTACGCTTCGTTTTGCTCTATGTAAAGGATGAAATGAAAGTTCCACTATATGTTCGAATTGCATGCGGAATTTTAGCGGTTGTTAGTAATCCGATTGTATATTTATTTTTGTAAATGCATTTGAATAGTTATTTTTGAAAATAGCATAAAAAATTGGGGAAAGACTTAATCTTTTCAGATCGTCGAATAAAAGCTGTGCAAGTCGCAACGACCGAGTTGAGATCCGAAAGCACCAGATGCAGGCCGCCATTGTATACCACTTTGAAAACTTTTCGTTGCTTTCTTCGCCTCACCAGCACCAAGAAACAAGAAAACGCCCTCGGTGTACATTCGGCTGCTGTTTTCGAGTATTAAGCTGTAAATTTCGCCATCATCCCCGTTCTCTAGGAGAGATTATCCGCCAGAGACTCGGCAAACCGCGAAAAAAGCGACCTCCTCCTACTCCATTTCGATGTTGAAGATGAACTTCGGGAGGGTAACGAAATTTAACTAGAGGATGTGAAAACTTTGTTGAGTTGTCCGTCCGGCGTAAATATGATTTTCGATGTTGTGTGATAGTGAATTATTAATTTGATTTGTTCGCATGAAACACTTTGATTATTCTGATAGGAAAATATTAACTATTTGCATGATTTAAAATAAAAATTAAATAATAATATTTGAACGTGAATAAAAAATGCAAGGCTTATAAATATTTATACATTTCAAATTTTCAAAAATACATAAAGTTTCGTCATAAAAAATTCGCCCATTGTTTAAGTCATAAAATTAGACCAGCTCAAAAACATTATGGGTTTCCTATTGTATTGTTCTTGAAAAGATGGTATTATAAAAGAGTTTAATGTTCTATAAATTTACACTAACAGTTATTTCAACGCCGTATTTTTCCAGATAAAATAACGAGTTTTATACTGTTCCGTAATTGGCAGCTCGATGAATGACGAATCGCATTCAAATAAAAAAAAATGAAAAATCATGAAATCGCCACGAAAGCTTTGATGGCAAATTTCAGTAGTGGCGCATACAAATTTCGACTTTCACTTTATGAGGATATTTTGTATTTTCAAATTTATATTTGAAGTACACATGCTCGGACTAGTTGGATTTTTTTAAATTTTGATTCTGAAAAAAATAATGTTTTGAAAATATAATGGATGCATTATTTAATGGAAACCATCGTTTGACGATTCAATCGATAATATTTTGAATACGCTCGAACTTAATTAAAATATTTTTTTATGGAACCGGAACAAAAAATGAAAGAACCTTTGTATTCGTAGAAAATTTGAACAAAAAAAATCAACAAAATTCTATCAAAACTTCCGAGTTTGTTTGCGTTTTTCGCTTTCGAATTCAATGCAAATTTCACTCGAAAAACTTGAAAACGGCAGAAGGGAGAGTATTGTGTGTGTCGTGGTCGTGGGGTAGCAGGTGTCGAATACGACTTTCATCACCGCACAAAATGTCTTCTCAGACGAAGAAATAAATCGGTATTGCCGATTCGATAAAGCTTCTATGATTAATAGCCTATATATCCGCTATACCATCCCGATGATCCACCCCGAGATTACGGCCAGGACACGTAAGAAGCCCGGGATAGGAACGATCCAAGAGCCTTATGCCATGAAACGTTACGTTATATCGTAATAGTGTTATTAAATATGAGCTCCGTGCACGTTGCGGTGGAAATTCCGGCGGTTTCGGTATCGTGTTATCACTGGATGCGGAGGCTCTAGTTACAATCAAATTAGACGTCGTATACGTGACTCGGATTACCCCAAGTACAGACTAAATTCTGTATGCGGGTGTTAAATTATTTTTAATAGATTATCGAAGCTGTTTGCTAAGGAGGGGGGTTGTAAAACAATAACGGGGTTATCGCGTCTAATTTTCGTTCGGGGCAAATTTTATAGAGGATAAGCCGTTTAATGAAGATAAAGAATCCCATTTCATAGTGCAAACAGTGTAGCAGGTGGTGTGTGCGAGCACAAAAGCCTTCCCTCTCTCTGTTAGTGTAGCCGTTGACGGTGACCCATCCCATATAGCTTAGTCCCCCATAGCCTCGAGATACTACGCTTTTGATACGAAAACACACAGCGCGCCAGTGATAAGATCCATCGCATACCTAAACCAACACACTTTTATACGTCGGTTTCCGGCGAATAATATCGTTGATAGTTTAATAAATATTTGTATATAACCGCGATTTAATTTCCGCGAGATAATTCAATTGAGACCGAATGTTTCAACATTCGCGTCTCTTTTTTTATACCATAAGCGGCGCCACCCTTTGATACGCAACGTGAGAAACGTGCGCCTATTTATCACCGCCATGAATTCATTTTCGCGGCGAAACGATACCCGCGAAAAAGTGCCAAATCACCATCGAGTGGTGAAGGAGCGAAAGAGACGGTTGTTACACCATAACAAGCTAAAGCGAGAAGGAGACGGCGTTGCCGAAAGGAAAACTTATTAGCGGCCGCATAATGGCCGTCGTTCAATTTATCCTTGACGCGCGGCGTTCGCGTATTTCATTAGACGTTAAGCCTACGCGAACCGTACTTAAGTGCTGGCCTGTGTGTATGTGTTTCGGGAAAGGCTATATTTACTATTTAGGTGTTGTGTACAATATCGTATCGCGTATATCCGCGCATAACGGATGAAAGCGATACGATATGTGACGTTGGCAATTTGTACGCCGTTGCCGGTTAAAATTTGAACCGTCGCGACGCTAACCTTTCGGGAGGTTTTTATGGGTTTTCGCGAAAAATTTATTATGTTTTGATTTATGAGGCGTACGTCTTAATTTGTCAACCCGAGATGAAAATTCTATATCGAATCTTTGGTTTAAATTGAACTCGAACTTTCGACGCGAGAGCTGAATAGAAAATAAATAAATAAATAAATAGCGGGCGATATAAAAATTGCGTCGATCGATCGTTGGAGTTTCTCTCTCTCTTATTCTCAATAGGAATGTTCTTAAATCGTTTACGAGCGATTCGATGTCAAAAAGGTTTTGATCTCTCTTTTTGTAAACATCAAACGGAATCCTCGAAGTCTTGCTCGCTTTCGTTCTCCCTTACTCTCTCTCGTGTGTCGTGATTTAATTTATCAGGTTACCAAAAAGAAATGTACTTGTACGTATATTTTTCTTCTTCGATATATTTCTGAAAAATATCGGTTTGCGTTTCAATTGCTCTCGGCGATAAACCGAGACGTACGTATAATGTTTTGTTTCGTTTAAATAAACACTTGTTAGCTCTTGTGGTGTGTATCAATTTCGAAGCAATTTCCAAGTGCGTTTACATTCATGCAAAAGCACGGTATGGAATGCTTCGTGACTTTATGAAATTCTACATGAAATTCTTCCTAAATCTACATTATTAATGTAGATTTTATCTCATAAAAAATTTGTTAATTGAAACTATTCACAAATAGCATGAGAGTCCGTACAAAAACATATAGCAATTAAACACTAGATCTACACGAACCATGTTAATTATACGATTCTGCTATTCGAAGAGAAAAACCCATGCATATTAAGAGCGTCCTACTGACGCACACTAAGTTTTTATACATTAGATTTTTCTCGGTACATAACGTATGTAATTTGACGTCAAAGAGTCCGCTTTTCCATGTTCCAGTCATAATTAGTTACGAAACGAGACACCATTACTTGGTATCAAAAGAACCAACCAACACATGCACTAAATGGCAACCGAAAAGACACATTTTGAATAACGGATTGCTGTGGTCTAGTTCCCTTTCATCATTACATAAAAACGTAGTTTTAAATAATAATTTATAATAATTTTAGTTTTAATTAAATCAAAAACATTCAAAATTTATTAACGAATCGTATTTCTGAAACACACCGCGAACCCACAAAAGGAAAGTCTACAAATTGTCAAGTTTGACGTTCATCAATCGCAAACCTAACGAATGCTGTTTCGCCTCCGCGGACAATGGCTGTTGAGTTTCCCGCGCTTTCCGTCTATTTGCCAACTTCCGATTAAGCCGAATTAACAGGATAGACGCCAAATTCAATTATCCAAACGTCCTGAAGCCTCGTCGTTTCCTGTACGTTGTATCTGATCTAGCCCGATGGCCGTTCCGTCTTTCGCGCGAAGACATGTCTCGTGTGTCCGCTGTTAATTGAATATGCCCACGCCTTCGATGCAATTCGATTGACTGCAGTTTGTGTCGATTGTGAACGGTTTTGTGGGTGTTTTCCGTCGATAGTGTATGTCTGTCGGTACTCACTCCGTATTTTCCGAGGCTGTTCACTGTGCAGGACAAGGTGGCTTCCCTCCCTACGGGATACGTCCAATTGCCTATGGGGGCTTCGAATTCTGGCTCTTCGGATATTTGTCGAGTCGTCGGAAATGTTTCTGCAATGATAAATTGAATCAAATTATTATTTGTATTGATTTAATGAAAATTTATAGAAGTGATATGTCATTTTGGCTTGATGACTGGAAATAAATGAATATATTTATTTATCAGATCGCTTTGGTGAAACATATTAAATTTATTAATGGTAAATTATTGTGAATAAATTTTGAAAATACAAATTAAATAAATTGTAATTTATGTCACTAAATACGTGACTGAAAATTTGTCAGTTAAAAATGAACGCTTAATCGAAATCAAAATGAATTGCTTTAATATTATATAAATTTTTATTGCAAAATAATGCATTGTAAATAATTTTGTATAATATATACAAAGTAACCATTAACAAATTTTGATTATATGAAATACCAATCTAATATACAAGGTCTCCTTAAAGCCTTAAAAAGGTTATCATCACTTTCAGTTTCGTTTTTGTATCCTAATTTTGAAAATCGATTAAATATCTGAATGTTTGATACATCAATTGAAAGAGCTTTAAACATAGATATTTAAAAAAATACTTGGAACACTTTGGAAATAGTTTTTTTTAACAAGAAATACCAAAAAACTCTAGTTTAATAGATTAAATACACAAAAAAACAATAAAATATGATTTATTTACCATATAAAATTTTAATTGAGTATTATTAGTTCGTAAGTGCGAGATTTTGATATTTTTTTAAATTGAAATAATAATAATAGCTCAAAAACTATGATATTTTTGACAAAGGTATGTTTAGTTTAAAATGTTCTAAATAGCATTACCTATCATCTCTTTAATGAGATCTTTGTATAATAAACAAATTGTACGAATGTATTCAACATGTCACTGAAAAATTGATGGTTTTTTATTCACACATATTGAAATTATTTGGTGTGCTAGCATTTAATTGTCATCATATATAATAATATGTAATACATGTTGCCAACTTTAAATAAATACTCAGAAACTAATATTAAGTAAGTAATAGTAATGATTAATATTTTGATAGAATCGGTTTTTAAAAATTCGGTCTAGAAACAGGCTTTCGAATTTTTCGTAGTTCAATTATAGACTACATACAGTTCAAATAAAAAATCCATTAATTGGCCTCAAAACAAACAAAACCCAATCCGACAAAAGCGCAAACCCGACCGCGAAAATCCAAAGCGACATTCGATGAAAACGGCCATTTTTCCCCCGCGGCCGCGCAAAGTCATAAGCGCTGTCACGACTCGGAGAGCGCCAATTTATTTCCATCAGCCCGAACAAAGGGGCGTCGCGACGCGCTCGTTAAAAAAAACCCCCTGCATTATATCCCTGACGATTCCCGCCACCCCCTCTGACCGGAACCCACCTTCGAACTCGTGTTTCAGACCGAAGAGTTGACGAGTTGACGAGTCGGCGAGTTTCCGGAAGCGGAGGGCTGAAAGCGGGCCCGACACATGGTTGTTTAAGCCGGACGTCCGCAAAGCTGCCACAAATCTCGAGCTTAGCCGTTTTGAATGTTGAATTATTAAAATCCGGGTTTTTCAGCTGAAATAGGCGAGTCGCCTATCGCGGATTAACCGCGCGTCAAAAATCGCATTAATTTCGCTCGCGTCGTGCGGATTTTTCGAATGTGATTGTTGCCCGGGAAAAAATGAGCTTGCGCCGAAATTGTGATGTGTAAAAAAGGAGGCTCGCTTATCGTTTTGCGGATAATAAATTTCATTATTACAAGTGAAGGTTCGCTTTTTGCTTGTGAATTATGTACGTGCGACGAGAAATCGTTGCTGTGAATGAAAATATTATTTTGCTGAAATGAAAACTCACTTTTATGCGATCCAATGGAATTAATGTGTTAGAAAGTCTATTAAAAAAATTATTGTTATATACTTTACGATAAATTTATTTACCGATTCAATTGCATTTTGATCGAATCGGATTTAATGTAACAATCTCATTAGAGATTCAATAAAATCTAAACGATCGAATTACAATACGTGTTCGCTTCGGAATCTCTTTAAACATGCATATTTTCATATTTCCGGTAAATATGGGCATAAGGTGAAGTGAGGGGGCCAACATTTGAGAATAAATTAGAATTGAAAAGCGCTAAGAATACTCGTGTAACGTTTGAGGAAGGGACCCCCAGATGTTTTATTTATTTATGCAACGACTCTTTGAATAAATTTTCAAAAATGAAAACGCTTTGAATTCCAGATGTAAACGAAAAATGTTCTCGCTTCTGGATCGTATCTAATTTTGTAGCGTACGTTATCTACTGAAGATTCTTATATTTTTTAGGTTTTGCAATATGAAATTGAAACAAAACAAATCTTGATATATATCAAATGAAATGTTTGAATTAAATCATTTTTTCATACGAAAATTCTTTCAGAATTCTATCTTTCTTCTACCAAAATTTACAACACAACTGAATTCAATTTACTTTTCATAAAAAGCATCAGGAAATCAAATTCTTTCTATCAAACGACCCACAAACAGAAACGCGCAAGTTCACTAGCCTAATTGTGAAGTGGTCGTTATACTCTCGCGAGAAGTGGCACATTAACACACCCCACACCCGTTTTCTTGGGATGTATGGTGGTCGGTCTGGATATGAGAAAGACAAATCGTGTGAGCACAATGCATATGACACGTCGAAACAGAGAAAAATGTTCAGAATTACTGGAACGACACGCGAAATGTATGGCCGAAATGTGTCATTACGCGCACGACTTCCGGACGCGTCTAATTAACCGAAAAAACCGAGCCAATATGTCGATTGATTAATCAAAATATTGTAAATGAATTTCAAAAAATATTGCTCCTATTTATTCGAATAATTGGAGTATACAGGTTAATTAATTCAGGCGAATATGATTCGTTTGAAGTTTGGTCCGCTGTTACAAAATGTACAAACAGTGCGATGACATTAAAAAGATTCGTTTATATGCGGCTGAATTTCACACAACCGCGGCTCTTTCGTAAATATTTCATGCTTTGAAAATTTCAGGGCAGATTTCACAGATGCAGATCCGTTTGAGTTACCCTACACGGTCTTGACTACCATTTGCATATCATAAGCATAACGTTGCACTGTTTCATTACGGCTTCGGGATTAAACATTACCCCCGCACATAATACATGTACACGGGAATAGAAAATTTTTGTATAAACTTATTTAAGTATTCAAATGTTTGAATAAATTTTCAGTTTAATTCCTATGTGTGCGAACGTATTATGGTATTATGAAAGATTTCTCGTCGGACATTAGAATGTTTCAGATTATTATCAAATAAGTAACCGAATTGGAAACAAGAGAAGACATTTATATATATATATATACATATATATGTGATATAAAATAAGGCCGTTCGACGAATCTGAAAATTCCATTGTAAATCGTCGAATAAGACGCTTACGCCAGGGATTCAGCTCACCGCGCGCCCAGCACAAGCACAAACGGGCACACATAATATATATAAAACAAGGGTTTTTCGTGTCGTCAAGGATACTAATCGGTCCGCTATCTGAAAAAGGCTACTTTTCAGCACGTATCGGCCCTATTTTATCGATTGGTCCTAATGTCCGCGCGCGCACTGTTACGACACTCGACAAAAACTAAATCTCTGCGTGGATCTCGACGCCAGCGCGGGTCCTTCTTTTCCATTATATGATTTATGGATGAGGAGAAGGAGTGTCTGGCTGCTTTTCTTATACGGCGCTGGATGTGATAAAATTCGTATGTGATAACCGAGAAAATCCACTTTTTTCACACTCGCCAAATTTATCTCGGCCGCAAATCTGTGTTCGGCGATTTGGAGTCGAGTCCGTTTGTGATAGATTTCGTCTATCTATAAAACGACTCAAAAAAAAATAAAAAAAAAATTTAATTCAAAATAATTATAACTACACTTGGGTCTCGTATAATACGGTTATATGGTTCCATAAAAATTTCGTGTAATACAAATCCGTGTTATGCGAGGTTTGAGGTATATACAAAATTAAGGTTTTCATTAAAAAAATCGATTTTTTTTTTTTTTAATAAGCAATACAGAAAATATGCATTTATATATTTAGATAAAATGCACTATAGGTGCTTTAATTAAATTCTTAATGTGTTTCTCGCGTAATTTATGCATTATAAATCCGAAAATTAGGTTTTTTAACGAATTTTGCGTATGCGTGTTGTGCGGAGTTTATGTTTGAAAGTTTAAACAAATATTTTTCCTTTAGATTGTCCAAATTTGCACATGTTTATAGTTCAGATGGCAAAATATAGTTTTTTTAATACCATTTTGACGCCCTGAATATTATGAACATGGCTAGGCAAAGGGTAAATGTTACATTACTGGACTACATATAAACCCAAAACTCTAAAAATTGATTAATATAACTTCCAACACGCGAAATTCGATAAAAAAAAAACGCACTTATAATACATGAATTGGATGTGACTTTCGTTAAGAATCTTAATTTAGGCACTAATAATGTATTTTTAATCATGTTAAAAAGCAAATTTTTTAATAAATATTTTATGTACCTAATAATTTTTTTTTTCTAAACCTGTTTTGTACAAAAACAAATCACAATTCATTAAACGAGTTAAATCAAAATCATGTCATACAAAACCCAACTGTATATAAAAATTACATCGAACCATAAAAACGATCTGAGACCCCTGAGAAAATCCTAGACGTGGGTTTCCAACCTGGCAAAAAGGTATCTATGTTTCAATCGAAGGTGGTCGACCTGGTGGTCTGCGAGCAGGTGTTGGGGGCCAAAGCATCGCATTACCCGAGTCCCAATTGACTTTGATGTATGCCGGCAATACGTCACGGGCCAACATTGACAGCTAGTGCTACCTTCGCCATTGCCGTTGCTATGTTATGCTATGACTGATATCGGGAGTTCGTCGGAAGGGAGATATGGAGTCTGGAGACGTGTCCGTTGAAATGGTTTCGATAGGGTTTTTTTTGTGTGAGGGTAAATCCCCTGTCGTCGGTGTGGGTGGATTTTATTGTGATGGAGGTGGTTTAGATTCCGTTTTGATGGGTGGATTGTTTTTGAAAATGGTAAGGCGTCGGTGATGTTTTTGATAGTGAGTATTGTATATTTAATATATGTTTTGATTATTTTATTGCTATTGAATGTTTAATTTATATTTTTTATATAAAACAAGTTACATTCATCAGCGAATCATATTTTATATAAATTTTGCATTCGAAATATGAAGGGATCAATATTAAATATTCGATCAAACGTTTTCCAGGCAATTTTAATTTTAAGCACAGTCCCGTTCACCATTGCAAAAATTCCGAATCGGAAAACAATTTGCGAATCCGTATAAAATAAATACAGCGAAATCGTCGACCCATTTCGATATAAAGAAGGCGCAAAAGAATAGAGAAAGAAATATTAAACCCATTCGCAAAATCGGTAAGCGATCGGCGCAGGTGCGCCCCTTTTTCGCATATAAGTTAAAACGAATGGTTCTCGAAAGGAGAGGCCTCAGCTCATTATCACCATCCCTACACCCCCGCAAGACCACCCCGTCATCAATATATACGATATATCCGCGGATTATTCCTCCCTTGCCCTTCAGGTCGGACCGGTGTGTTTATGGCGCGGATTTCGGGTAATACTCGTCCTCCCGAGGACCTGGGATATTCAAATCGGCAATCTCCCCTTTCTTTCGCTCCTTCGTGAGGTGAGCCTCCGGTTCTATTGGATGGCTTTCCGCGGATTTATCCCGTCTAGGATAGTGTAGTAATGCCTAGGCTACTACTTGTTGGATGAACGGTGCGATTTCCATAAAGTCCGCCCGCGCAAAGAATGTGGTCTCGCATAAATATCGCAGAGCTGGTGTAATAGGAAATGGCATAAGTGCTTCGTTTTTCGTTTGTGTGCTGTTGTATATTGTACACGCGATTTGGTGCTGGTCGTTGTGTTTGAAATTTATCCGTGCATAATCCGCTTGTGCGGTGTTGATCTTATAAATGCGATATGAATTGCATTGTGTAATGAAACAATTCGCGAACTCATAAATATCTGTTCTATGCGCTTTTATAGATTTATATAGGAAAATATTTACTTTAACTTTCGATATATGGATGAAGATATTAGACGTTTATGAAACGGGATTACGTGACGAAACGGCTCGTTCAGATTGTTCGAAATGGATTTATCTGCCTCCGCCGCAAATAGTTTCATATACACTTTGAAAAGTTAGCCGACCAAAGTGGAATAGGCTAGAATGAATAATAAAAAAAAGAGTATGGGATCCTTCCCCTTTCCTCGCACATATTTTTCGGCAGTTTTCCTTTTTCTTTTTTATATACATTTTTTTTGGTGCGAGCGCGAGATGAGCCTCTAGAGGGAAAATTCTATTTTTTCTCTCGCCCCCGTTGTTCTCTCATATCCGCAAAGTGAAAATGCGCCTAATTTATCTTTCGAGAAATATTAGCTTCGATAGGGAAAATAAACCAATTTTAAAGTCGCTCTCGCGTAGATTTCCCAGATGATTGGAATCGGCCCGTGAAATTTATCAACAGCGAAAAAATCCGTCAGTCTCGATGATTTATTTATCTATGCCAGCGCAAATCTGAAAATTTCACAAGTGAAAACTATGATTATGTCAAGCTATCACGAAATCGTTTGTAATATAAAATTGATCAATATATTTTTTTATATAAAACATATTTCATTTTATGAACGGTTATCAAGTTACGCAATATTTCATTTAAATTGCAAATTAAGTAAATTACTCGACATAAATTTTGATTACATCATTAGAGAAAATTTATTTTTTATATAAGACATATTGAATACAAAAGCGGAACCAATTTTCACATAAAAACGACCACATAATTACAAAAACACAGATCCATTCATCGAAGCGTCAAAGTTACCACGATAAAATCAAAATTATTACTTGAACTTCGCAATCGTAAAGCGCCGAACTGCAAGCGGTCGAAATTAACAGTCGACGTAGCCCGCTGGCGTAAAACGACAAAGCGCCCAGTTGTAAAACGGCGCACATACACACGGCAAACACTGCACTTCTGTAATGCACATAATGCATATAATGCACACGCCGGCAATAAATACACGTATATGACGTACGGTCGGCTATAATTGCGGCACAGCGCGGTGCACAATGTGTCGCCCGAGCCGGGGTTTTATATGAAGAGGGATGATGCACGTTCGTAGTACACCGTATGACGACGTGTACGGAAACCCGAACAAGCTCCTCCAACAAAGACACCGTAATTTATTACGGAATTAACGTTATCGGACGTAGACGGTGTCGCCGTTGTCGAACCGGGACGCCGAGGGTGCATCTGTTGTGGTTGGGGCGTTTGCTTTGGTTAGTGATGGTTGAGTTGTTGATGGACGGTTTTGATATTGAAAAGTCATTGATAAAAGCGCTTAAATTGTTTGTGTTGAGAAATTAAAAATAAAATCGTATTTAGGATCATTACAGATTAAAAAATGGGTTTTTTTTAAATATGTATGTGTTACGCGTCGTTTGCGAAACTGCTTAATTCGCGCATTACGCAAAAAAAGTTGCATCGTATGCAAACAATATAGTGAGATGTTGATATATGTTGATATTTTTCAGAAAAATTTGGACTTCTTTCTTTTTATTATCTTCGTTTTCACACCCCCTCATTTTCATAGTCATGGAAGTGTCGATGGTTATGTTAGATTTAGTTTTTTTTTTGTTTTAAGCTCTGATAATTATCTACAAAGTTAAATTTTTGCTAAGCAGAAAGAAATACAATAGAAAAAGAATTTCAAATTGTGAATAATGAAGGCATTTAGTTTTGAAAAATATCAATAATGCGCCATCCCGTTATACTGTTCGCATATCACGCAAAAATATTTTGCATCGTACGCATATAACATTCTAAGATTTAAATATTGAATCCATCATTTATATAGTTAAGATCACAGATAAATGTTACTGTTGATTATATCGTTGTATAAATAATCTAATCAAAAACTACGTATAAACTTTTAGTATAACGTACATGAAATATGATTTTAGTAATGATCGATAAGTAAGTTAGAGTTTGAGCAAATTTCATTCACGTAATGTGATGAACATGGGAGTAATGTTTTATTAAAATTTATCACGAGTATTTGAAGTTATAATATATGAATGGGAAAATTCAGTTTATTTCGTAATGCGGTTAAATACGAAAAGTTTTTGTAGTTTGTTTATATTACGTTAATCGCGTATGTGAAATTATCCTTTGTGTAATTTACTTAATACGCTATACGCATACGTGAAATTTAATAAACGCAATATATCCAAGACTAAAATTAAATTGAATTTCGCCCGTGCGAAACTCTCGTATTTGTGCAGAAAAATTAAAATAGTCAAAAATATCCCCAAAATTGCTTCATAACGTATTGGCTGTCAGAAAAATAACACATCAAAGTACCCTTTTGTGTATAAATACTATCAAACACTCAAAGTGGGTCAAAAATCAAAGCCTCTATTCGGTTATTGTTGATTTTGACATTTCAGTTCCTGGAAATCCAACTATCAATCATATTCCAATTCATTTTATATTTATAGAAATTTCAAATCGAAATTTCATATGAAACGTTTTGTTATTTCGCATGTATCGAATGCATTGAAAAATACATGCAGGTGAGTTTCGATTGAAAAAATCATGATTAAAAACATGTTCAATTTATTTTATTTATTAAAATAGAGTTTTTTTGTAAATATTTTCATATAATATTATCCCCATTGATTTATTATATAAAAATTTGAACCGCATTTTCCCTCATTTATATACAACATCAAAAACTAATTAACACACATTTTCCTCAAAATTTTTCTCACATAAAAACCTTTTAAAGACCCTTCACGAAGAACGACCTCACATAAAACATCATCCTAACCCATCCGCCACACTCATATTTTTTCACAACACTGCTCCGCTCGACGTCACTTTTTTCATCGAATTCCAACCATCAATTCCGCTCTTTCTCCGATAAAATCATCAATATTCTCCCCGGGAACGGCGGCGGCGGTTTCTAAATTCACTTCTAATATACTCCCGGGATAAAATACAGTGTTCGGTAATCCCGCAGTGATTGATTAAGGCGGGATACCGAGCGGAGATATATTCTCGTCGAATGCACTTAGCCTGCATTCAAACTCACCCCTGAGCTTCGGTTTCGCTCCTATATCGAATCAAGTGTAAAAATCACATTAAATAAAGGGCGACGTTTGCCGATCCATCAATCTGTTTAATGTCCAATTTGCAATTTCATAGAAGGTTTAATGTTGTATTATATACAGCGCGTGTGCTCGGGGTAGAAAATGCACTGGATGCAAGCAGGGATGCACTTAAGCTTTTACATTTTCCTTAAAGGAGTCTTGCTCGCGAAGGCTATTATAGCTTCGTTTACCGTTTACGTATTTTTTATTTTAATGCATGTAAGGAAGAATCGCTTTGATCCTTCTCTTTCATGACAAAAACACCGGATAGACCGAAAATGTTATTTCATATAAAGTTCGTTTAGAAAAATAAGGCGATATCGGTTTTCTGGTAAACAATATGCAAAAATCGTCTCAATATATAAAATTGATACGACAGAGATTTATTGATTTTATATTTTCCAATACTTTCATTTTCAAAAATAAAATGGGTATATAACCTACATTTTGGTAAGTATACACTTAACCCTTCATTTCATGATTTTTTTATTTTTCGCCGAAAAAAATGGTTAAAATTACTCTAAATAATGAGGAAAAAATAAAAATATATTGAAAATTAAAATTTTTGATACAAAATATTTTGCTGTTGCAAATTTGGAACATCTGTAATTAAGACAAAAAAAATCAATATCAATTTATAGTAATAATAATATCAATTTACTAATCTTGCAACGTGAACATTTTTTTTGACGAAAACAGTTGTTTTTTTCTATTTTAAATTCACCTTAAAAACTTGCAATAGCACGCTGCGAGAGACTCAAAAATTATTGATTTCCAATTTTTTTTTAGTATAGGACATTCCATGGTCCGTTTTTGAACTATTGTAGTAAAAGTAGTATGTCGTAAATTTACGACTAAATAAAAATTATAAATTTCTACAAAAATATAGAATATCACATTTTTGAGCACGTAGCAGATTTGCAACACCATGAAACGAAGGGTAAAATCATTCAAGAGATTGTAAATGCAATAAATAAAAAAAAAATAGAAATACGATATATAAAACATTATATTAAATTTAGCACGTATTAATTCGAGAAAGGGCCGTTCTATAATTCGGCAATGAATGCAAAACGGTGCATAATAAGCGCATACACACATGTGTGCAAGCGCTCCGCCAGTGAGTGCATTTTACATAAATTAAAGCGCAACCACTCGGTTGCATGATATCAAATAAACAAGACGTTGTTGCGCTAAATCCGACCACCCCCGGTTCTCCGTATTATAAATAAGGATAAAACTACCCTCTATTTGTGCTCGAATTGCACTCGCCGGTTGGCCATAAATCGCCGAATAACGACTGAATTAAATCGGCCGGAAAAACTCCGGGAAAATCGTGGAATTAGGCGAAATAAAACCATCAATTCGTCGGATGATGCGAGACAATGATTGTCAATGTTATGGGCGTGAAATTGTTCTTAGATTATCATAAAAGTTATGTTTTATGTATTATGTTCATTTTTTTAATATTAAAATATATAGAGTTTTGATGAGACTTGAGAGTTTTTTGGATTTTTTTAATATAACTCAATTTTTTTTATATGTGAAGAAAAATTATTCTCATTCATACACTTTATTACACAAATTATTTATCACTATTTATTGATTGATATTTAATTCATTCTATTTATTTTCAGTAATTCGCAGAAATTGATATCGCTATACATGGCTCGGTAAAATAGAATTTCATAAAAAAAATGTCTTTTCCGCGAAACGGAAATTGTTAAAGCGAAATCGTGTTAAACGAATATCACATGAAACGAAGGATACCATTATATTATAATATAATCCAATTATAGTTGTTATATTAGTTAATTTTGACGACTGTTAATCCAATTAAATTCATTGGTTATTTATCATCAGATATCTCAAAGCATCATCGCGATTCAAATCGCGTTCCGACATAACGGAACGACGCTTAAACGAAATCTAAAGGCGTAACCACAAAACCAACATATAAAGACATTATTCACAGCCAGATATGCATGCATGAAGGGGGCTTACGTTTGTGAAAAACCGTCGAAACGGCATCGCGGTGCGATTCGATCGCCAAAGAGTGCGGAAAAACAGCGAGCGTAGGCTTTATTGGTGCCGTGCACGCCACGATGGCCTCAACAGATGGCCAATTTGCATAGCGGCCGACGAAGGATAAAGTTTTTTTTACCAACGCCAAACCCTCCGAGTTGTACATTTTTCGAACCAAATCCGAAAACGCCGAACCGGAGGCCGGAAAAGCTGGGAAATTCGCGCGCGCTTCCCGGAAAATCGTCGAAAACAAAACCGACTTAATTGCAGCCGCAGCTGAACTTTCGTCGTACGTATTATTATATTATGTACCTTTTCCGTTCGTGAATACGTGAATCGTTTGTCGCAAAAAAAAGAAAAGTTTTCGCCCCGCCGTGACAAAATAAAAAAATAACGGTCGCTTTTGCGGATTTATTTATTCAAATTGTTGTTGTTGTTGTTGTTGTCGCGTGCGAGTTTTTTTGTATGTGTTTTTTTCCAGGGGAGGAAAAACCGATTATGCGTGTAGGAATTTTGCAGGGCGTTGTGAGCAAATATATGGCGAATAGCGGGTGGAATTGTAAAATTGGAGTCATTGTTATTTTGTATACGATATTATAGCACGAGAAAGGTAAGGTATGTTCGAAAAATGTTTATTTTAACATGTAATGGCAATACAAAAAATTCGTTCAATTTACTACAACTATAAATAAAATCGCTATCATGATAAATTTAGAACTTAATTCGGTATTATATATTAAGCTTTTTCTATTATTTTTTATAAATAAATACATAAATACTTTGAGATTATGACAATGTATAAAAATAGAATTGAATTCGTCGAACCTCTTTCTAAAAAAATCACGTAACTTTTAATTGTACGTTCATTAGACGATTATACGAAACTGCCTGCACAAGCGTTTGCACTGGCGCAATCCGAGAACAACGTCCGGAATTTAAACCTATGCTATTCGGTTTTCTTTTCCGTTTTTTTCGTTCGCGAATCGCTTTTCCGGATTTTGTACGAAGAAGGCTGTTTTAGAATTCGACGTTCGTAGCGGACGCGAGCGGTTCCAGAAAACCGCATTTTATCGCGGCACGTGCCACCGACGGAAACAATTATCTTTACCTGGGAAAAAAGTAAGGATAATGTATGTCGAAAGAGGTCATTTTCTGAAGATTTGATAATAAAAAATATATTCTTTATGTCGGCCCGAAAACATATTTCTTCGTAGTCAAATTGGATCGTTGCGATGAATATATGTATTATTTAATGGGTTTTTCGATTGTATTATTTTTTATACATAAATAATTTGAAAATGGCTCAATCATTTTTTTATTAATAATTTACCATGATATTCACAATTGATACGTTATCCTTAAGTGTATCAAATGAATATTGCCATTTATATAAAAAAATAAACATATAATGGCGGAAAAAACTAATTTCTTACCCGATAACAAAAATTCAATTCACAATTCGTTCAATTTAAAAATGAAAACACACATGAAAACTTTCAATTATTACAAAATAAACTCGATTTCGTCCCATGTACGCAACTCTGCTCCAATTTCGTAGCGTATTAAGAAAATTTTCGGGTCAATCGCCACATCCATTCGCGCACGTACATTTTTCATATATTTTTGTATATATATACGAAGATATTTTCCGTGAGACCATAATACTGCCAATGTAGTAGGAGCGAGCATTCGTTAATGGCCTGGGTATTAGCCGATTACTACGGGATTGCTGACGCAGGAAGGTAACCAAACTATGTGCTCCCTCTTGCCCGAAGACCGAATACGTATGTCGTTCCCGCTCTTTTGCTTTCTTCCGTCGGTCCAGGTTCTTGCTCATTCATTCAATTTCTTTGCAAAGAACGAGTGTGCTTCTGTTGCTGAAAACGGCCGCTGAAAGACGCCCGGAATTCGGAGTTGAAGTCATGTTTGCGCGAGCCAGACGCGTGCAATTTATGATGAGGTTTTTTTCGATGTAAATTGTTTGATAAAATGGATTTCATTATTTAAAACAATCCTTTTAGTTACGTAAAATAATTAAAGTCACACTTAAATTTAATTGAAATTCGATTCGTTTTAAAATAAAAGGGAAAAATCTCAAGGGAACCAAAGTACTCTAATTAGTCAAGGATCATTTATTTTCAGTTTATCAGCTTACCATTCGTACTACTAAATAAACATTATACTACGATATAATACGAAGAATATAAAATATTCTTCGTGAAAATAAAATTTGAATTCGTTACTTATATATTATTCATTTTGGGTTAAAAACATGAATGCGTAAATATCAAATTAAATACATATTCAATTCGTAACATCCCCGCTCTAGAATTATTAAAATATTCATTTTGATTGTTTACCAATCGGGAATAAATTAGATACTGGTCGTATTATATGCGGCATTATATATTCAGCAGTGTCCAAATTAAATGTATCCTCAAGTTTCGGCGGTATAAGAGCGGGTTTGAGGACGTCTGCAAATGTATGCGGTCCGCCCAAGGGACTTAACCCTTTCGGCGCAGAACCACTTGAGTGCTGAATCAGACATTGCTGACCGATATTAACGACGAACCGGTTATTATTCGACTGTTTCTAATATAGATTTGATGCGATGGTTTTCGACTTATTTTAAACGAGATTTATATTCGTTGAAAAGCAAGAAAAAAATGATTGTTTTATTAATTCGAAGTACCTTGCTTATTTTGCATTCTACGAAGAATATATATGGGAAACAATAATTTTTTTTATGAAAAAATAATTGTATTGAGCTTATTGTATATTTATATGTTAGAGTGCGCGTTGAAGCTTACGTTCAGTTATTAGTCGATAGCAATTAGGACAAATTGGGTGTGTAGAGAGATCGAACCCGTAGCCAGTGGTGATGTATCGGGGGTGCGCGGACCGATTAGCGCCCGAGAGCTGTTTTGCAGAATCGTCCTCTCATTAATCCCCTTAAGGGTCGGCAATCTGTCCCGGGAACGAGTGTCGCGAGACGAAAAAGCGACACGATTCTAAAGAGACCGAAAAAAGTACATAAAATATGTTCTCGTCGTGTCTGGGACGGTTGTAAGTCGATTTTCTTTCGAATCACGACATAATGTAAATTTTTTGTAGGTACGGGTTATTGATGGTTTTAGTAATGGAAATTTATTTGATTGCGCTGAATTCGAGAAAAGTTTATTTAAATTTAAATCATATATAAGAAAAAAAAGTTTTATATCGTGTGAAAAATTAAGTGGGACGCATGTTCCTCGGAATAGCGCACTGCGCCGAAGCGTGTGCAAATTTCCGCTTAAACAAAAGTAAAATGTAAAAACGAAACAGAACAACAAATACAGCGTACATTTTTTTCGGCGCTAAACGGTTAAATTATGCGGAAAAAAATAATTTGGCGAGGAACGGACGCGAACCGGCGAAAAGAAAAAACAAGTAAAAATTTCACGTGTGGAAAGGAGCCTTTATGAAACGCTTAGTTACGGAATAACGACGGATAACACAACGGCGACGATGATAAAAATAATAATTAAAATTACAAAGGAAGCGCGCCGCAATAACATCCCGACGATCGGGAAAAATTCGCGAATTTTTTTCCCCGCCGGCCGTTAATTTTTCGCAACGCTTTAACGAGACCAATTTAAAAGGTCAGCATCGGCCCGCATTTTCGAAAAACATACAACCCGCCAAAGTCACGTATTATCGTAAGGCCACGACCGAAGTTCGACGTCGGCGTCAATCCACAAGTTTCCCGAGGATAATCCCCAGCTAAATACGGCGGATCCTGGCGAGTTGGCGAAGTTCCGATTTTACAAAACGCGTTCACTTTTATTAACGCGAATTCTGTTCCAGAATGGAATGATGCAAGCGCTGAAACTGCATCCACATTATCCGGTCGGGGTTCTGGTATTATCCCGGAACTGTCCCGGTATTGTCCTGGGACAGTCTGTCGACTAATTGAATTGTCTGCCAGGACGAGACGTGTCCCGGAGCGTTTCGCAGATTGTTTATCGACGTCTTCCGCGACGGAAGCAAACAGTGTAGGTGCACTCCGCTGATTGAGGGAATGAAAAATAAGAACTGCGGGATTCGTTTGTGAGAATAAATTGGTTTTTCGGGCCGATCTAGTTTCGTGCTATGTTCTTATTGTTCGTGTTCCTGAGAATTTTTATCGATCCCCCGATTCTAGTTTCCGTGTATACACGAACAATGACATTATGCTAGTTATCTACGGTAAGTTTTAATGGTCGTAATTACGAGGAAACTTCTCGGTTGCGGGGTATACTAGAACTCTATGAAATGTCAGATTTTGCTCAACTAACAAACAAGAGACAGATGTTCAAACGCAAAATACATTACTACAAAGCTCCTTTTCTATATGCATTAATAACTTTTACTGCATAGATATCATCGAAAATCAAATTCAGAACTCAAATTAATCAGATCAAATTCTATACGATTACCGCCATAACCGCAAATCAATACTACATAATAATAATAGTATATAATTAGCAGAGATAATCAGACGTTCAAGACGGGGACGACCCGCACGCTGTCAATTAGTGCCCCCGGAGTCGGCCAAAAGTTGCCCTATCTGCAAAACGAGACCCCAGAACGAGGTCGCACTACTACCCTTACCATGGGTGTAGGGTGGAAGAACGGAAGTTGGCCCATGTCCACCTATTTCAAATGTTACGGGTCTTATTGCTCAAGTTGAGCAAAGCCCGACTCCCCTCGAGCAGTTTGCTGGGGAAATTCTGCCGATTTCGTGATGTGTCTAACGCCGGGTTGGTTGAAATTAGTTGACGTTCTTGGAATTGCAGTGGAAGGTTTTTTATTGATGTCGAGTGTAAGTTTTTTTTTTATTTTTTTGTAGAAAGAACGGATTTTTAAAAGGACGGGTGAATTCGTGATAGTTGCTTGTTTATATAAAAGAATTCCGTCGCGTGTTTTGGTGATGCAATTCATTTTTTTAGAGTTTATTTGAATGAATATCGTATTTTGTATAGAAAGAAAATTTAAATATGAAGTATTATTTTGTAAAAATTGGGTGTGTTTGTTAACTAGAAGTGATTGAATTAGCTGTATATTGATTACAATATTTGTTTCTGCTCTTTGTGTAATATTATAATATATTTTGAATCATATGTAATATAATACACCACAGGAATTAATATTATTCAATATATCTTCAAAACATAGAAACACAATCATTAATAAAGTATATTGAAATATATAAAGTATATCAAAAAATTGTTAAAATTAATCAATTCCATATGTTTTTCATTTACAATATTAAATTTAAAAAAATACTATTTCAAATAATAAAAAAAAAAATTATATATACGATACAAAATTGATACAAAACCACAAACCACACAACCCACACGTAAAAAATTCAAAAATTTCATAGTGCAAAACACACTTTTTCGAACAGTAACATATCACAGTTCACTCTACGGAATAGTTCTGCGAGCGGCAACGCACGAAGAAAGGGTCGGTTGAATAAGTGATGTGCGTCGGCGTGTTGCGTAAGCCCGGCGTTATTAAAATTAATAGGGGCATTAATAAAGGGAAACACACATACACACATACACAGGACACGGCCGGATCCTTTGATCCTTCGGGAGCCGAGCGATCGATCGGTCGATTAATTGACGTCGCTAAACGGGTCGGTTTTACAAGCGAAACTTAATTACCGCCGGCTTTGCCGAGCAGTGGATTAACTGGGAACATCTTGTGTTCTGATTTGTAATGGGAGTCGAAGAGTGTGACGATTCGGATTTATTGCGGGTTGGGTGTTATGGTTGGTGTTTATTGATGGAGGTTGTTGTTTGGGTGCGAAAGTTTTTTTTGTGGGTGTGTGTTTGATGGGTGAAATGTGCGTGATTGTGTAAGTTTTGTAAGTAAATCGTTAGAAAATCTTGTAGTAGATGTTATGATGATGATGATTTGTATTCAAATAATAAGTACACCCAATTCTCTTTTTATACGGGGGATACGTTCCAGAGACTATCGTGTGAAAAAAGTGTAGTGACCATTCAAAAATTGGAGATAGGATCTATCAGTATATTTGGATAGAACTTCCATTCAAATGTAGTACTTTATAAAAAAATGTGTAATGTAAAAAAAATTTGCCATGTAAATCATGAAAAATCGTTGAAAATTTTCACTTAATAATTATAATTGTAAACATAATTATAACAGTATACTGGTCTGCACCGAATCTCACCATTGTGGCATATTAAACGGATTTTTTTTTAAATTTTTATACCATGTTAAAGTAAAAAAAAACCGTGTAAAAAAATTATCGGTTCTTCTTCCATGGACAGTGTTATTTTGGAACCGTGTAAAAAGAGAATTGGGTGTATTTAATTAATTTATCCAAAATCAACGAATTATTTTTAATGAAGAAATTTTTCTATGTATAAAAAAATGGTTATTATTCAAATACGTTATTTTTCATAATACTTAAAATAATTTTAAAACTTTTTCATTACAAAATTCTGTATAAAACATCTCTAAAACCATTTTCATACATTTATAAATAACTTCAGTTCATACAATATTTATAAAATTCTTCTCAAATAAGCATTTTTTTATCTTGTAAAACCGTTTTTAAAACCTCTTAAAAATAGTGAATTTTCCCAGAAAAAGTCGCTATAAATCATGTAATTTACATGATCCAAAAAAAAAAACACCACACGATACAAAATTTCATCATATTTATACAAAACATTGCGTAAAACACAACGCCAATTTATATCGCGAATATCAAATTTCTTAAATCCATTTGACCCGCGCCTCGGCGATTCCGCGCACCGTAAACGAATTTCGCGAAGTCGGCCACGCTCTCGAGGTCGTGTCTAATTTAATCGCCCGTTTATAAATAATAACAACATCCGTTTTAACAATTTCCATCATCCCGGGGTCGTTCGCAGGACCTCTGGGTTTTTGAAAACACTCGGACGCCGGGCCCTTTGTGCTCGGCCGTGCGTGCCACCCTTCGCCTTTTATCGCCTAACAAAAGCAAGATAATCCAATAAGTGAAGAAGCATTACAAGTACGTTTGCGTTTTTTATTCTTCCACATGTACGTAGGCAGGTACGTAATTTTATATTTTCAACAACGTCGCGTTATTATTTTCGCTTAAGAAGGAAAAAATAAGAGATACCGGTAATGGGATTTGACCCGTTTTTAAGAGATTACACTTGCGGCGCTCTTGCCGCATCGGTGTGCGTAATTCTTGTTTATATTGTTATCTTTCGGAAAATTTGCATTTTTTTTTCGGGGAAGAAAATTCGTTTTGTAGAAATTGGAAATTATATTTGTTCATTAAGTCGTTGAATCAAAAAAAATTCAACGTGGATATCTGATTCTTTATGTACTTAAATAAAATTATATATGAAAACACATTGACATATTTTAGTGAGCGAGAAATACATACAAGATTTTTTCGGCACTTAAACAACAATAAACGTCAGAACACACTATAAAATCGGGCATTTTACACGGAAACACATAATAATTCATAGCGCGGAAAACGCGGCAAATTACGATTTGTCAACCGGCAATAAACAGCGAGGTTTCACCAACAACTGTATCGGAGGGCGGTAAGTAAAATACAAGTGCTTCCACCAGCAAGAATCAATATTCATAAATCGCGGTTATCGCGCTGAGACACGGTCGAGTTTAACCCGCCCACCCACCCACTTTCGGCCCTGTTCGCCAACAACGGCGATAACTTTCAGCATTAACGGTTAAATACGAGACACGAGCTTTTGTTTAGTTTATACCCTCTTGACCCTTGTAAGTTTGTTTCTTGCGCGGGGTCACCTTATGAGAGCGGCATTACGGCTGTTGACTCTCGCGCTTTAACACGACGTCGACAACCTGTTGTGTGTCAACATTATTACCCGGGCACGTATGAATACGATATTTGCCCCGGGACTTATCGATGTTCCCGCCATTTTTGTGGGCGTCTAATCGCAAGTTTGCCGCGCCGGTGTTGGAGTTGGGGCTTTAGTTTAATGTTGTTCCGTCGCGTTTGACACATATCGGGAAATTTATCTGCACGTGTTCTCTATTTACGGGTGGGCTTTTGTGAACGTATAC
The DNA here is from genome assembly GCA_009617725.1 of Hydropsyche tenuis. NCBI lineage: Eukaryota > Metazoa > Arthropoda > Insecta > Trichoptera > Hydropsychidae > Hydropsyche > Hydropsyche tenuis. Next base: position 1,732,298 of record VTON01000008.1, read on the forward strand.
GTGTACTCTTTTGTACGGTTTCTTTTGTGATTCTGAGAGGATCTCACCGGTAGATTATTAATTATCTTTCTCTTTCTATCCAAAGATTTATTATCGAGGAATGACTGGTCCTAAATATGACCTATTACTAGCCTTTCATTTCCTCTCCGTACCCAAGAAAATATTAATATTTACGAAGCAACTATCGCAACCCTTTCAATGACCCCACATGTATTAATAACCGAAATTTTGATAATCATCTAATGCGAAAATTCGCGTATGTAACGATGAATGTATCCTATTCGGAAAGTTATACATTGTCAATGTAGTTAAATATTCAAACCGATAGCTAAACAACATTATAATGTGCTAATTTATACATTGATTTATACAAAGTTTCGTACAATTTGAATAAATTAGTAATTAATTACAGGACAGGCCGTAAAACACGGCATGTTTGCACTGTAAAAGTGCATTTTGCTGTAGTACGTAGCTTTTAATTTGACACTCGCAAGCTTTTAACTAGCAAAAGAACGTGACCTCGAATCGGCTCGTTAAATTCAATTACAAACTGAAAAGTTTTCGACTTTAATTTAAATGAATCCGTGAGGTTTCGTTCAAAGCATTTTTTAAAACGACACGCTTTTTTCTGCAGTGTAAAAATACAATTGAATTAGTAAAAATAAAAATAAACATTCAAATCAAAACATGTTATGCGTTTCAAATTTAAACATCAAAAACATACATACATACGTCTTCATATTCTATTTTATCGTTGTTTGTATTACAAAGGACAGGTATCAACTTCTTCTTTTATTAAGTATTATCCGTTAAAACACTTATATATAACTCAATTTTTAAAATAAATTTATCTTCAATGGACGTTAAGGAAATTGCATATTCCCGTTTATTTTATATATTTAAAATTTCATGAAATGTAACTGACGTTTCATGAAAATATATATAAGTATTCTTGAATATTTTACATTCATACTTGTAATAGTATAGATTCATAAAAATCTTACTGTACAAATGAAATAGAATTTAAACATAAAAATTCTTTTATATTCAATAAGAAAATTTTCAGTTTATATCAAAGGAAAATATTTAACGTCTCAAAATACATTTTCCTATGTAATAGAAGCATGAAACGTGAACAAGTACTCGGAAAATCTTCCATGTTTGAAAAAAGTATTTGAATTAAATGTTCATTTTTGTATCACAATTTTATTTTTTTAATTTCATCTATCATTAATTTAAGGCCAATATTTCAATTCTCGGTCAAGAGTTATTCTTGGAATAAGTTTTATGGTTTTTGTAGTTATTTGCGGCCGGTCACGGATAAAGTCAAGGATAAAGTCACGGACAACTAGCATAGTTGTCCGTGACTTTATACGTGACTTTATCCGTGACCGGCCGCGAATAACTATAAAAACTATAAGGCTTATTCCGAGAATAACTCTTAACCGACAATTGAAAGATCGGCCCTTAGAATTTAACTAAACATATAAATAACATTTTTAAACTACCGAAACACAAATATTAAAATTTCTTTCTTCCAAACAAAATTTCCAAAACATTTCATTCAAAAAACACCAAATTTAAATATCAACAACTCCTCAAAACACAAAAACACAAAAACACCAACACCCTCAACTTCCACAATCCCAACCCCCATTAAAAAAACACCAAACCACAAATTCACTTAGCACAACACTCCCATAAACACGCGATTCCCAAACCCGCTTTTTCCAACATCCCGAACACGTATCCCGGCACCTCCAGCCATCCCAAAGCTCGCACACCGGCGTCGGCACACATCCAGAAGCTCAGCGAGATTTACGACAGGAAGACGAGTTGCATCTTGTGTCGGGGTTAAGTTGCAATCCGCAACACGGAAAACCTTTCATCACCGACCGGGATGCACTCGGGCCCGGCCCGCTCCTCGGCCGGTCCTGTCGCGGGTCGGGATGGGACGGGATAAGCTGGCGGTCCTTGTTCGTTTTCGTGTCGGACTAGGTTGGGTATATTTTGGGATTCAGGGTGATTGAAAATTTTATGGTAGTTGGATTTGTCTGTTTTGGGGGTTTGTTTTGAAATTTGGTGTGTTTTGTTTGGTTGTTTTTAAAAAAAAAATTGTTTGTTATGCATGTAATTTTTTTTGGGTCGATAGATGAGGAACTTCAACATTATATTTTGAAATCAATCCGATTCGTTACAGATAATGCAATTTTTTTATCAGTTGAATCCTATCTTCAATAAGATCTCTCTGATATTTTGACGTGGATCATGGCCAGTAACATGTCATCATCTTTAAAATGTAACGTGGCCAGTAATATTTAACATATTTAGATACTCGAATATATTCGAATATTTTTGTAAATTTTTAAATGTTGGTAAAAAAAATAACTAAATAAAAAAATGAGCGTATTCATAACATTTATTTATAATTGAAAAATAAGAGATCAATAAATATTTTGATTTTAATTTTATCTGAAATTAGTTTCAATTGATTTCGCTATGAAAATTATTCTTTTTTTTTCTTTTCCTTTTGATGAGATGATAAATCCAATTATTTTAATCATAAAATTGAATATATGAAAGATATGTCTCACCGTATATAATGACAAAACACATCAGAACAGTAGTTTTATCTACCACATTATCATATCAAATGCATTTAATTTTAATGGATTCAACTAAACTAAATTCAAACGAATGAATCATCAAAATCGGTATGTCAATTTTCAAGACTTTTTAGAGAAATTAGAATGATTATGTGCAATTTTAATCGATCGTAATTCAAATGTATATATAATAAATTAAATTTGTCTAGTTTCAAATATTTAAAAGCCCAAAAAAAATCGATCAAAAACGAATATGAAAATGGTATTTTTCTACTAGAAATGACAAAGCATAAAAAAGCGAATAAATTCTTCACTCGGAATAAATAAATACCTCTCTTTGCAAAATATAATAGTATGAAAAAAAAACTATGTAATAAAATACGTTTTTGAGAATGACTGTGATCAATATAATACAAAACATGTGATGAAAAGTCAACGAACACGACACAACTGAGGATCGAAAAGGACCATCATAAATACGACTTCACTTACGGGATTAGCTAATATAAAAATATAGCAGTTTTTCCATCTTTTGGGGAAAATCAGGGTTAAAATATCAAAAAAATATTTTCAAAAATGCGTTTTTTGCGTTTATATTGCAAAAAATAACATTTTTATGGTCGATAATCATTTTATAGTAAAAAACGCACAAATTTTGAATTTTTCAAAGATCCGCAGGGGGGGGGGCGATTACCCTCACCGCCCCCCCGCTGGATCCGTCCCTGGTTTGAATACAGATGTTACTCATTGGTTCGGAGAAAGGCGAAAAATATTTGACCATCGAAAAAATACGTAGGAACTTATGCATCGGCCTTATATTCATTATAAATAAAAATTATAATTAATAAATGTACCTTGTACCTTGTCTTTATTTATATTTTTGGGATTTCTTAATATTGAAGATTAAATATATAATAATTGTACTATATCGTTCTCAAAAACATTTTTAATTTCAATGTATGAATTAAATCCAGTAAATTATTAATGATTTCATTAAATGCTCAATTTTTTTTACTATATTATTGAGTGTATCAATCTTTACTATTATAATTGTCAAAATTATGAGATTTATTATGAAATTACGTATTATTATCCCATGATTTTTCAACAAATGTTTTTAATATTTAATTTCAAAACTTTTCCGATATTATTAAAAACTAAGAAATTTTTCTTGATATAGTCGGAAAAGTGTAGTACCATAACTAAATTGTTTCAGTATTTCTCAAAAACAAATATAAAAAAAACGTCCCCGATCCACAAAATGTGCAGCCCACACAAAAAACCTTATTACATCACACTCAATAAAACATCTAAAACCTATGAAAATACGATAATCGGCGAAATCGCTCGTACGTTCCGCACATCCACAACACCCGAAAAATCGTCGAAAAACCCCTAAACTAAAACCGAACGGACCCAATCGGATTTACAACATCGTCCCGGCGAAGTGTTCAGGATCGTCCGAGCTCGGTCAGCGGGTCATTGTCGACGTCGTTTTCCCACACTTTGCCTCGTTTGTATTCAGCATCGGTTTTCAGTTACGCACACTCTGGAACCGTCTCGTTAACATGCCGCTCGCATGGACACCCGCTTTGATTTACAGCCGAAAGAAACTTAGTTCCTCAGCAGATTTTCCTGAAACTATCCCGCTCCTGGAGGCCCGTTACTTCCTCCTGTTTCCGCGTTGTGGGGTGGGTTCCGGTGTGTGGGGATCACGCGCTGATTAGCTCACGTTTAAGGGTGGATTAGGCTCAGATTACACACTCATCCCATAGTCGTGTCTCTGGGGACGCGCCGAGATAATGTTATTATTGTAGGATGAGGGCGTGTTTCCCGTTGCCGCCTCGCGTTATTTCGTTACAGAATTAATGGTGGATGGGACGCCGAAAGAATGAGATGAATGGACGGAGAACGGAAAATGTTGGGGGCGACGTGACGTTCCAAAGGTTGAGATGGTTTTTTATTTTGTTGATGAAATTGCGATGGGAATGCGTTTTCGATGTGATGTGAAATATTTATAAGTCGAATTGTTAGAAGTATCCTTGGAATGATGATGGAAGCAAATTATAAATATCGGTGTTTTGAATCGTTCCGAATTCGAGATGTTTTTATATGAAAAAATAAATATGCTATGAAATAATCCATTCAAACAAATTAACGTATTCAAATTAGTTAATTCAAAAAAATTCGATGAAATAAAAAAAATCGTAATCGCCGCTGGAAAAAATGAATATTCCTCGCGATGACCCCGTTCGCGCAATATGCAATATTCTTTGCACCGAATACGAAACGAGATTAAATCGTTCGTTGGAAAAAAGGTTGAAATCGCAGATATATCGGCTTGATTAAATATTTAAAGGGGGCTGCTCCGCTCTGAGGAATCCGAAAAGATAATAACGAGTCGCTCGGGTCGCAAGTTTTAAGCTACTGGAGAAGCACCTGGCAGAACGTGCTTGTTATTTAAAAAAGCTCTCACCTTGATTAAAATATTGAAGCCTTATTCTTTCCTATACTATTTCAGTTCGTTTTTCTCCTCGGCTTATATTGCATACAGTTAAATTCGGAGTAGTTTATCAGGAAGGGGAAGCAGTCGTTTCGTCCGAGAACAAGAAGTACCGCTGCTTTATAGTCCGACGCAAGAGGCTCGTGGGCGTAAAAATCTTCAATTAAGGCGGATTGCAATTCCGAGATAATTGGAAGCAGGCTGAGTGCAGTTCGGACGTCGTCGGAAAATCGGAAAATTTTACGACTCGACCGAAAAAATAAATATAACGTGCACGGAGAAAATAGTGTTTCGGCGTCGAAAGCGGTCGGAAATGATTTTGCATAATGATTCGTAATGTTCAAAGGAATAATTCGCCGAAATTGGTCGTTGCCGTTTCGAGATTAACTTAACCGATAATTATCGCAACAATCGCGCGCCCGATTGCGTATTTAGTCCGTGAGTCATTACGGTTAATAAGATGCTTTAATGCGCACGATTTGCCCGAATCACCATACGCATTATTTATGGATGTTGTGTGTTATTTCGAACGAATTTCGTTTATGAAAATATCAGCAATTTCGCCGTACGATTTTATGTATGTACCTAATGCGATTTATTTATTTTTGGATATTCTCTGTATATTTTTCGATAAATTCTTTCAGTCAATTATCTATATATAGAAATAATTTCATCATTAATTACAACACGCAAGATACGAAAATAGCAATTTTGCGAACAAACACAAATTCGCATACCAACTAATAACTCAATATGTGTAGTCGGCGTTAAATTGAATTCATAACGAATAGCGAAACAGGGCTAGCATGTATTATACGAAAAGATAACCTCGCATTAGTGCCCGAGCTAGATAAATCAAAAATTAATAATTTCGACCGACAAAGCAACGAACGTATCGGTTTGCATGAAAAACTGATTAATAATGCCTGGCGGTAAATCATTACGAGTCGTACGCGCGTATGCAATTGTACGCGCTTTTCCACATTAATCACTCGACCGCGACTGAATGATTCATTATCTCCATTTTCATCAGACACAACAACACAGCCCCCCAATTAATGCTTATGGATTTTTCATCGGACTAAGCGAGAAATAAAAAAAAATACACCATAATTTTCCACGGCTATTTAAAGCCGAGTGGATCGATTGCGGCTTCTTTCTTTCTTTCTTTCAGAACACGCAGAAGCGATAAGAATTTATACGGAAAAAAGCGGCCGGTCGGGAAAATTCATCAATAGGTAAAGGCTTCGTTACGTATACATGGTTTGCGGTTCAAATTGAATTTTTAACATACGCGGAAACGTGTGTCGCGCTGGACTTGCGGAGCGCGTTTGGTAGAATGCCAATGGCTTGTTATCGGGGGCTGAGCCCCCGTGGGGCCATACCCAGGGGCAAAGTCGCATAAATAAAAGATCGGGTTAACCACCGACGTCTTGTGTGCAACTCACATGTGTAACCGTATTCATATGTTGCCATGAATCTTCGAATTTCGATAAGGCACTGAATTCGCTCGCCAAATTCGAATTTAATTTGAACACCTTTTCTAATTCTGTTCTAATTCTGTTCTCAATATTCTTGTGACATATTTTTCTGAAATTTAGGTTTTCACCCAAATGTGTGAGTGTACATTTTTTATGCATGTGTTGTGTATTGGCTGGTCGGACGAAAACGGCTCATAGATTTCTCCCGGGAGTGTACCGTACATAATATATTCGTGATGGACGCGCGCTAATGTCCAATATCGGATAGATTTTGGATATGAAAAATAGATATTAGATACGGAAAAAATTCAAATATCTTCATATCGACATGGACATTATTTTAATATCTATAACGTTGGAAATTTCAATACAAATCCTTGCATCACATATTGTACATTCATTACAATATAAATATCTTAAAATGAAATACCATAATGGAACTTCATAAATCCGAAACCTATAGAAAACTTCGTTAAACATCTCGAACACCATTACGCACCTAATTTTGCCAAATTACCAAAAATGAATTGATGGTCAAACAGTCCTCCACGGCTATACATAAAATGATAATGGGTCACTCGGAGTCCGATCGGCAACGACCTCAATCAACACGGATCCCAATAAGAGAGCATCGGGACTGTCCCGCACCCCCATGACGCCACTTAATAACCTAGAGGAAGCCTATGGGGTAGTAGAGGGTCAATAATAAAATCGACAGAGGGAAAATTTTGGGAGGCGCTGAATCAAAACTCACATATTACGGATTTGTTTTAGCTCCGGCGTATGCTAAATATAGATTCAGATTAAATGAAATTGGATGGATTCAAATAAAAAAATACATATGAGTGGGCCTCTGAAAAAAGGTCTATTGAAATATTTATTGGATTTGTGATTGAATTTTTAAAATATCATATTTCTGCTTTCGTGATTTTTTATTACATTTTTTTATTTCAGTGGTATGATGAAGAGAAATCATTTCTTATATAATATAATATAATAATTTCAAATCAATGATATATAATTATAACTATCGATATTATATTTTATCAATCAACAGAACGTTTTCCGATATTTAAAATAATCCAGGAAAAAATATTCAATTTTTCATCAAAAATAACCAAATATTGATACAAATTTTCTCAAGAAATGACAATCATCTTCATTTGTGAGTTTTGAGCCAGCACCCCTCAAACAGGGGCGGTAGGGGGCTATCGGGCCCTAATGTCGGTAATCAGGAGATGGGCCCGGGGGTTATTTGGCCGGGGCACGCGATCCCAAAATCAATTTTCCGATTTCAACAAGTTGTCTCATTACCGAGATGGCTAACCCCGCCGACCCACCGCCCACCCACCCACTCGGCTCCTATAAATTAACTTGTAAAATCGCTCTCGTTGTGTTATACCGCGCCCCGAACCAACTCGGTCGCTAATGAATTATACGATATTATCACGCTTTTAAATTGAGCCGTTTCCAGTTTAAGGGGTTTATTTAACTTTCATACTAGTTTTTTTTTATTGTATTGGATTGTTGTTATCGGTGTTAATTCAATTAGTGTCATTGGATCGTGATGGCTCTTTGTCTATTGTATTGTTAGCGTGAACAGATTTTAAATAAAATTAAATGTTGAAAATTTCATTCTACGTTTATGTTTCATTTGAAAAGCTTTTATTTATATAAGTACTCAATAAAAATTGACTTAAAATTCTTATGATACGAAATGCCATATCGGATTCATTATTCATTCGTAAAAAGATGAAAAAATGATAAAGAAAGTATTCACAATAAAAATAAACGATTATACTCAAAACGCTATAAAATATAAAATTTTCGACACTTAAAACCGAAAATCCACCCATATACATTGCGTTATAAAACGTCTATTTTCCACAGACGTTTTCTCTTTCGCTGTAAACGAAATCTTATCGTATCGTGTGGCGATTTTCCCGCATTTTCGCCGGGCGAAATTTTTCAATATCGTCGCCGGTCGAAAAATTTACATTTTCCACTCGTTTATCACGGCACGTACATACACTGTAACATATACATTTCCTCCGCATTATTCCCATATTATAATATATCTAGGTTGTGCCGGACGAGTGGTATAATTTGGGAATCGCGCGTTCGTGAAGCGAGAGGAGAACCTGCGTGGAAGCGGTTGCGATCAATCAAATCCGATTGATTATGTATACATATGGGCGTGGGTATATATTTTTCTAGGTGGTAGGTGTGTTTTTTCGAAAAAAGGCTAAAGAAAATTTTAAATGGGGTTCTCTGTGAACAATGGCTGCTTTTGTTCGTTGCGATAAAAGCATTCCGCGATATATTTTCGACGCGCGATCTAAGCATTTATCAGTCACAAGGAGTCATTAAGTTTGATGATTTTTTTTCGATAGAGTATACTTGAAAGTATAGAAATGAAATGGGTTATTTTTGTGAAGAATAAATGTTATTTTGATATCGATAGTGTATAAAAAATATGGTATGGTTAAAATATTGAGATATAAAATAAAACGATCCGATAATACAAAAAAATAAAAATGTGAAAAATACTGATTCAAGTGTGAAAAATTAGATTTGAATAATCATTTTCTCAAAATCAACCTTAATATCGACTATATAAATCCTTAACGGTAAACCTCCAATGTCTGGCGATGGACGGATTTGCTGACAAGCAAATTTCTCCAGACGACAGCGAAAACGTCACGAATTAATTATTCCCGAGCGAAACTCGACCCCTTTCCTTTCAGATGAATCGATTTACGAAAAGAACGGTCATTACAGTTAGAAGAAAAATATATTACATTTTAGATTATTCAGAAGCAGTTTACATATTATAACTAGAAATTATTATCATTTTTTCCCTCGACATACTATTATATTTACCCATACGATTTCATTTCCTTTCGCACGGACGGAATCCCGGAAAGAAAGGTCGTTACAGTCAAACTCGAAAGGATCCCGAAAGGATATTGCAACGTCCAACAATAGAAAGAACGTACTCCAATTTTTAACTTTTATAATTATTTACATGTCCGTCGGACGTGATTTATGGCCGACAGACAGAGTGGAAACATCAAGAGAGAGACGCGTTCTTCGCGAAACTCGAAGAAGAAAGTTCCCGCTCGCGAAAAGTAAACGTCGACGAATTTAATTTCGCCCGACACATTGCGCTAACCGATTCGGGAAACGTAAGGAAATACGCTGGTGTAATAGTAATGAGTTTTTTGCAGGAGCAAAGTGTATGCGAATTCGTAGGTCAGAGAGCGGAATTAAATTCGGTCTGTTCAAAGTCCTTTAAGTGAGTTTCGGATCGGAGTCGAGTAAGTTTTCTGCGGAGGAATATAATTGTGATGTAGTATTGTGTGAATTATTTGGTATTCAAATTTGAATTCTTGTTTTTTTAATCTTACTATAATAATATATATTTAATTTTCTTTGAAAAATGTAGTTAAATTAATTTTAAATTATTCAGCTATACGAATGAATAGACAATGAATAAAAAAAATAATCAATCTGGTATTAATTAAAAAGAAACGTTTCACGTTAATGGGATAGAACTGTTTATTCTTTTAAGAATTCTTTATTTGGAAGAATTTAATGAGTGTTACAGACATACGACTTTTCTTTTTCACCCTCCGTTTTCTGCGTTTTTCTTCATGTCGGTGAGAGATACGGAAACTTTCAGATTGACAGAATGAATTAAAAATTTTCAAAAGCTGTCTCTGGCATTCGTCACAATTTTCCCGTTGCATTTGAAGAAATAAGTAATTTGCTTCTTTTTTCTATACCCGTACAATCCAAACAAACTCGAAAAAAAAAACACAGATGAATTTCAAATGGTTACGTTCCATTTATAAAATTTAATGAATTTTAACTTGTTTAATTTCATGTCTGACATTTGAACATATTCCTGTGATTTATTAAGAGTTTGTAGAAGTTACGAAAATTTGAATATTACGTGTACTTTACATTTCGTACTTTCTTGTACGTTTCATGAATACATCTTTATATTAAAATAATTAAATTTATCAAAATACGACGAAAATTAGTTAAATAACTAATGGTGAACGTATTTCGTAAAAAATTAAAGATGTATAAAGATTTAAAAGTCGATTTATTTATTTAAAAAAGATCTTATTACATCAAATTATTTTAAGTGTCAATAAAAATATTATATTAATTCCCAAGAAAGAAATAAATAAATATTTAATTAAAATAATAAATTATATTCTTCCCTATACTCATTCCACGATTAACATTCCACGAGAAAACCAACAGAGCACTAACGAGTAGCCAACACCAACCACGACGTTAATCTCTACGGATTTTAAGGATCTTTAACTAGAGATCAACGAGCCTAGATCCCGGTTAATCCCCGTCGAATCAAAGCGGCACTTTAACACATTTGCAATTTCCCGCCTCCGGCACGGCGGACATTATTCCGTCTATTATTTCGGCGGGAAGAAGTCACGTCTCGGCCGTATCGATCTGGCCGAAATTAAGTAAAACTCCGGTGATCCTCCGCTTTTCCATCGGCGGTGTTTTTCCGACCCCCCCCCCTCCGGAAAAGTCGCCGTGCCCGTGTAATAGAAAAACATAAATTCGGGATGTATTCGCGAACGTAGCGGGAATTTTAAAGCGTGCTATACTTTGTCACGTCGCACCTACAAGAGCTCCAATGCGAGGAGGAATAAAACTGTCTCTGGCGACCCGCTTTACCGTTTCGATTAAATCTATGCGTTTTCTCTTCGGAAAAATGTATATAAGGGATGTTTCGGAAAATGTATACATTCCAGGAATCGTAATTGATGTTATTTGTGTTGTTTTGTAAATTATATTGAATATGAATGAAATTACGTCAGGTTTTTTGTATTGAAGATTGAAAATAATTTTATATGAAACGTGATATTTATATATTTTAATAAGTTTTTGGAAATACGATATAATTAGATGATATTTACAGAATATTTATGTAACATTTCGTTGTTACGTTTCCATCATAAAAATCGTTTCAACCTATAAAAAAGACAATTTCACATCAAAAATATTTAACATATTTTATTTTACCTCCGCGACGTTTAAACGACATAAAACTCTTTCAAACAAAAATAAATCTTTCAAATACACTCCTTAATCTTCGAATATACAAACCGTTCGAAAACAATCCTCAGAATATTGATACTAAAACGACGAAATTATAAAACATTTTGACTACGCCCATAAAAAGAAGGCACCGACATCAAAAAACCCAAACAACAAACACACATTAAAACCCGGCTCAAAAATTCGAAAATCGCCGCCCCCCGCAACAATCCGCAATACACAAGACGTCTTTTAACAGGCGACATAACATTCGTAACGTCCACCCGATGGCAATTTGTCGACAGCGACGCTTAAAAAACAGATTACCCCTCACTCGGCTGTATCACATTCTACGTGCCGTGTTATTATTACGGCGCCGGAAAAGCGAATTTTCCCGGAAAAGCGGGCGCGATCGTAAAACGGGCGCACAAATGAGGGCGTCAACATAAGCGCCAATATAAAAACTTTGTAATTGTGTATCCTCGGCTCGTTTTCCGCCCGGTACTACTAAATAACGGGTTGAACCGAAGATGGGCTTCTTCAAACATCGTCATAAAAGTTCGGCCCATCCCCGAGCCGATTGCGCGGCCCTCCTCGAATTTAATATTAATTAAAAATTGTCGCTGCTGCTAAATTGTCTTTGAAAAATTCATTAATTTTTTATTGCTCCCCCCTTTCGGGGGCTCCCTCGGGCGAGTCTGTCCTTTTTTTCTGCGTATTTTAAACGCAGGGGAGGGCGAGATTAATGTATTCCGCGGCAATCGGGACGAGGAGGGCAATAAACAACGAATTTGAACGCTTTAACCCGGCGAGTCCCGTTCGCAAATAAATGCCGCGAAAAAATTGCCCTTTTTCCCTGCCGCTTCTTCATAGTAGTTGTGTGAATAAATTCGAACCCTTTCGGGGAAGCGGCGTTAAAACTAATAAAGGACGAAGGCGGAAAAACGAACGGTGCACGTTCGGGTGCCGAGGTTAATTTATTCGACGTCGTAAATTGCATTTATTTGCGCGATTTCGAATTACACGAGTCGCAACAGAATTTAGACTCGCATCATTGGCCATAAAAATTGTATTTAACACTGGGACGTTTTTGAGCTTTTATATACACGGTTTATTGTGTGTGCGTCGTGGAACGGTGCACCCCTCTTTTCAGGGGAAAGCGCTTCGCAATCGTATTTCTTATTGGTTTTTGTTGAATTTTATATATTCAATCTTCTAACTGTGTATATTTACTGCAATATTAAATATTTTTTAATATACTAATCGAAAGACTTATATCTTTTTTTTTAGAAATTAATTAAAGTCTAATAAAGAGATTAAGCAATATTTTACAAAAGTTTCTTAAATACCTTTTAACATTCCCATCGCAACTTTATTAAAGCATTTTTTCTTTGAAACTTTTATTAAATAAAAAAATCAATGAACATATAAATCATATTATATTAGTATTAAAAAAAAATAACAAATATTTTTCAATACAAAAAAATCTTCAACAAGTCTCTCGATTATGTGCTGATGAGTTCAAACTTTTCAAACAAAATTTTGATTTATTTGAAATATCATCACGAAATTTTAATATTTTCTTACAATATCGGTACATACATACCACATATTTTGTATCTAGATAAAAAATGTAATATATTAATCCATCCATCGTGTACGAAAATAGCGAGTTAGGAAGCTAGAAGTGTATCACGATTCATATCGCGCCGGGTAACGTTGGACCGGGCTCGTTCAAATGAAAATACCTTTGTTGATAAATATTCGAACGTTTTCAAGTTTTCCTTTTGATATGAAAGATTCCGCAGTCGCGGTTGCGTCTCTCCTCCGGAGGAATTTAATAATCGTGCAACACGCCCGTAAAAATATGTAAATTTCTGGCTAAAACGGTGCCGAGGACGCGTGTTCACATGTGCGCCGAAAGCAATAAAATAATATTAATACAACATGCGCGGGCCGAATTTGCGAATTTCATTTGTTGTATTTGTCGGTTTTTATTTTTGTTCATTTTTTCCGGTGGGTCGCGGTATTCCGCCGCAGCTATGCAAATAATTTAATAATAAATTCGGGTTTTTGCGCGGGTAAAGTTCGGGCAATTTCAAAGTCGCTTTGCGGTTAAATGTGCCGTAACGGATAACTCTTACGATACAATGGCGCATATAAAAAGCGAAAATATGTATTTTACGAGACACGACGAGTCGCATTTATTAAGCGATCGTTTGTCTTGGGCCAAATTTCAAATTGCGCAGCTTTGCAGCCATTTGTCGGAGAAATGAGAAAAATCCTCAGACGTTGTACGCGCTATATTTCCAAACATAATAAAATATTTAAATTGTTTCATAGAAGATTATTAAATTTCATAAATTTTCACTAACGAATATCTCAAACTACTCAAACTCAATCATTTTTTTTTCATTGGGACAGTTCTTTTGTGAATTTTAATGAAAATTAATGAAAGATAAATTTTCATATGAACATTTTATTTTTTATTTTAGAGAAAATTATTTTTTATGTAAAAAAAACAACGCAACGGGTTTAGCAACGCATTTCAACATTGAAAACAGAAAAATGCCAAAGTGAAGTTAATTTTTTTACCGGCAGTCTCGAAGGTGTCGTTAAAACCTGAACGAAGCAAACCAGGAAACTCTTTTTCTAGAACAACTTTTGCCCGGTCAAATCTCGAAGGAACCGGGAACAGGATGAAATATGAGTGTCTGTTGCGAGACGAACACACAATGGGAATGGAAATCCCGGAACGGGAGGGACGGGATAAATAACTAATTGATTGAAGAATTACACCCGCGAAATGCACTCGGATATTATCTTATACTATTCATTTTGCAATTTCAGTTGGAAACACCAAATATTCAATTTTGTATTATTATTAATATTATTATTATTATTATTATTATTATTATTATTATTATTATTATTATTATTATTATTGTTGTTGTTGTTGTTGTTGTTGTTGTTGTTGTTATTATTATTATTTAAATTACATGATAATAATTGTATTAAATCATAATTATAATATGCCATTTACCATGAAATGAAAGCCTCTCTGTTTATTTTTCATTCATAATGTTAATTAGCTTAATTTGCATTAAAATCTTTTTGCAATTTTTATTTAATGATTAAATAGACTAAACTATTTTAGATTCAACTAAGCATAGAGAGAATTTTGAATAGATAAATTTTAATTTTATAATATGATGCATTTTCACGTAATAATTTTCAATATTAAAATTTCCAACTGATTTTTGAGTAGAATTGGAAATTTTTCTCAACTACTCTGAAATACGATAAGTAGAATAATATAAGTGGAATACGATAATCAAATTGGAAGTATTTATCATGCAAAATAAATATTTTATTCACAAAATAAACAAATTTCCTCCCAATACCCTCGTATTATGTTTATTAAAAAAATACTCATATTTTTCCACTTAAACCTCACATTATATCATATAATTGTCATATCGACTGAAAAAACACAAATTGACTATTTACTTCTACATATAAATTGACTATTTTGACATCAATGTGAAGGCTAACTCAGTTATTCAAAGCAATATTATGGGCTCTATAAGACCGATGTCCCAAAAGGGGGTTACGCCATGAATTTGGAAAGCACTGCTCTAGTTGATTATGCAGATGATTTAATAACGCGTTCTTAATTAAAACCACATGTGATCTAGTGTATGCGAATTTTATACGCGCCCACCCACAACGTAGACTCCTTTGATCTCGCAAAAATGAATTTTTGAGTCAGACTCGCATCGCTTGTACCACCAAAGTTAAATTATTAATCGGGGGAATAAATTAATTTTGAGGGTAGTCAAACGCAAGAAGTTCTGCAACGTCTCGCGCAAAAGGTAGCCATTATCTGCAGGTGGTAATAGATTAAAGTCTGATCTTTTGAGGTCTTATTTGATTGTTATTTGTAGTCTATTTTTAATGAAGAGTTTATATTTCAAGAGTATAAAGTTTATTCGAAACGAAATTGATTAACAATAAAGTATCGAAAAGTACAAAGAAACTCGAAATAACTCGATTAAAAAAGGTGTTATTGTTGAGTTTCGTCGAAAACTTTTACTAAGAATACGAATTCTTACGATGAAAATCAATTCTCAGAATGTCTTAGAATTCAAACATATACTATACATACAAAAAAAAACACTAATCCTTTTACAAACACAACGAAACGAACGCGTACACAATTCGTCAACGCAAAAAAAGAATATCACAACTTCAGAAAGGCCCAAGGAATTAAAAAGAGGACTTTTCCGCATCGGCTGGCCCTCGTCCACGCTCACAACAATACAAAACCCGCACACCCTAACATAATATAACCCTTTCGTTCTTTCGAGTGGTAGGGTCCGAAGTGCTTCAAAGACTCGTCAGCGACGCTGTCATGGCCAGCGGGGCCAGAACTTTATTTTTTCGCTTGTGTGCGAGTGTTATTTTTCTATTTTTCGCAAAAACCGCAACGGCAAAGCCCCTTCCGTGGATTTTTGGCGCCTTTTGCGAATGGGAAAGTGGGCGGCTTCCCTTTTCCGGTAAACACGTCGCGTGAAAAAAGCTCGCCGAAAGGGTTAAAGGATTTTTCGGCCAATTCGCCATGTTGGCTAATTCGGTTCTCGATACTGTGCGCAAGTCGTTTTTGTGTCGTTTGAAGGGTCCAGTTGTGCTTCCGGTCGGAAAAATCGCTGTAGAAATTCCCGGTATTTGGGGATGTATTTGTATTATAAAAGATTCATTATTTGATTTAAAAAAAAATATTTGAAATGGTGCATTTGTGTTTTGAACGCCGATAAAAAAATGAAACCACTAGAATTTTCATGCGTCATTTTATTGACGTTGAAAATGTCACAGACAAAATGACAAATGGTATTGTTGAAATGCTATCAATCGATAACACTCGAACAAATACGTATATAATTCGTACATACAATATTTTATTCCGTTCAAATAAAATAACCTCAATCACTTGAAATCACATTACACAACGGCACTACAATTTCGAAACGCCGTCACAATTTCATCAAATTCAGATGCAAACTTCAATCACACATGTAAAATACAACCAGACAAGCGTTCTCGAAGATTTTGATTTAATTTCGAAATTATTCACCGAGGCTTCCGTTTACTTTGCCCAACACACATCCTTTGCAGAACACACATACATCAAGCTCCAGCGGCGCCCATCTTATCTCAGCCGAGCGCTTGTTCAGATTAAGATGAGTTATTAATTGCTGCAACAACTCGGCGAGGACATGAACAAGCCCATAACGCGCACCTTGCCTAAAACATGATATGGCCAAGTGTAAATCATTCGATTCGAAGAAGTCGTACACAACAGCACCTGGTGAGCGGTTACAGCAGGCGCGGGCTGTTTTCTTTATCTAGTCGAAAGGCGGGCTTGTTTCTCACGGTTAAATTACTTGAGTGTGTGTATGTATGTATATGCTGTGAATACTTGGCGAATTTATCGTTTGCAGTGTGGAAATTTTGTTTCAAAATTAAAACTAGTAAATTAGGTGAAACGCGCACCATTGGCGCACTACGGGCGCACTGCCGCAGCGAGTGCCAAATATTTGGAAACGTTAATATATAAAAAGTATGTGATATATTAATATAATTAATTAATTGACTTCATTATAAATTGCATGTAATTTTTTTTTTATTATTGCATATACCTGATATATCAGAGAAAAATAATTTTCAAAAAATTATCTATATCTAATATTTATGAATCAAAATATTACAAGTCAATCTAAAGGATATTTTTAAAATTGGTTGATTAATAATCAATTTAGCCGAAAAAATCCTTTCAAAAATTTGTTTTTGTTCGAAACAAGTTTGACGATTCACAATTGTTTTATATTAAAGGAAAAATGTCGTTTCGACAGGCAGGTATGTATAATACGTCGGACGCACTCTTAAGAGGAAATTAATTAGAAAAAGTAGCGTAACAGCCGAGTAACAGGTGTCTCAACTAATTGCGTCACGCACCGACGCAAAATAATACCCCCGGCTTAAACTTTATTCGTCTTCTTGTCCGAAGAAAACTCACTTTGTCTAACTTAGCCCTACGCCCTTGCTAAAGACACCGACCGGCCGCTCGCTGGGGAAAAAAAATGTGATTTTTCCCGGTACAAATTTTTTCCGTGAGAAAAAATGAGGTGTTCTAAGATGTCCGTGAGGGCCGGCCGCCCTCGACGGTGTAAGACCTGAAAAAAGAAACATAAATTCGGCCAATTATGAACTTTAAACAATTCGTCGAATGCTAATTAGCAAACAAATTCTTTTCGGCGATTGTTCGCCG
Organism: Hydropsyche tenuis; assembly: GCA_009617725.1. Lineage (NCBI taxonomy): Eukaryota > Metazoa > Arthropoda > Insecta > Trichoptera > Hydropsychidae > Hydropsyche > Hydropsyche tenuis. The sequence continues at coordinate 1,750,298 of VTON01000008.1, forward strand.
GTCCTCTCTTTCCTTTGTGCCGAGAAAGTCGCGGGACTGATTTATCATTCTAATTGCCAATTATATGAATGTATATAAAAATTAATAATAGCTGCAGATGATTTCTGTGGAAAAAAAAATCATATTTTTTTATATAATAGATACAATAAATGAGCGCATTGACATTTACGCGAGAGGATCTTCAGCAATAATCACGTAACACTTTGAACTTCAAAGGTCTTATTTATAGCAGACGAAAATCATTATGTTACAACAACAATATGCAATCTAAAAATTATTATTTTGAACCCTCGATTTTCATCATAATTCGAAGAACGAGTATATTTTGAAGAATGCCAGCCCGGCATAGGGTTTTCGGCCATCAACGCAACGTGCCGCAGGTAGTTTGGCACAAGTTTGGCCCAATATCTTGTGGCGGTAGCGAGCATTACTTAATTAAATAAAAAGTTGAATAATAAGCCATTTAAATTCAGGAAGCCAACGCCGACGCCATGATTATGCACAGTCGCGCGCTCGACATGTTAAGTTACGCTAATTATTACACATAGTGCGCTTGAGGCGAGACGCCGTTTATTACTGTTTCAAAATATCGATATTTTTTATTTAAGTATTATATTTTTTGTGTATTTCGAGTAATTTTTAAATAGTATGAATGTATTCATTAATACAAACAAAGTCTTCAACGGTTTAGTATTTTTGAATGTATTGTGAATTTAAGTGATACATGGCTTGCTTAGAAAATAAATATGATTGATTACCATATCTGAAACTATTTTATAAAATAATTTTTGTTTCAGTACTATATTAAGTTCTTTTGAACTATACGGTGGATACTATGTAATAACATAATATTTTCACAAACACAATACTTTCGATATTATCAAACAACCCTTTTCCATCAGTAGACATTGTGTAATACAAGTTGTCAAAACAAGGGCGGTCATTTCGAAATTAATTATTTATTATAAAATAATATATCAAACGATTTAAATGTAGGTCAGAAAATGTCTAAAAGCTAAGAAAATTATTAGTTCTACAAGAACCGTAATAGTGTATAAATTATGCATTTTCAAATAACGTATGTTGGCCGACTTGATTAATAAATTCCGAAGTAGGAAAAACAAATTTGAACGAAACGTCGGAACAGTTCGGAAAAGTTACTCCGACACCGTATCGAAACCGCAATGGCGGACGCAAGAAAACATGTTAAAAATTAAAAAAGTTTTTCACAATCTTTTGATTTATACACACTAGTGATAAACGTCCGGAGCAGCCGTTCGGCACTCTTACAAACTTCCCCCGAAGTTATTTTTCCGACAACACAAACGTAAAATTTCCACGCGGGAAAACTCCTAATTGTCGCGCCAACTATTCGCGCCGCTTTTCCCGGGAAAATTTCCCATACGCGTGATTGACGCCGGGAATTTTCCCCGCGGGCCGTTCGTTCATTATGCGCCGTCACATTCGTAATGCCGGCTTGTCGCCCGATTTGACATGTTCGTTTTGATTAGAAGTCTCTGAATTTAATTAGCGGGACACTGCGTTTATAAAACGAGGCCTCGGGATTGAAGCTCGGATATAATCGCTGTAAAAGTTTCAGCGGCCACATATTGCCGCTGAAACGCCGCAATAAAAGTGCCGCTTTATTGCGTCGGTTTCGAAAATTGCGCATGAAGTTCGAACGATGAGGGGCGTTGCAAATTTGTCGAAATTGCAATTTTGATCTAGGTGCGTCCGCAATAAATAATGTTTATTGCAGCGTCTTGTTAATGACGAAATTTCGATTAGTATGGAAATTAGCGTAAATTTACATTTCGTTTACTTTGTGCTGCTTTCGCGAGCGAATGGCCTTCCATGAGAAAGTATCAGCGAATTTGAATTGTAATTTTATTAAAATGTTGCTTATATAAATGCGAGTTTCTTATCATGCGTCACTATACGTATTTTTCGAACTGAATATTTGACCTTGTCAAATAAATGAATATAAAATTAGCCTAAGCAGAATTTCAATGAATATTTTAACTGATCTTTCATACCGACTTCATATCTGACATAATAATAAATACAATTCACGCAACATAAGTATACAAAACATAATTCTTTACACAGCCTTTTTAAAGGTTAAATAAGAAATTATTTTTTTGCTCAAATGAATACTTAGTCAAAGAATATTATTTTTTTCTTTTATTTTCATATCCTTTTGATCATATCGTATGGAAAAATTGAAATTACACAAAATACATTCGTATATGCAATACAATTCCATTTATTTACGTTCAAATAGAGACGGCGATCCAATTACAATTCAATTTAGAAATTCTTCACATAAAAGGACATCACATTAATAAATTAATAAATACAACGAAATTCCTCCACAGTGACTATCAATATACGAAACCATAACGGCGACCGAGCAAAAATTTCAGCTCCGAGAAAATTTCATATTCTCCTCCCCCCCTCGTGAACGCCCCTCACCCGTGCACACCGGAGGCTGTAAATTCCTTGTCGACAATACACCGCCGCTGGCTGCATTATATTGGAGCGCTATATTACCGCTTTAAGGCTTATAAACTAGGTATTAAGTTGGCCGTATTGCGCGCCGGGGCCGATTCATAAAAGAAGCCGCTTTCCACCCGAAGTCCGCTTTTCCACCCCCCGGGTCCGCTTTTCCTCTCTCCGGTCAGGGTTTTCCGGGCTCTTCCACTTTCACCCCTATGGCTGACGGTTATCGGTAAATATTTTTGTCGTGTATATTATATATACGATATGTCGTGGGTGTGTGTGTGTTTTGTGTGCGACATTCCGCGAGGGTAAGATATTGGCGGGATGATTGGACGCGACGTGACGGCGAATTGTCGTTTTTACGGATTCGCGTTTCGGCTGATTAAATGTGAATGATTGTTGTAAATTGTCGAAAAATAGCTTTTATCTGTAATGATGGATTATATCGTTAATTTTATATGTTTTTTTTTTCAAAAATTCATGCTCATATTATTTGTGAACTTAATTTAAGTAAAATACGTTTTTCGGATTCTCATTCTAGGAATGTATTAAAAAATATAATATCAAAGTAATTGATAATTTTGAAAAATAAGGTTTTTCATCCTATAATTAATAAATAATATTGTAATATAATATTATATATTTTCTCATATTTTAGATTTCTTAATAATCTGTTCAAATTTTTCAGTAATGTGAATATTTTTTAAGCTTTCATTAAATCTCTCATGAAATTAATTTTTTCATTAAAAATATATATTTCCATACATATTTCACAACATTATTTATTCTAATTTAATAACTTACAACTTTTTCCAATACATTATAGAAAAAAAAACATATTTTCTTAATATTCATATGAAAATAAAATGCTAGAAAAATATTGAAAAGCTTTTAAGCCAGTTCAGAAAATAAATATATTAAACAAACTTACTTTCTCTCCAACTAAACTTTTTCCCTTAAAATATTATAATTTTTTTATAAAAGTTTCACGTCGAATTTTTTCTTATATTAATAATCTTTGTTTTGTTTAATCACACACTGTTTTGTGGTGTTGTATCGATGCCCGTTTCTTTATAAAGAGCTCGTTATAGCCTCGATAGGTCTTCAAAAGATCGGCATGAAAAGCTCGCCGCCCGTTTCTATGACAGGTGAAATCCCACGGGAGCTTTTGAAAGGGAAACGTTTCTTTCAGCGCCATCGCAATACATAAATACTGAATAAATTTCTTCGACGGGGACGTGAACGTAAATTTTTCAACGATAATTTCTATAGTGGGCATACAATGTTAATTTCATCAATAAATTCAGTATGCCTCTTTTATGTAATTTTCTTTTATCAGTTATTGGAGATCGATAAATATAATTTGATTGAATTTTAAATATACATATATCAAAGATTGGATTAAAATAAATTTTAGTAGTCAATAAAAAAATCTTCATGTTTAAACATTTTATTATAAAGAAAGTTTAAAGTAGATTTTCTAATATGTTTCTTATTCAATCTTTAAATTATTTGTTTTATTTATATACTGCCATAAATATTATAAAATTTACTATCAAATGGACAAAGGAAAACCTTCCTTTTGTACAAATATAAAAATTCAAACATATCACGAACGATCTGTTGAATGTGATCTTATTTTTGAAATTTACCGATACCGAGACCGCAGACTGCCAGCGCTCCTAGAGATTTCTTTATGCGCCGATCTAGGGGCACACAAGTATGAAATTGGTTCCCCTAGGAGGTGGGACCTAGGGGGAGTGAGGGGGTGTTTTATTCAAGAAAGCTCACGGCTCGGTTAACTTATCATACGGGATGGTAGGCCAGAAACTCTCGTAAATTCGAGGATATCCCCCGGCGAGGAGGCGACCCTTCGAAGGCCGTCACTACTTTGTGGTGACGCCACAAAAAAATTTGGGAAAAAACGCTTGTGGATGTATGCGAAATGCGGAAAAAAGGATGGAGGATGTTCGTGATGCTGATGGAGAGGAATTCGCTGAGTTCCAATAGTGCTGGATATATTTCGAACATTGATTATGTATTATGTGAAACTGATCTTATTATCGAAATAAAATATATATTTAAAAAATGTGAGCATATAAAATATATAATTATTGGAAAAATTTAAATTTTAAAATATGTGGAGCTCTGAATTCGGTACGCGACCCGCTGCAATATTGAAACGCAAACGTGTACCATTTTCTGTCATTCGATTCGAATTTTTAAAACGCATTGCAGAAAATTTATGAACGCCATGCGTTTATACACAAACGCGCTCGTATAATTTTTTTTTTTTCATATTCGAGAGGACATCCTGTCGAAATATCAAATCCCGTCAGTTTTTGCATGCGAAATTCGGCTCGTTCCGGCCTATTTTGAAAGTTTACGTCAGAATATTACACGCGCGCGTCATTCTGCAGGCTTATCGCAAATATTTAAATAACAATCGACGCACAGTGAGCGAATTCAATTTTCGAAAAATTCATATACGCGAAATGATGTATTTTTCGAAAAAAATTCGAATATTTGCGTGATCGCTCATTCAACTCGTACCCGATTAAGCACTCGAGAAATTAAAATGAAACTGTAAGTATACACTGGAATCAGAACGGTTCAAGCGAAATTTAATTTTTATTTTTCATTGAATTTGTAATTGGATTTTCATGATTGCAATCAAATAAATGACTTTTCTTTATATAATATTATATTTCATTTTACGATAACTGCTGAGATATGTAGTGCTCTAATTGCAAAGTATGTAAATTTTGAATAAATTGATTACACTCATAAATTTTATACTTATTTAAAGCCACTAGAATTTTTATTGATTAATTTAATATTTTTTCTATATAGGTATATACCATCAACATTAATTCTTCGACATAAAGCTAAAAATAAAATATAATACTAAAACTACGTCTTGTCAAATTGTCAATCACTCGCCTTAATATAATATTAACAACGCCTTACATAATTGAACCCCATTGATCGATCGAAACCAATACGTTCGACATAACTAAACCAAAAACACTGTTATGAACATAATCGAATGAAACCCAACAAAAATAAAATACTTTAAACACACGGCCTCCCAGAATAAAAAACGTTTATTTCGCGATATTTCACCACCGTTTCAGCACAGGGGCGATAGATTAGAACAACATATGCGAACGTCGGTCCGAAACGATACACATCCACTATATCAAAATATTTATATGACCCACACTTTCGCACAACACTCACACTTCGGCACGAGGGCAACGACGAGTTTTTGTTTGCGCAGCGCGTGTACGTAAACATTTCCTTTGGAATTTCGCGTTTGGGACCCTGCTGTGCTAAATTTTGGCGAAAATCTGTTGATAGCCCTCGGAGCTTTGCTTTCACGACGTCGACCCGTGGACCTCGAGTTCGGGGTCGCTTGTTTGTTTAGGTCCGGCCAAACATTCGTGATTCATGTCGAATCAATTCGATGTCATACCGATATGTCATACGTGCTGGTTCACTATGGAAAAAATAAATAAATCGGTTTCGCTCCGACGGCGATCAATTTGGACTCCCCTTGGGATAGGGGACATCAAAGTGGAGGAATTTGGGCAATGGGAGTATCCCGCTGGAGACTAAGAGAGGAATGGAGAGTTTACTATCGAAAGTCGCTGTTTTTGTTGAAATTATTTGTAAGTGATAATTAAAAAGTATTGCGGAGACCTGGAAGTGTACAAAAGTAAGCTGAAAATTATGTTGATAATTATTATTTAGAATCTCGATAATATGAAAAATGATTATGAAAAATTAATATTTTTATCAGAGGCCCTTTCTTTGATCATTTTAAATTTTCAATGCGGCCCACTGGCCAAAAAGTCTGCCCAGGCCTAATTTAGACGAATCCAATAGTTAAGCTCACCGAAACCAAGATTATATTTAGTCATTTAGCAAAGATAAAATATTGATATTCAATTCAAATAATCACCTATTATTTATCGTTATAAAATTCTAAAAATCGTTAAAACATCTAATAATATATTTTATACAAAAACTTTATCTTTAAGAATAAATCTTTATATCATAAAAATTTGAATATTCTAAATTTAAAACGGGAAGACATTTTTGCGATTTCCTATAAATTCCCCTGGGAGGGTATCGTGTTTTGATTCTGTGACCCTGAAAGAGGCCCCCACCATCTCGATATATTGCCAATTTTCTGAAAATTATAATAAAACAGTCGACGTTTGTCGTGGTAGGGGATATCTGAAGGGGAACCAGAGGATGGAAAAGGCCAAAGAGCGCAATTTTCCCCCGAGGAAGATTTCCATTTAAAACGCTGTCCGTCCATGCCCTATTTCCACTACGTATGTACTTCACGAGACGGGTGTACTGGAAAATCGGTTCGAGTTTCGACTTGATTTTTAGCATGAAATATTATGTAAATAATAATATTGACCTACGTTTTACGAATGAAAAAAAAAAAAAAACAAATTGGGTACGCGTCGATAGACTGTGTTTCGGATAATCGAGAAAATATAAGATATTGCTCGATAAAAAAGCCAATTTCAAATATATGTACGTTCATGAGTCAAATCAATTTTTATGAAAAAAATTCTTTATTCTCTATTTTTCAAGCTTTTATTTTACTCAAAAATACATTTTTTCCACGAAAAATAATAAAATAATCTGTCTTAACATAACAAAGGCATCATTATCTTTCATACAACATTGTAAAAATATGATAGAGTACATAATAGCATGAAACGGATTTATAAAATCATATTTAAGCTTTTCTTTAATACTGAAAGAGTCTGATAAATTGATTAAAATCGAAATACGTTGTTATATAAACATCAACACCAAAGTAATTTTAAATTATTATATAACAAAACAATTACATTTTATCAATCAAAAAAGCTATAATAAACATGATTAAAAAGGCAATATATTAATTGCTCGAACACATGCATGAGAAATCAATCGGATTATATTAATCCATTAACTTTTCTTAGCTTTAGGGTCGTATATAAACGCGCTCTTCGCGTGCACGCATACGAAATTTTCCCGACGTATTTTATGCGATAAATATAAATTACAAAAGTAGAACGGATCCGTTATGAATTCGAATTTTTCAAAATTAAAATAACAAAGTCACTTTATTCCGACACGAAAAATTATTAAAACATAAAGCGCCCACTTGAAAGCCTTCGCAAAATAACCTTTGAAAAAGTAGCATGCATCGATTCACAAATTAATACCAGAATCGAAGCTATATTTAAATAAGCCTAAAGAGCTTTTAGATTTAAAAGTACGCTTGTTTTAATACGTAAAGCACTCAAAATTTAAATGATTCAATCCGAATATCCGACTGAATAAACTATTTTTTTATCCATTTTCGATTAACAGAGTTGGGAAAATATTTTAATAAAATTTGAATATTCTATCCCTTATATATAATAATTTGTGGAAAAAACTTACCTTGGAAGGCAAACATAGGTAGGAAGATGATCGTCAGCTGAACGGCAAGGTGACACACCGACGTCGTACATGAGTAGCACTTTCGCCTAGTTTTATTCATTTTCACATTCAATTCTAGGAATATTTCTGGATTCAATTTGAAAATTTAGCGGGTGAGTTTTGGCACAACATTTTTGCGTATCGTAAACGTCTCTTTATCGACGAAAAATATTATACTTTTCTGACGATATCACATCTTTTCGACGAGAATGTATTTGTCGATATTGACACGCGTCCGTTTGTATCGTGCGCTAGTTTCATCTTCAAGTCTTCAGACCTGCGAAAACAAAAATAAAATACATTATTATATATAAATTTGTTAAATATTAATATAATAATGAGAAGGTTCTCAGAATTAAATAATTATTTTAATTTGCGTAAACAATGAAATATTTCAAGGATACACTCTATCGTTCCAGTAAATCTTTGTTAGTATCGTAAAAGTATGCTATTATAAAATAAAATAGATTAGGGTTTTATACTGAAACTTTTAGTCTATCGACAAGTATATAGTTGAAGAACCACCACACTTCACGTACGGAAAATCGGGGTCGATTTTATGATACCTACATCTGCTTTTGGGGAAAAGCAAGAAGAGTGCGCAACGGACGAGAAAGTAGGAGGACGGGCGAAGGAAACTTACTTTACACACAGTTTTGGCTGTGTACTTTTTACGGTAATTTATTGCCGGCCGGGTCACAAAGGGCTAAGAAAGATATATGAAAAGCCTCCCCAGCCGCGTTCAACTTCCGAGAGGATCGCTCTTTTTAGATCCCTTTAGCGGCGAAAGCAGAGACACGACAAGCAGAAGGGAGCACTTTTTAAAGCGCAATTGTTCCGCGAACTCGCTGTTCGGTACTTAATTAGGTACTACCTCACCTGCGAATCAACTTCCACCCGATTTATAAGGTTCGATGTCGAAATTATTCCAATTAATTACGTCAACGATTCGGGTGTGTGATCCAAATTTATGTTTTCAAGTTCAAATAATAATTTTAAACTTAAGAAAAATTTATAAAATTTAATTTTCAATGAAACGTGATACGCATCGTTAGTATAAAAAGTCATTCAAAATTTTCATTCATGAAAAATTTTTTATTGAAAATTCTTTTCCATGGAGCGTTTTCGGAGCACGATATTTTTTTTAATATTAAACATAAATTAGCATACAAATAATGATCGTTTCGATTTTCCTTTGACGCCCCGGCGCACACTCACAGCTATTTTATTCATTTGACTTTTTTCCGGCGCTCTCAAAGAGCGAAATTTCCTTTTCGAGAATAACGCCTTTATACACTTATAAACACGATTTTTTTTCCCGCTCTCTCCTTTTTTCCTATAATATTCGCACCTATCAAAGACGTCTTGTACGTGTTTTCCTTTCATCTGCTTACACAGAAGTGAGCTTTGCTTTTGGTGCGGTCGTACACATGCTTATATCATGCGCTCGTGAATAACGGTCGGTAATGAGCGCGTAAAAAAGTTCGCGTTTAGTTCGCTCTTTTTTTTTCGGAAATTTATGCAGGTACGAATGGAAATGTGTGTCGTCATCTTCACTTGAATGGACTTTGGGGCTTTCTGTGGAGGTAATTTATTCAAACAAGTCGTTTATCTCCGCGAAAACCTCATAATTGCGGACAATAAAACGTACCGCGTATACGGCTGGTATTATTTTATAAGAGGCGCTTTAGGTGAGTTTCAAATGTAACTTTCATACTTTTGTCAAGTGGTTATACTTAAAATGAAGAAATAAAAAAAATTATAAGTGCGTATTATACTTTAAACGCATCAAAAATTTCATACATAAATAACATCGTTTTAAAAGTATTGAATGTATCTACATATAGTCAATTATCACACAAACACGTGTAATATAATATGATTATTGTCTGTACTGCATAACTTGTTCCACTTTTAACAAACCCGAAAATGAATAAAACTATTCGTATATTCAACTTTGCTTTCGATTATTTTCACCGTTTTTCAAATTTTTTTTCGTTATCATATCGGCGCCGATCGCCCAATAAAACATCATTTTCGCATGCGAATATTGATTTTTGACAAAACAAATATATGTAAATAAGCGACACACACACACACACACACTAATAAAAACAAACATTCGGCATACTAAACGCCACGCATTAACGAACCATACGCTTTATTTTATATGTAAATTAAATTAACGGTCCGCGCCCGAGGACTTAATTCGCAATATTTCACCCGCCGGGTGATTCGGATAATTCGCACAAAAGGAAACACACACTCGCCGAACAACAATAAAATAATATTTCTGGCGGGGCGGGGGAGGCAAAAGTTAATAAATAAAACGAGATAAGTTGGCCGCCCCGAAAGTTAATAAAACAAATTTCGGCGGCTAATAATTCCGCTGCGTTGCGTGCTGCGGGGTGAAATTTCACAATTTCACTCGGCCGCAGAATATTTATCGGTGTTCTAATATCATTATTAAGCATTGCGATTTCGGGTGGGTTGTGGGTGGTTTTTAGATGGCCCACGAAGGCTTTAGGGGGTGGTTTAAGGGCGGAAGGGTTGTGCGCTTTTGTACCGCGCATAGAAAATAAGCGGTGATTTATTTTACGGGCGCTTTCGCTTTCCGTTCGTTTTTAACGTAATTATTGCCAAATATTGATGTACCGTGTGTGTGCGTGTTTATTCGTATGAATGGTAGGGTAGGGTCTTTTGAGCGAGGAGTAATTCATGTCGAAGATTATCGGAATTATCAAAGTTTATATTTGGGGATTATTGCTTCACTTTTATGCGGAATGAAAGCAATGATTCGTTTTATCGAAATATTAATCTTTATGAGTTGAATTTTCGCTTAATTTATGAGTTTTGAATGTTAAGGTTTTAATTTTATGAGGAAGGAAGTAATAAGATTGTTTCATGTGTGAATAGTTTTTAAACGAAAATTTATGTTATAAATAAATTTGGAAGAAAATCTATTCATGTATGTATTATAAAAATGTATGTATATATGGGGAAAAATTACAATTCAGTTTTTCATATTGAAAAACCTATTATATGATATAATTTTTTCGACCCAAAAAGTACAAAAATATGATCGGATTCGACCATAATAATAAGATTTCATCGAATTTATTTATGTAAACTCGGTGAAAGACGCACGATTTTATTTTTATATAGTATTTTTCATTTGCATAAAAAAAATGTATTATATTTAACTAAAATAAATTTCATTAAATTCAGTCTTCAAAATATATTACGATATATTTCTAAAACTGAATTAATTTTCGAATAAATAGTGAAAAATCAATTTTTTTATATACCACATAAAGAAGAGGCAAAAGGACACGAAAATAATGTGACCTTTAGTCACTTTATAAATAAAATCAACCTTTATTTGACAAGTTGAGGTTTTATATTCTGAAATCCAACAAAATTTAATTAATGAACAAATTAATTCTTATCGTTACAATACACAATATTTTAAGCTTATGAGCCGCATGTTTAATTCAAAATGATTATGTCGATTTAAACGCCAAGCTAAGCTTAAGCTTATAACGAAAGCGATTTTCATTATTGAAATCATTTATTTGAAATTCATTTTATAATTCGTTTATATAAAACGCTAGCTCACGATTTTCATCCCCATTGTGTGCGTAAGCAGGACTTCATTTTTTTTATTATCCTTTTAGTTCTTGAGATAAACAATAGAATATCATCGAGTTTAATAAAAAAAATTATATTTCCAAGTAAAACCCTCCATCTGTACAGAATAAAGAAACTTTATCCTCTTAACGTCGCTTTGATTTCATTTTGGTGAACGTTGTTATGAATACTTTATTTTCTTTATTCGAAACCCAACATATAATATATGGAAGCAACAAGTGAGGGGACACATTTTCACGTGTCATTTGTTCTAGCATTCACATATTAAAATTACCCACACAAAAATTGAATGCCGTATTACAATATCACATAGAATATAATAGACGTAGAATTTTCCACGATAGAATTTTAATATTGAGAATAAATCCATTATTTCCACCTGCCATTATACGGCAACAAAGGAAATAAGATGTTATTTCGGATGGAGCTGTCAATTTCTCGCCCGGTGGAGCATGAAGGGCGTCGGCACCGGCAAGAAAAGTAAATGAAAGAAGAAAAGAAGCGAAAAAAGAAAGAAAACCAGTATAAAAAAATTGGAAGACGAGTAGCATGGAGCGTGGTCCCGTATATATCCTGGCCCCGACGAGATTGATATCTGGATAACAAATGTCCTAATGGCTCCATCAAATAACTCGTCCCCTTTTATCCCCGATGATTGTGACATCAAATAAGTCATCCGCCGAATCCTCATCTCGGGACGATTATTTCAAGATTTCTCTCTTTCCCGCAGATACGTCGCTCATGAGAAATTTTCCAATTCCGCTTTTATTCCCGCCTTTTTTCCCTCCGTGCGTACGTTTCAATTTCACGCGGGTTTTGTTTGCCGGAACGGCCGTCGGCTAATTTCAGAATCTTAATCAAAATGCGGAACACTGAGAAGGGTTGCATTCGGAGATAGGAGAGCTTCTCGAGCTTGAATGCACTGCTAATGCACCGGGGCTATGAAACATTCACGGTGAGTGCTCGTTGCACTCGACGCTCTTCGCTTCTTAACGTATGACTCGACTAATTTCAGCTGAAACACACTACAGAGAATTCGCGCACGTGTATTCTGAGATTCCGAAACCTGCTTTATGAGGTGTAACCGTATAAACCAGGGATCGGTAAACTTTTTGTGTAACGGGCCAAACCGTAAAAATTTGAGACACGGCTGGTCGGATATGAGTAATTTAACTCAAAGGGCAAAAAAAAAACGGGCTCAAAATAGGTATTTGGATCTCAAAATAGGTATTTGAAAATTCAAGTGCTAGTTTCAAAAAATATTTTTGTTATATATGCAGGTATAATAATTCCAAGAAAATAAATATCTATGAATAGCGCCGTATGAAATTTTTTTCATTTTTAATTGATAAAATCTATACAACGTAAAATTTTTTCAAATAGATAATTTTGGAGAACGATCACTTGATGGTCTGATAAAAACTCCTTAATTGTACGATTAAATGGATTTTGAAGTATGGAAATATTTTTTACAGTTGTATCAAGATCCGAAAGATTTAGATCCGATTAAGATTTTGTAATTATAGTTTATTAATAAATTAAAAAAATATATCTTCTGTGATTTTTTTGAGGATATAATTTCCCTTTTTTTTATTTACTTAATTTAAAATTTTCATGGAAAAATTATATTAATCCTTGAGGCGAATTGTAAATAGGCAGCGGGTGGGATTCGGCTCGCGAGCCGGAGTTTTCCGATACCTAGTCACTATAAATCACTAACGGATCAAGCTACAGCCCTTGATAAATAAATTACTCGATTCAAATATTAAAATAATATTTCAACTTGAATAAAAAATAATATGAAAACGAAGAACAATCAACGGCACTCGACAATATTATCAGGCGACCCGTCGAGTTTCCGCGAGGGCGTCTACGACTCTCGACCGAATCGGACACTGTTTTTTAACACTTTTCAAAGCATCCACCTAATAAGAAAACAATATCTTTTTAAGTATCTCGGCGGGCTGGGGCCATTGAGACATTAGCACAAAGGAGTCGCGTCGTAAAAGGGGACCCTTTCGAGATGGGCGGGCAAAGTGTGCGGAAATAATGTGTGCAGATAACGGTCCGCCGTCTTCTCGAATATCGTGCATTTTATTTCGTCACTTTATTATACGTATATGTAAAATAATAATGCGGTCCGTCTGTCTGCCGTAAGCTGAAAGGGATGGAAGGATGTGTCTACGTGCAGGGGTGAAAAATCAAAATTTGGAATCTCGGACGTTATGTTAATTTCTATTGATAAGTATTTTATTTTTTATTAAATATTATAATTAGATTTTGAAATTTTTATATATGGTAAAAGAGAGTCTCCGTCGCTTTTGATAGCGAGAAATTATTGCGAAAAACTTAACCCATATTTGCGCGTTCAAAACTTTTCGCTAAAGTTGCCCGTTTGTTTGAAATGTTTAGAGCGGCGATTCGTTCAAGCGCATTTGAATACATAGCAGAGTGCATTCAAAATTGAATTGTCGTTGAGATAAATTTAATAAATTATACAATATGTTACGAGATTTCCAGCTTATGAATTTATTTTTTAAATGTGCGAAATAATTGTTCGTGCTTTTCAAATCGGAGTTTTTTCAACGGATCCTTTCTTTGTTTTAAAATATAAAAGCGGTTTCTTTCAATGATGGTACATAACAATTAATTCAATTGTTTAAGTATTATTGAATCTTTTCTTTTCAAAAATGTCTTAGAAATCTAACGATTTTAATTGCTACAATATAATTTTCCAAGTAAATTTTTCATATTGAAATTATTATTTTTGATTCAATTTTTCGAGCAATGAATATTTATAAATTCTCAAAACAGTACTTTTAATATAATAAACAACCAAATTCAAAATTAAATATTTCCAATTTTCATTCTAAAACAAATCCTCAAACACAACTCTACCGAAACTCACACATTCCTCGACTCCGCCAACAAATCATCCGAAATTTTAATGCACCGATAAAACGCAAGCACTTCGACGACTCGAACGATCAATTATACAACTCAGCTTTCATCGACCGATTAAAATAACCCTTAAAATAAAACATCGTCGATATAGGCCGACCGACAATAACGAGCAATAGCGGCAAAGGGCTGCCAGTCGTTATCCCGCCGGCTGCAACGCATCGGCCCAGCGTTTTTCAGCCCTTCATTCCGTTTTCATGAGCCCATTAACGCCGCTCATTGATATTTGAGAGCCGCTGGGATGGGGTTTCAGCCTTTTTCAGACGCTTGTTGGGGATGCTGCGTTTTCGGACTGAGACTCTCGGTGGATGGATGTGTGCGGTTTATGAATAGTTTGAATTTGAATGGATTTGAGATGAATGTTGGAATAATAATATTTATTCGTGGTCCTCACATCCTGAAATTAGATCTAGGGTCAAAAGCTTTATCAGACCCTTTTTTTATCACATAGTTTTTTACTAGGTACCGACAAGTCAAATTATGTATACGAAGACAGAATTAATAGGTTTTATTAAAAATAGTAACAAAATAATTTTATAAAATTAATCGATGCTAGGATATTTTACAACCTTGAGCCTAGGGCTAGAGCCTTGCTAATCTCTCCCCTTAGTGGGAGCCATGTATTAATTATATCGCCATCATATTCAGTCTTTATAATATGTTTTGCAAGATAAAGGTATATGGAAGTATATAAGATGAAAAATATGTGAATTTTCTGTATTATACGAGTAATATAAAAGCTGTATTGATTTTCTGTAGTATAAATCCTTTTGATATTAATTAATATTTTTTTCCTTATAAAGTATAATCACTATATGGTAATTTATTGAAAATAATACTAAGAAAGCCAAATATTGAATACATTTTTTTCCCAGATAATCCCAGATTAACGAAATCCGATCGTTATCATTTATTAACCATAGATTTCTTATTGTTAGTCACTTAACTTCGATAATCGGAAAAATTATATAACTTATCGAGACTAATCTATTGATTAATTTTTCTGTATAATATCTACTTTTTCTGAAAAAAAAAAATTATTATCATAAAAAAATCATTATTATCGTTTTTTAAACGAACCCCTCTACAAGTCTATCCCATCTCCAACAATCAATTGTTTTTTCCACATATAATTAAGACACAAAACCTTCCCCTCATCCCCGAAAACCTTTTATAGCCCCCGCATTCCACGCCAGTGTCCCGGCGAAATCCTCGAGAACCGCGATCCCTACAAACCGTTTGATACGGGCGTGTATCTTTGATTTTACGCTCTCGTGAACTCGACAGTTAACTTTCGCGTGCACAGCCACCACTATACATTTATACACGAGACCGTTCAGTTAAAATTAACCGTGTATTATGCAAGTATCGGCGCTAATTGGGAGCCATAATCGGGTCAGTTCTCTCGGCACGTCAAATATTTGCCTCAGCGAAGGGTCGTCTGCGATAAACAGCTTGTTTGGACGACTGTGCCCTTTACCTTTCGCCGGTTAATCAAATTATTACGAGCCCGAGACGTGGGCCAAGTTTGCAATTCTGGCTGCAAAGAGAAAGAATATAAAGCGGCGTTCGGTTTTAATCCGTCTGAGCGGTTTCTTACGGCTGCGGATTGTTTTAATCGAGTTTCGAGCCGGGTTGATTAAATTTTAATCAACGGTCGTGTGTCAGGTTCTGAAATCGAAATATCGGCTTTGAAATGCTACGGATTATTTCCAATAGACTACGCCTACGGTCTAAAGCTAGTTCGATTCGATACCGTGTAATCGAAGCCAATTTGAGGTATGGTTTATTCGATACGTGTCAGATATAATCGGTCGGTTTCGCATTGCAGAATACACATTCAGATAATTTTGAAACACAATCGATTGTCATTTTATTTTTAATTTGATAATTAATTATGTTTTTAATTTATTTAAATATTGATTTAATCTCCATGAATATGCAAAATACAACGCAATCAATAGTTAAATAAAATAATCTTTCATTTTGACAAAGGTTGAATTTAATATTCAATCTTTTTGTTCTGTAAAATATATATGTTCATTAAATTTAACATCTTAAACTTCAAATTCAACGTTTTTAACTTAAAATTCTTTCATGTAAAATATGGGGAAATAAATTTTATGATAGTTTAGGGTTGGTTTGCGGTAATTTTAGGTTGAAGTTGTTTTCTAGTGTGGAGATTAAAAGTTTTAAAAGTTGAATTTGAAGCATAAATACTATATTTTGAATAGCATGACACAGAACCGTAAGAAGGCATTAGAAAAGGGACATTTTGAAAAGGTGCGAAGATCTGTACGGCCCTTGAAACATGAAGAAAAATTTTCTTACGATAGATACAATATAATCATTACATTTATTAACGGTTTCGTTCAAAACTTACAATTAGACATAAAAACAACTTTAGTGGGCACAACTGTTATAGACTTTATGAGATCCATTAAAAAAAACTAAAAACAATCGTTTTCCTCGCTATTTTTTCTCCTCAATAATGTAATATTTCATTCTTTTCATAAATTAACATTTGCTTTCATTATAAAATATTCAAATCATTATTTTCAGATCTTTTTCATTTTTCCTATATTTTAAAATTGTGAAATAGATGAAAATCTAAAAGTGGGACTAAATTTAAGGAGCGCCAAACTTAATATTTACCAAGGGCGCCAAAACCTTGCCACGGCTCTACTCATGATCAAATAATATGATAATGATCCGGGAAATACACGATTTCAACATACTCAATCCTTTTTTTACACGATAGTCTCAGGAACGTATCCCCCGTGTAAAAAGAGTATTTAATTATATAAAGAATAAAATCATACAAATTAAGTAAATTACATAAAAAAACTTTAATTTTCACTGTATATAAATTTAAAAATATACGAATCCAAAACCATTTTCATTATTCAAACAAACAAACACCCAACTTCAAAAACAAACTCCCAACAAAAATCTAAAAAAAAAACATTTCACGACCCCAAAACCGAAACACATCAAAAAATCCCGGCACGGTCCGAAATCGAGCGCCGCGGTATGCCATCGCGCGTCAGCCGTCTGCCATCCCGAATAAAAGCAATACCGTGTCGCAGCCGCTCGCTGCGCATAAATAAAACATCCCGTAGGCCATTTTATAAGGCCGCGACCATAATCGACCGTCGATCATTAATCAAGATCGCGTTTTCTCGGCGGGCGATCGCGCCGCCGAAGCATACCGCGGCGCCGCGCGCTGCATTGTTGTCGCACAATGGGTGGCGTCTGTGGAGTAAGTCGTATCGGTTGTCGATTGGGGTTTGGATTTCTTTTGGGGGGGGGGGGTGGAGTTTTGTTTTTGAGTTGTTGTGGTTTGTTAGGGGTGTGTTTTTTGGATGAATTGGGGGTGTTTAGTGGGGTTTTTTAGGTGTGGATTGGGATTGATGTTGTGGTTGTTGATATTTTTGAGTTGATTTGGTTTTGATGAGAAGAAGACAGTTTTAGTTTTAAGGTGTATATTAACTTGATTTTGGTCTTGAATCAAAATTTTTGTAAGAAAATTAATGTAATATGACTTATGAATATTGTTAAAATTGAACATACAATTTATAACGTCGTTTAAATTTTTCGCATTTAGTACATCGTAAAGGTTTTATTTTCTTAATTTTACGGGATAATATTTATTTTTCATATATTTAATTACATGAATATTTTTATTTGATTCAAAATCTCTAATTATTTTCTTATTTGACTATTTTCAATATGATTTCTCGTATCGTTTATTATATGTTATATAATTCTTCGCTCAAAACAAAATATTAAATACGAACATACAGAACCCAATTATAATATAAAAAATATTGGAAAAAAAAACAACAAATACATATATTTCAGAATTACAAAAATATCCCAAAAAATACTAACGAGCAGTTTATTTTTATTAATCAGTAACACAGAAAATTTCCGGAAAAAAAGTCGGAAAAACTCTCCTATACGTTTAACACAGCTTCGCAGCCAGCTTTTCGGGATTAGTTCGTCACGTGGAAAATCCGATACCAACATTTCACGTACACCGAGAAAAATGTGCCATAATTAAGCACCATTTTCTATGAGCCACAAAAAATATGAAGAAAACCAACACGATTTTTCCGAAAGTAAGGAAATAAAACACATGTATACAATTTGACCGCCGCGGTCGACACGAATAAGCACTTATGGCGCTTTAAAAATTCAACGTGTCGATACGCGTCTTTTCCCCCCGTCCCGATCCCATATAAAAATTTAACGGAATTTTCATCGGAGCCTTTTCCGGCGTTCGTTTGTGTAAAAATTTCCCTCGTCCGCGTCTTATATACGTGTATATAAGTGGGAATTTTCCGCGTTTTCCCGTTGGCGTGTGTGAGATTCCGCCGATAGACTTGTTGAATAGACCGTGCAAAGACGCCTTTTGTAAACTTCGACGTCTATTTTATATTACGGTCAATACCTTCGGTTATATTATACATTAACGGTATGGTACTGTGGCACAATACGTTCTCGAGGAGGTCGGCATAATAGTGTTGTGAAATATTTATTCTCGATACGGCGCCCGTTTGGAGACATGGATCTTAAAATAATTTGCTTTATTTCGAGATATATTATTAAACTTAGCGGGGTGGATTTTAAATCGTCGATAAGGTTAAGGTTTATCCTGTTCGTAGTTTAGAGCTATTTCAGTTACAGTGTGTGTTTGTATTATATATAAACGTAATGTAGCGGTTTAGCAACCATTAAGTTGGTAAACCGCTCGTGCTATAAATATAGTTATCTTGTATAACGGAATAATACTGTCGTATAAATGTACAATTGATATATGCTTAATGCGGCAATAAATACATATTATCGTTCTCTTTTGTTTAGTTTCGTTCAAAGTTGTAAAGTTTTTTTATGAATATTTATCAGTTTTTTCATATACCATGAAAATATATGGAGTTTCTTTGTGTTAGCGCAAAAAATTCTAAAGTAAATAGAGATTTTATTATAAAATATATGTGATATTATTTTGTTTTTATAAGGCGTCGTATATTTATGTAAATTTACTTAATTCACTATTCAAAATCAAATCAACAAAAACGACCAACTTTAATTCAAAAATAAACGTTTACCCATTCGAATTATTCAACAAAAACACACACTTTTCAAATACTCCACTTACGTTCACGAATAAATTATTGACATCATTAATCAATTATTTCAAACATTCCCGAGCGAAACAGCGCACACGTGAAACAAAAAAGAAACATATCACAAATAATCCAAATTTATGTATCCAACACAAAACTTCGAACCTGCACACGAAAGCGTAACACACATTTTACATAAAACCTCCCCACACACAATACAAAAACCCCAATCAAAGACATAAAAACCAAAAAAACTTACATCGAACCACCTCAAAAGAGCACACCTAAACCCCCGAAACCCGCGCGGAAAACATTCGCGAAAACCACCCCCGCGACGAATGGGGCCTTCTCTCGCAATGGGGGCCCACCAGCCCGACCCTCGGCCACACCATGGCCAGGAAACCCTCGGCCGAAGTCAGAGTCCCGGCTGGCAAGGGCCGCGGGACATCGCGCGAAGGCGGGACAGCGCGGGACGAGACCGTCCCGGCGAACCGACGCGGCCGTACTGAGGGCGAGCGGCCCGGGACTAGGCGTAGGGGTCGTGGTAGAGTTTGAAGGAGTTTCCGTTGGGGGTGTGATTGAGGGTTGTTGGATTTTTTTTTGGTGGTTGGGATTTTTCATTTTGAATTTTTTTTTGGTATAATTTTTTTTGAGGTTTTGATGATTTTTTTTGGTGAGATGAAATTTTAGTTTGGTTTAATTGTGTTGTGTTTTTTTGTGATTGAATAAATCGTTCATGAAGTAATTAGATATATGGTTTTTTTTGAGGTTTTGATGATTTTTTTTGGTGAGATGAAATTTTATTTTGGTTTAATTGTGTTGTGTTTTTTTTGTGATTGAATAAATCGTTCATGAAGTAATTGAATATATGGTTTTTTTTGTGTTTTAATGATTTTTTTTATTAGTTGAAATTTTAGGTTGGTATTGTGTTGTGAATATTTAGTGATTGAGTAAATCGTTCATGAAATAATCGAATATATAGCTTTTTTCCTTATTTTTTTTGTATTTTGATGATTTTTGTAATGAACTAAAATTTTATTTTGGTATATCAATTGTGCTTTGAATATTTAGTGATTGAGTAAATCGTTCATGAAATATTCAAATATATATATAGCTTTTTCATAATTTTTTTGTATTTTGATGATTTTTGTAATGAACTAAAATTTTATGTTGGTATATCAATTGTGCTTTGAATATTTAGTGATTGAGTTAGTCGTTTATGAAATAATTGAATATATTGCTTATTTTGTGAAATTTTTCCGATAAGATTTTTTTTTTTGTATTTTGATAATTTTTTTTAATGAGTTAAAATTTTATGGTGATATATCAATTGGTATGAATATTTAGTGACTAAGCAAATCGTTGAAATAATTGAAAATATTTTAAGCCTGTATCTTTTAATATATTAAATTGTCATGGATCTAAAGTGAATTATAATATGTATGTATTGACGCATCGTTTGTGACTTCAATATATCAGTGATTTGCACTTTTGTCAATCAAATGTTTTATGTAAATATTTTTCCAATTTAATATCAATTGTGCTTTGAATTTTTAGTGATTGAGTAAACCGTTTATAAGATAACTGAATATATACATATGTAGATTTTTTTGTAAAATTTTTTCGATAAGATATTTTTTGTATTTTGATGACTTTTTTTTAATGAGTAAAATTTTATACCAACGTATATCAATTGTTGTGAATATTTAGCGACTAAGAATATCGTTGTAATAATTGAATGTAACATATATGGAGACTTTAAGCCCGTATCTTTTAATAAATTGTCATAGATCTAATATGTATGTACAACGCATCGTTTGTTACTTCAATATATGTATCAGTGATTTGCACCTTTATCCATCGAATATATAAATATGTTTCCAATTATAAAACTAATCCTTTTTGGAATATGTAATATGGCTATTTCGGTGTGGAAAAATTGACATTTTTAGAAGAAATTGAAATAACCAATTAAATATTGTGAACATTTGTGAATATTTTCAAAAACAATTTATGGTGTATTTTAAGAAATTCATGTAATTTGATCGATTGGGACTTTTTGTGCTGTAACGGCACGTACGTTTATTTTGAAATAGATACGTTTCACCAATAAGCTAACTGGAGAGATTTCCAATTAAAGTCTTTCGGTTCAGTTTTGCACGTATCTGATGGTTCATAACTTTTCATGAAAATAATATGAATTCTTATTTCGATTGTAATTTTAATATAAAATATTTCATTGCAATTTAAAAATAGATGCATTCTTCGAATATAAGTTGTAATATATACCCATATTTAATTAAATTGATTCTCCAAAATCACATTAATTAAATAATTAAATTATTCCACATAAATATGTATATGATTTACTTTTGATATAAAAAATATAATAACTTCAAATAAATATTATATACATTTATTATATATTTTATCCATTTATATAATAGTATGTCACCCTTTTCACTTCTTTGTGTTTGTGTGTTCGGGTGTATATGTTTTTTTTTTAT
This sequence comes from Hydropsyche tenuis, assembly GCA_009617725.1. Lineage (NCBI taxonomy): Eukaryota > Metazoa > Arthropoda > Insecta > Trichoptera > Hydropsychidae > Hydropsyche > Hydropsyche tenuis. Next base: position 1,772,550 of record VTON01000008.1, read on the forward strand.
CTTTCGGGTATGGTCGTATTTCTGTCGGATTAGATCGGATGTTGAGTATGTTATGTATTTTTTGAATTATAGAAAGAAATAGAAAAATTATTGTATATTGTAAGTTAGTATTTTTTATATAAATACAATAGATTGAATTGATAAAATTATTTTCATACCTATACAAGTAAAATATGTACAGTTTACTTTATTAACGCATTGACTATTTTGCTTCTTAATAATTATAAATAATATCATATACTGTAAAACTTCGTATCATATCATAGATTCAAATATGTAATTTAAATGAATAAGTGCAATAAATATTCGCTTATAACAATCGTATTACAATGACAAACGTTGAAAAAAAATTGGTGGAGAAAATAAGAGTCAGATGTGAAAATTCACACCACTCTTTTTCTTTTTGTTCTTTATTCTGCTACGATAAATTGAAACTCCCTACTTCACTATCATTTTGAGAAGCCTGTATCTTTTTACATTTTTCAATCAAATAACAAATGGATTAACTTACTATTTTAAATAATTACAATTTTCCGAATTAGAAAATATGACATTTAAAAAAAAAATAAAAACTCGCAAATTCATAAACATCAAAACAATAAAATTTAAATACCATAAAAAAATCGAAGATATTTATACCGTGATCATTTCCACCATATCATTCCGAGAAACTGACCGTTCCAGAGCCACTCCTATTAAACCTCCAACCATCCCTCTCAACGGAAAACCTCGCAGACCAGTTATGCAAACAAACAAAAATACGCGATCAATCACCATAGAACCACCATATTTCATCATAAAAGTCGTCCACTAGAGCAAATAGAGACACGTATGAATTATCGAAATACCCTGTGACCCAGTTATAATATTATACATCGAACCGCAAATTCAGCGATGGTGAGCGCAGTCAGCCGACAGCACGTACTTTCCTCGGTACTTGGAGATGTATTTTTAAATGAAAATCGACTTGCCAACACGCATCATTACGTCGAAAGCGTGTCACCTCTTGTATTGATATTACCCTGTAATTTGCTCCGTCTCCTGGCGCACAAAGTCCTGTAATCTTCTCTACCACCTTGGTGTGGTGCTGTGATGCTCACACCATCACTCTTATCCGACAAAGTTCATTTCTCCCACAACCATCCGAACCGAAATTGCGTTATTTGACTAATGAGAAGTATTTCATTTTCATATATAAACTAGGCGAGAGGTTACGTGCGATTCGGCTATGTCTTCCGTGTTGCGAAATCTGAACAAACTAATATATTCGCAAAATACAGAAGATGGGTCGTAGCTAAATTTTCGGTTGATAATAATTCGGTTCTGAGTCGGGAATGGTACAAAATTTGATCGTGCTTGATTTTATATTCAAAACACATACGTTTTCCTTTTTTTCGTCGTATGGTGTTTACTGAAAGGGGTGTCTTTTATGCGACACAAAGTAACGCGCCGGGTCACAAAAGACTGACCCAGAATATTATATGCACACTTTTTGTGGTGGAATGTTAGAGAAAAGTTCACATTCGGACAATTGATGCCTTCTAGGATACATAGTGCTCGATTTTCAGATCACATAGACACAGAATTGTCTTGCAGACTGAAAAATACGTGAGCTTTAGGCGGAAAGTTTCATCAAGTATTCAAAAGTAAATGCATGGTTTAATCTAAAAAAAAAAAAACAGTCGTCGCTTGCAGTTATTTATTATCAAAGTATGATTTGATTTGAATAAACATAAATGTTTACGTACGTTTACGTAATGAAATATTTTAATATAACGAGAATATCACACAAAAGGCATCGGATAAAACGGCGAAAATACGCCGCTTATATTATTTTCGTCCGACGGAGTTAAATTAACGAAACACGCGCCCCTTTCGCATAAATAGACGCATTATTCGAGGCCCTCACTCGACACAGGAATCGGCCGGATAGGAGGGACGAATTTTTTAAAAGGACCACCCCGTCTCGTCAGCTGCCCTCTCGCCACTGTAATTAAATATTCAGCGTGAAATTTGGCGAGAGCCAGTTATGGAAAAAGCGAGGCAGACGCCTTCCGAGAGATCCGCCACGGGAGAAAGGGTAGACCGGGGAAGAAGGAGCAGAAGAAACAGGAAGAAGGAGATGAAGAAGAACGGGAAGAAGTATAGAAGGTTCGCCGGGCGACAATTTAACGAATCTCTCAACCGTAATACCCGAACGCCAAACTAATTTGCACAAACCTGTGTTTCCTGTTTGTACAGAATTATGCGTCCGTGTCTGCTCGGCTCGTGCCCTTTCTTCCTTCGCTTTCTTGCGAATTGTTTCCTACATGTTGACGCAAGTTTTAAACCGCGGCGCCCGCCTTCGCTAATTTATATCGCTCATAAATTTCTGACGATTTTCCTAGTTTGCACTTCATGGGAAAAATTTGGATTTTGTGCGTTAGGAGGGGTTGTATGGTTGATTTTGTTGGAATTGTTGAATATGAGGGTCGATCGTTTGTTTGATTGTGCTTTAAACTAAGCAAATGTTAGTTCAAAAGCTGATTTTCGTTTATTGAAATTGATTCATTATTTTTTCATGTTGTATTCAAGTTTAATTTGTGTGCGGACATGATGGAGAAATTTTCTCTGAAAACTATTTTTGTTGTCCAATTATCTTCTCAAATTAAATTTATCAAATATTTAAAAAATACATATATACAAGTGTTCAAATAAGTTATAGATTACAACATGTAAATATGTATATATAATACATGCGTTCAATCCAAAACTGCCAAAAGTTTCAACCGATTATCTATTGGTAACTTAAAGACACGTTTTCCACTTGGTTTTCTAAACGGACAAATATTTATTTTAGTAAAACAAAGTTTGTAATTATTTAACTAGTTTAAATTCTGTTCATTTATTCAAACAATAAATATTACTTCAACGTCTTAATAAATATTTAATTAAACACAATTCCAAATATTCAACAGTAAAATTATTCAAAACGGATCCAGACAACCTTCATAAAATGTTCAAACGAAAAAATCCTATACAAAAAACAAAATATTATCACAAAAAATATTACAAATCCCCAAACGAAATTAAGCCCCGAACAAAACACCACTTCAAAGAACCTTATACATCCACCGAAGACACAATGTACTTAGTTTTCACTGTTTATGCATTTCAAAGCATTATATTCGAAATACGGCCGCCGAAACATTCGAATAATGGGCTCACGATTCTTGGACACGACCTCTGGACAAGTTCGTGTTTGCTCAGGATCCCGCGGGTCGAACGGGACTTTCCGGCTTAGGTCCTTCAGCTGAAAACCCGGCCCCATATAGAAACGGTGGATATGTGGAAAGTATTGTTGTCGTGCCTGAACCCTTTCGACAATTGCGATAATGCGAGTTTCGCGAGGACTTTCTGGGTTAATTAAGTGGGGGTGTGTGTATATGCGGAAATCGGTGACTTTTTGGATGCTTGTGACGAGTTGTATTTAACTCGTAAATTCTGCTCATTGTGCTAATTAATGTGCCATTAATGTGGTTGTTCTGTTTGATCTCTAAATGAGTATGTGCATCAGATTGAAATAATCTAAATTAATCTGTGTTTTAATTTTATGATGAAATTTTTCGATAGAGTGGTTCGTGTTAATTAATGAAATATTGTTAAACAGATTACATTATTTTTGATAGCGAAATTTTAAGTATTTTAATTATCAATAATTTCTTTGTACTTGAAATTCAGTAAACTCTGCTAAATAAAATAATTTTACGAGTGCTAATCATTTTGGAAAAAATGGCGAACGCTTTATTTGTCCGCTTCACTAATTGGGTTGATCAAGATCGAGCTTAATTAGGTCAAATTATGCCGTTTTCCATACTGAAAATTTTCCGATTTAACGAAAAATGTCGATCAATAATCGTGACATTTATAATATTTTGATTCATTAATTCGGTCACAGCCCATAAAGAAAATCGAAAAATATGAAAACACGTTCGTATTATTATTATACTGCAGTGTGACCCTCCAAAAAGCCGTATCGAAATATATCAACTTTTATCAAAACACGCACGAATGAACCGATAGATTTTTCTGCAGGTACACATAATAACTCTTACACTTTATTTTATATAAATAACAGATTCGCGAATAGCTACCAAATTCAGAAAATTCCTAAACATTTACTCGCATCATCTAGCACTCGTACATCTTGATATACTCATCGCACGTATACTTGCACCAGAAAAATAAACTTTCCGTACGTACAACAAAATAAGACAAAACATTTTCATCAAATCGCCACAAGTGATATTTCGATAAAACACAAGAAGTTTTCAGAGAGAAAGCAGATGCACTCTGGCAGAGTACACACGCCAGGGACGTGTTTGCGTACAGAGAGCCGCCTCCGCTGTGTACAAATCGACGCGGAAGTTAAAAATAAAACGACAGAATAAAAAGTGATGGAAGCGAATAAAAATAAAAAAATACATAAAAGATGAATGTGTGTGCTGAATATGTGTGAACGGTGACAAATGGGAAACATCCTTTAGTTTACTCAATTTGATAGTATTGTTGAACGCTTTCGTCATATTTTATATAAAAATATTGTTAATTCTTCCATAATTTATAATTTGAACTGATGTGATTATATCATTTGTAATGAATAATTTATTGCTAAATACATTGCTAACAAAACATTAGCTCAATCTCAATAACTTTATAGAAAAATTAGGTACTACGTAATAAGTATTCATTAGGTACACATTCTCGCTGATTTTATACTAATTTGTTATTTTTTATCTAAAACAAAATCAAACTACATATGGTATGATCAAAAGATGAAAATGACATTATATAGTCGATAATTTAGCAAAAAAAATTCAGTGCTCAACTCCTCAACAGTTACTTTCCTCTTATCACACACGATAAGAAAATCACTCTAAATTGCTAACAATATTAAAAAAAAACTCTTTATTACAATAAATGCAACCCATAAAAACCATCACACATCCACCACAATCGATCCCGATAAAAAAACACCCAACACAAAATTAAAAAAAACCATTAAAAATACCCCCGAAGACGTTTCCCAACGTAAAAAAAGCTCCACAGCAAAAAGCAAAAGAACGGTTAGTGTGCACACGTACCATGAAGAAGAGAGCGCAACCCCGCAAGCGACGAGAGTATGACAGCAATTTATCGCATAAATAAATGAAAGCTCGCGTCGCGACGCGAAAGCTCTTTCGAGCGATCAAAGAGCTTTCAGCGACGCGCACTCGATACGGTTGCTGCGACCACCCCTTTCTTCGGCACACACCCTTTCGCCCACCCCCATCCGGTGAATTGAATCGTTTTCTATGAATGTCGACGATCGAAAGCCGTTCTAGGAAATAATGCTCATTATTTCGGTTTTTATTCGCGTTTGTTGGCGTTTTGGGTATAGCTGTGATTGATTGTTTAATTTTGAAAAATGCTGAAAATAGATCATTTGATATTGGAAACGCTTTGAATCTATGACTACAATTTATTTTAATTATAGTAAATTGGAATATATTGAAGTAGTTAATTGAACAGTTTTTAATTTAACTCTGAAATTTGATTACTTCATAAAAGTTTTAAAATTATTGTCTATTTTAGTTTAGTGAATAGTATAATAATTTTTTTTTATAATAAAATTAGTTCATACTTTAATTACTAATATTATGTGTTGAGTATAAATTAATTTTATTCGTCATTTATCACAATTTCGAATGAATTATAGTATGTAAATGACAAATCGATTATTTAAGTCTAGAGGTAATGTAATAATAAAAATGTATAAAACATTAATCAGAATAATAAATAATACTGAATAAAATATGATTGATTACGGCAAAATTCATGTAGAAGTTTAAATGATTCACACTTGTTAAATGTGAGTAGTGCGTACTGAGTATTCAATTTTCATTTTAAATTACACATTATTTCATTTCAAAATGTCATTAATCATAATTTAAATTCATGTCACACATAATTATAGTAGTTACTAACAATATTTTTATAACGAATTTTGAGCTTCAATTTGTCGAAAATCATATTTTATGATGCTATAAAAAATGTTTTATGCATGGAAATTTAAATATCGTCAAATTTTATATTCAAATAATAACAAAATAATTCCCATAATATGATTCAAAACATTTCTAAAAATAGAAAATATAATATTCTAGTTTGAAGGAAATGTAGATAAAATTTATCGAATGTTATTTTTCCGAAACTTCAAATAATCTAACACGTTAGAACAATTTCAAGAATAGAGATTGTATAAATTCGAATGTTTTATAGAATAACCTACGTGGTGTATTGCAGCGTGGGAAAATCAGCAACACGTATGTAATGGCGGTCCATCACTTGTAAATTTTCCATCCTGCGGCAGGGAAAATGAAGGAATCGACCGCATACTTGAACCCTTTGTTTGCCCTAACTCGAATACGATGATGAAAACAATCTCACATTATCCTCATCCTAGTTAAGTAATCGCAAAACGACCCCTATTTAACAAACGGATATCATATAAACATCTTTGATGAAAAAGTATATATTTGTTACAGTATGAATATAAATTAACTATTGAAGATATTCATTTTATATATTAAAAAAATCCTTCTATTTCTAGATAGAATATCAACTTTGAAACTTTCCCCTTTATTGTTTCCTATTTTAAAATGCAAGAAGTTAAACACTCCATCATATGGTATCCATAAAGTTTTAACATATTCAAGACCTATTTGAGCCATTAAGTCTATCCCAGCCCCTAAAAAACGACTAATGCTACTGAAAAAATAATAATACCCTTAGGACTAAACTAAATTATCGTATATTATGTATACCTTAATTTAACGTTAAAAAACGGTTCGGTACTAGCTCCCCGATGGCTCGACGAAAAGTTAAAGATTTACCTCGTTGTTTCAGAGCGATTCGAGTAATTTCAGCGGCAAACTGAGTCGTTTCGAGAACCGTACATAAGGTGCTTCAGCTACACTAATCCTTAGCTACATATAAGTATGTATCCGTACAAGACGGGAAAGGAAAATGTTCGCAAAATAAAAAGTGGCCGATTCGAACAAAAGTATTGCTACGTGTAACGGTTCCGCCGAAGTCGAGAGTTTCAATAAAACCTTCGCCCGTATTATTGAAATACGTAGTTCGACAACTTTGCGTTTTTTCTCCATTCATTTTTCTTCCGTTTTTTATAACATTTTGTATTTCCGTTCCGAGGAAAGAAGCCGTCGTGCTTCACGCGAAATTTTCAGCATTCTAATTGGAAAAGTTGCGCAAGAATTTACGCAACCGAAAATGACGTTTCGCGCCTCTAAACAAAACCGAAATTAAAAACATAAATAAATCCGCAAAAAAAACCGACACGTACCCGAAGTCGTTTTCGCGTTGCGGTTTGACGTTTTTATTTTTTCGGCTTTCGCAAAATTGAAAAATCGATGCGGACATGCAACATTTATGGGTGTGTTACGATAAGGTACGTGAAGCGAGTGTTGAGACAGTAATTATCGGAAAAATTGAAGTAGGTATTGCCATTATTCTATATAATGTCTATGCGGATACGTTATTCTGTCTCTTTTCAGTATATAAAAGCCCGTCATCTGTCTCTGTCTGTCGTCTTAGGTACAATTTTGCTGCGGCAGTCTGCAGTCTACGTCCGTAGTGTGTACTTTTCCTGTAAACTACAAAATATACGTAAGATAGTTCAAATTAAAAGAAAATCGCCCCTTTAAAGAATCTTCCGCATCGAAAAAAAGCTCTATTATAAACATTAAAAACATTTCCCATCCAATACCGATTAATCACATAAAAAACAAACTATCCATTCAAACCAATAAACTTTCAGTTTTAACACTAAACCACACACCCAGAATCGAGCTCAAATAAAGAACCCACACAGGATTCCCAGCGGATTGCCGTAGCGCACACGTGACAAGGATGAATAGCTTCATTAACATCCTGTAGTTACATCAGACACACGCATATACTAAAACACAGACCCCCACCTTTCTTTAATCAGCCAAAACCGAATCAACCCAAATTGATAGGGCCGCAGACCGCGTTTCAAATTGGCACACACACATGAGAGAGTGGTGTAGAGCCGCACTATTGTGTGCGTAGTACCTGGCGGTGATGCGTCGTCTTTTGTTTTTCCGATTTCGCCGCTTTCTCCCTTTAATTGTCTTTATCCTTATTTTGCACACACGCGATTTTTTTCTCGTTCCTATTTATTCATTTCGTTTTATTATGTATTTTTCGAGTTCGGGTTATTATTCGGCTCTCTGTGCTCGTCTTATTTCGTTTCGTTAAAAGGAATCATTATACGGCGTCACTCAATACTACGCACAATCTTTCGTTTTGATCCGCGAAGCGAACGTATCGTGCTTAATAATATTATATTTCGTAAAAGTACTCTTTCTACGTGTGCACGTTTATTTATTTATTTATTATTTCAGATCAAAAGAATTTCGATGGCGTTCATTTCGCAATAACAACTGTGTTCGAGTTCGGAGGGTTCTATGATTAAAAATATATGGGCTCGCATTCATATACAAAAAAACTCACTTAATAAGCAAATTTTTATTTGGAAAAATAATATATTTTTTAAAAGAAAATCAGAATGTTTTTTTGTATTATAATTTTGTTTATATAATAAATATGTAATTAGAATTTTTTTTGAGAATGCTCATACTTTTATATTCACGTCTTATGTCTTATCAAGATTTAAATCAAAATTTAAAATATATACTAAAAAAATCATTAATCAAAAAATAATTATACAGAATAAAAAAACTTTGAATTCAAACTTCATTGACTTTTGTATTCTAATCAATCTTCGACGACATTTTTTAATGTTCTGAAAATTGAAAAGTAATTAAAACCTTATAAAAACCGATTCGTTTTTCCATTCAATTATTAATCTCGATTATCACGATTCCATTACAAATTGAGAGATGAATTTATTTAACATATATTATATCATGAATTAATATAAAAAAGAAACAATTACGCTGCGAAAAATAAATTGAACCTATAAATTAAAATAAAAAGCTTGCGTGTTGATTGCAATTTTTTCAATAATTCTAAGAGCCTCGTTTTAGATAGGAAAATTAAAAATAGCAACCGTCACGTTCCACTTAAATATTAATTATTGTTGTCACGTGTGGACAGAGGGACGTGTCGCTCTAGTTGCATTATTCAATTGACTTCTCGTTAAACTGAAGTCAATTAAATTTTACAGTTGTCGCATTTTATTTGCGCGCTTTGTTGCAACATCCATACAAACTGATCGAGTTACATGGTGCTGTGATAATATCCATACCACAAACATTCATTATCATATCAACGTTCATTGGTGGCCCTTTCCGGTTCACAAATATATGCTAATGATGTTATTAATTGAATCGTATTTAATTGTATCGAAAATATCTGCGTTTATAGTCGCATTGAAAGCTTTCAGTACTGTATTATATTATTGTTTAATAATTTAATTATATAGTAATAGAAAATTGACTGGAAATAAAATATATTATATAAAAAGAAAAAATTGCTCGTATATAATAAATATAAGATTGAAATTGTTTTATTTGTGATCATTTTTTAATATCTATAGTGAATATAGTAGAACCTTGATTATACGGACTAAACTGGAGTTGAGATGGTCCGGATAGCGAAAAATCCGAATAATCAATCGAGACAAGAAAAAAAATTATATTATAAAAGTTATGAATTTAAATCAAATTATTTATTTAAAAAAAATGGTATACATAATTATGCACACAACCTTTAAGTATTTTTCAAACGTATTTACAGTCTATTTATTTTTACTATTTTTGGTTATTTGATACTGGCCAAATTTTTGAATATAACATAAAATTGCCATAGTAGTGTATTCAGCAGTTTTCAAAATAATAATTGAGTAATAATTTTTAACACCAACTGTGAGAAGCTTTTTATAACTCCAACTCTTTTGAACATAAAAATTATTTTATTTTGTATAAAACAATTGTTTTAGAAAATAAACTATGTTATTATCACTTTATAAAGATAATTTTAAAAATAAAACTCTTTTCATGTTTCAGTTTAATCACCGTCATTGTTGAGTTGTCATGAGTCAGTATAATTTTTTTTACATATGTACTCGTAAATTTTTGCACGCGTCTTAAGTAAAAAAAATCGTAAAATCTGCTATTTAAAAAAAATATTTTTCGAGTCAAAAATTCGGATAATAGAGATTCTACTGTATTCAATATCATTATTTATACCTATAATTTCCAATTATTATATTTTAAACAGATTAACTCCAATTCCCAACAGTTCTTAACTATTCATTTCAAAACCAATTTTCCACACCACAATTTCCAGACAACCAATCCACCAACCCAACATCCCGCATCAAAAACACACCCACCAACCCAAATCCAAAATTCAATTACAAAACCAAAAAAAAACCACCAACCAATCAAGATAAACCCCAATCCCACACAAAGCCACCCGCTCTGCGCTCACGTGTCGCGGCGCACTTTGACGTCGTATCGCTTATGGCCGCCGAGATAGCCGGACACACATCTCCGGTGATTTATGTCACCGTTTCGCCTAATACGAAATGAATAAATGAAATATGGACCTTTATTCGATTTTTATCCCGGGGCCGGCGGCCATTTGTATCGCCGCGAGCCGCCGTTTTGGAACCGGCGGCTGATGGCGGCGCGCTTTGTCGATCCGACTCTGTCGCATTATCATAAGCGATTCATAAGTGCTTTGGGCGAATTGTGCTTTATTCGTGTTTGGGAGATGTGAATGGTGAGTGTTTCGATGGTTGAAAAGAGTCGCGTTCATTCATATTTCATGCTCATTGATGGTGTCGAATTCCGGCGGTCGTGAAAGCTGTGATGTAATGAGGGTTGTTTGTGTGTTTTTGTTAATCGATTGATTTTTTTTTAAGGAGCTTATTAAGTCAGTTACGTGATTTAACTTGGTTAATGTTTCGAACTTTTTAATTGATTGATTTGGAAATCCATGCGATTAATTAATTAAAAAGCTTAATTGAAAATGTTGTTGGTTTATGAAAATAATTTAATTAAATAGTTTTATAGCCTTGAATTTTTCAGTTCAGCGATCAGGTTAATTAATTGGAAATTCGATGTGTTTTAAACCATTAAAAAAATACGTACATTTGTGAAATCATAAAATATATTAATTCGAATATGGTATATAAGTCGCCCTAGTGTGCTACGTATTGATTTTCTTCACCTTTTGCGACGTTATGCGATTCACCTCTTAAATTTTTCACCTTTCAACACGATGGTGAAATATTTCAATTTTTACCCCCTTACTTGTTCCGACGTCGAACAAAGGTCGCTGGTTTCGTTCCGCTGCTGAAAAATCTGAAATTCGCCGCGCACTCCTTATTATTCCAATTATATTTGGTCCGGTTTTAAAATGTAAATTTATGCATCCCCCGAAAACCTGGCGAGCTAGCTGGAAGACAGAAAGAGATCTGCCCACCTGCAACGGGAAACATTTACATTTACATATTATTCGGCCACTCTTTTTTTTTCGGCTATTGTATATTTGAGGGGGGCAGAGTCAAAATTCACAATAAAAAACCGTTTCTGGAAAAAATAAATATAGTAGTTTAATTATTATCAATAAATTTTATTCAGGTATTAAAATTCTCATAGTACGAGAACTAATATGTCTTGAAATATACATTATATATTATATAATAATATAATATAATATATGAATCATATAGATCAAATAATATATATGAAGCAAGGAAGACTATATTAAAAGATAAATAAAACTAAGATAGAGTAGTGCCTAGAGGAACACGAATATGGTTTTTGAATCAAAAATTTCTATATATTATTTAAAAGAGAATATTTTCGATCAATGTATCATATTTTGCTAAAAATATAAAGATACTATAATAAATATTAAAACACTAACATAAATAAAATGCACAGCAAATTAAAAAAATAAATAGGCGAGACGAATAAAATCAAAAAGATATATGACATACATACATTAAATGAAAATTACTTCAGATTAAAAATAATAAAAGAAAATGTTATCACCTATGTAGCATTGAATAATACTATAACCATCCCACTTAATGAAAATATCAACATTCGCACTACATTTTCATACAGTTTCAAATTAAAATTGCGAGTTTCGATTCAGTAAACCTCCACTGTTCTACGCCGAACGAAATTGCTTTCGAATTTCGGGCCGTAACTAATTACGCGACGGGCTTTAACCGGTGACCGGCTACGAAAATTTACACGGGGATTAGCGGAAAAATCGACGGTTAAATCGCATCGTTACAGCTCCTGCAAGGGACGTACAGGCTGTAGAGGTACGTAGGCTTTCAGGGAGGTTTCACGCGCGTGAAAAACCGCCCGCGAACTTTCGCCGCGGCAGTTAGGGAGGCCACAAATCAGGTGTAACGAACTCGCAAGCCCGCGGTTCGAAAGTTTTGCTTTTCGACCGTAATTAAGTGATGCTCGGTTCGAATAAAGACTTCTCGTGCTTTAAACGTCTCGTATAATTCAGAGGGCTTAATGATCGCTGAACAAAATGATAGTTCGAACGCTCGATTCAAAAAAGATATGTTTTTTTTAAGGGATTTGGATTTTCAAATGAAAATTTAGTACCAAAAAAGTACCAAAGTGTTTAGTACCACAAATAAAATCTTCAATGGGTTTCGATTCGATTCAATACGTAAACATTCTATTTCGTTCAAAATAAGCCTATAAACATCACCCCCATTACATTGCATTTACACCGACGTTTACACCAGCCAAAAAATCGTACAGAATTTCAGCCATTCCTAGAAAATTCCACATAACGACACAGCGATTCGTCGGCTCGAAAGTCAAAAGTCGACGATTAAACGCACGAGCGTATGCGTGATGCTATTTCATATATTGAATACTAATCGTTCCATCTATCTGTGCCGCTCACGAAGAGCCCCCTCTTTAATAAAATACTTTATTACGGGGCGAAATTCCTCGGCGGTCATGCGAGCGAATATATTACAACGCGATATGTATATAAATAAATATATGTGTATGAATAATATATGCCGTTTACGTGTGCATGAGGAGCGTGGTAACAAAACTACCAGTTTTTGGATGAGCGGATTTGCGGAATATCGTGAAAATTTTTGTACACGTTGAACCGTGGTTGCTTTTTTTATTTCGTTTAATTTTGATAAAATTTCTGGAATAAAAAAAAAATTATATGTATATGGGTGTTATATTTAAATGTATGTAATGTTTCGTTATTTAAATTTCTTAATATTTTTTTGAACGTTCAGGATAAAATATTTAGGTCTTCAAATAGAGTGAAAAAGGATTTTATTCGCCTTTTCAACATTCTTATATAATATTTTTACAGAGTGCTCCAAAAGTCTCCGTAAAGCCCTAAAGAGATCATGTTTATGAACATGAACATTTTAAATCAAACATACCTTCATCCAAAGTATCGTAATTTTTTAGTTATAATTATTATTTTTTGATTTAAAAAAAAAAATCCAAAAACTCGCACTTGCACACAAATAATTCCTAAATGAAAGATACGATATATAATAGACAAACATTATTGGCTTTAAAGTTTTACAGAGACCTTTATACCACTCTGTATAATTAAAAATAAAAGCTTGAACATGTTTTATTTTGTCATATTACATACATATATACTAAATGACTTATAATACTTATGATACCCATAAGAACGTACTCGTCCTACTTTTTACATAATCTCATAATTCTTGAAAAAAACTATAATAATAATTTCTGAAAAAATATTATCTCCACTTCAGAATACATAAACACTTTTAAATGTATCTGAATATACAAACAACAATTTTTTCATAATTTAAAAAAAAATCATCCAAAAATAAACATCTCCCATCCACAACTCAATCATATTTTTTAAATTTTTCATCAAACTCTTCCTAAAATCATAAACTTTTTTCACACATTTCAAAAAAATAAAAACCGTACGTAATATAGCAGATTCCCTTGACATTTTAGATTGCGAATTTTGGTACTATACATCTCATGTACAAGCTCTCGTACGAGGAGAGTGTGCTAGTGTGCCAGCCAGCTAGCTAGCGTGCATTTTTTATTCGGCGATAAACATAAATAGCGGGCGCGACATGCGAGATACGCGCGGATAAATCAATTCGTACTGGGGGTCCTATTTTTACGACGAGACCGCCGGAAAGGACTATTTTTTCAAAAAAAAAAAAGAAAAAATATGCCGACGCTGGGACATCGGTGTTTTATCTGCGGATGGTGTGCGCTGGGCGATGCGAGTGTTTGCGTTGCGGTCCGATGATGGGTTTCCATGAGATTTCCCGTGGTTGATAATTAAAAGTGTGTATGAATATATATTTTTTTGACTTTATCTTTGTACGAAATTATTTTATTTATTTGATTTTTTTGAGTGAAAATAAATTAAATAATGAAACGTCAATGTATCGAATCACTTATTATATGAATATATATTATCAATTTATAAGGTAAATAGTTTATGATAAAATTAACCTTATGAATCGAATAATAAATATATTCCATACATAATAAAATATAGAAAAAAAAACTTTGAGTAATACAATATTAATATATGTATCACAGAAAATTAGATAACATAAAAACCAATATCGTGTAGTACCATCGCGAACTGATACAAAAAAATATACTAAAACACAAATACACCATCCCATCATTTTCACATAACACAAAACGAATTAAAACCTCGTTAAAAATGCGAAAAAAATGAAATTCTCCCCGAAACTAAACTTACGTGACAAACAGCGCGTACAAAAGCGACTTTTCCTGCGTACGTAAATTCGCGACCGCAAAACTTTCGCGGACAAGAGCTTTCGACCGCGCCCGCCTAGATTTATATCGTCCGAGTATGGGTCGACCAAGGAGTGGAAGAATCTACAATTTTAATGGGAGCCGGATTCCGCCTGTTCCGGTTAACCGGAACACACACCTAAATACCGGCCTGCCTGCAATTGCACGCTATACATTATGTACGACGAACGAAATATACAAAACACACACGCCTATGAAACCGATGGAAATCCGATCCGTGTAAACACTCTGTGTGGGTTTTCAGTGATTTTCAACTATCGGGTTGTTGAATACGTAAATATTTCGAGTTCGTGGTGTATCTGTGTGGTTTTTTTTAAATAAATATATCGCGAATGGAAACAAATGGAATTGGATAGATTTAAAAATGCGCAATCTATTAAAAATTGTAATGAATTGAAAAAAATATTTAACTAGATCGAATATGGGAGAATAGTTACAGCGTTCTTTTTATTTAATGAATAGAATATTTTTCAACTATTTATATTATATTAAGAGTTATTAGATAATTGAAATTTAATTATATAAACATTGTAACAATTTAATCTTGTCAAATGCGCTGATTTTCAATCAATACTGAAGTTAAATAGCACGCGGTCAGTAAATAAACATAGTTGATCTAAAATTATTTAGCAAAGGACGGCTTCAAAATTTAACTCCTAATGTTTTAAGAGTTAAATATTATTTACCTTCCAAAACTATTAGAAAAACTTCTTACTTCATACATATTATGTATGAAATACACCCGATCCTCTTTTCACACGGGGGATACGTTCCAGAGACTAGGTACTGTGTAAATAAAAAACCGTGTAAAAAAATGTATGGTAACCATACAATAATTGGAGATAGGTTCCATCACTATATTTGGATAGAACGTCCATATAAATGTACTTTTCTAAAAATGTGGAATGTGAAAAATTTTCACCGTGTAAAATCATCAAAACACATGGAAATTTTTTATTTAATAACTATAATTACATACACATAATTATATTAGTATAATGACCTGTACCTAATCTTACCATTGTGGCATAATAAAACATATTTTTATACCGTGTTAAAGTGAAAAATCCGTGTAAAAAAATAATCGGTTTATCTTCCTTGAACCGTGTAAAAAGAGGATTAGGTAGTTAAAAAATTTTCAGCATCAACTCCCGCCACAACTCAGTTACAATTCCACAACCATAAAAATATTGAGAACCACCCACAATACAGCACATACACACATACACGTAATGAATATTTCGTGCGGCTCATTTTAGCGTTGTACGACATGCGTTTATTGCCGGAATAAATTCCTGTTCGAGCGACAGCTTACGGAAAAGCGGCGAGGGCCGATAGAGCGATAAAACCGCACTCGAATTTATGTTTGCCGATTCGCGAACAATTACTCAGATATGTACGCGCCGAATCGGATCTTTTCGCTCGTTCAAGTAAAAGTTTAGTCCCGAACGAGATTCAGGCTGAGCTTTATAGCCGAGCCTTATAATGAGATGTATAGCGCGATTGAGAGCTTTCAATCTTAGTATGTGAGCTTTGTGTTTGCTTTATCGTTTTATGATGTGTTGCGGAATTTTGTGTTTGACTATTCGTTTTTTTTTATAGAAAGTAATATCTTGATGTTTGTTATTTGTATCAATATTGTATATGAGATTTCTGAAAATATGCTCTATTTAATCTAGTACAATTTTTTTGTGAAATCTTTTATGGTCATCATTTAAGCCATAAAAAATAGTTTGAAATATAGATATTTCTCTACTTACGACGAAGATACGTTCCTGACTTCAGTCATAAGTCGAATCCTTACAAAAAAATCGATCAATTTTATTTATATAAAAATTTCCAATTTTAATATTTATAATAATTCGAATGAGTCTATTTTTTCAAATACACTGACTGTAAATGACGACAGCTTGTGTTTTAAAACATTTTTTTTTGTCATGAATGTGAACCGTCGTAAGTCAAGGAATATTTGTATACATATTTTTGATTGGTTATAAAATATTTAGATATCTGATTCGTACATGCATACGTTTTAAATAAGGGTATCCAATTAAAATTTTCATGTTCTCTATTTCAAAATCGATAAAAATAAATATCGATGTGATATCAAAATATAGAAATGAACCAATTTCGCAATATAGAAATGAACTTTTTCAATAAATGAAAAAATAAATTGCGAATCACAATTGTAAATTGCTGGCGTTTCACGTCACAGTTATGAAATTAAGCCAATTTAAAGCATGAAAGCGTCGATTTGCAGTCGCCCTAAATAAATTTTGCATATAATCTTTTGTTATAAGTGAAACAAAACAGTTGTGAGATTCGCTCAGAAGGCGAATTTATATCGAATAGTACTTTTGTTTCGACACGGCAGTTTTATGTCACAGCTTTGTGCAACAGTTTCAACTGGGGCAGTAACTGTTCTACTGACTTTAATCGCGATCAAATTACTCAACTCTACTGTGTGCATTTTCCTTTAGCCAGATTACGAACGTATCGAACGATTTTACACTCTCATACCATCATGATATATTTATAGCTTCTTATACTATATGAATTATCATCATTGTAACATCGAAACTTTAATAATTAGGTCAGGAACTCAGATTTTTTTTCTCTCTTATTTGTTAAGAACAAAGTAGCTCCTAAGAAATTGAATAATGAATATATATCTCAATTATGAATAAGCTTTTCTTATATTTCATCGATTTTTAACTGAAAAAAAGCAATATCCCGTCAAATTTATCAACCCTCATCTACATCGTTACTTTCAAGGGGCTTCCGTCACTCTAGTCTATATTTCCCTATTATGATTAATTGCAACGCAAAGTATGTTAAGTCGGACCCTTAAACCCATCCGAAGGGCCGCCTCTCGTCTCCGAGGTAATTCATCTTAAAATTCAAATATTACCCGCAAGAATTCACACGCGGCAGCAAAGACAAAACGTCCCAACTCCGCGGCTAATGCGAATCGATAATATCGTAATAAAACTTTTTTTCAGAACCTCGCACCTGATGAAAAAAAACAAACCCACCTATATCGAAACTTTTTTCATTACGTTCGGCGGCGCGCGCAAACTTTGAAAAATTAAAATTTACATCCATATTGATTTCGGTGCGGCCGAAATATTTTATAACGGTCCCGCGCAATTTATCGTCGCCCGATTGATCATCTCGTTTTACTTTTTTATTATTTCGCGTCGAAAAAGAAGTAAAAACTAATAGGTTTTGCGCGCTCGATCGTTTTTATGGGCGCGGGCGGAGGGTTGGTGAGCTTTTTTCCCGCTTTTATTTCCGACGGTCGTTCCCGACAATTATTATTGTTTTTATTGACTGGGCGGCGTCGGTTGGAAGAAATTCAGATAGATCTCGTAAAATGAAATTTATGACAGTGCAGTTGAACAAACATCAATTAAACCGGCTGGAGCATTTTATCCCCTTGGCGCCAGTTTCGACCGATGCCCGATGTAATTGAGCGAACTCGTTATGGAAAAGAAGGCTTTCGAGGAAATCTCGTCTTGTGTTAGGTACCAGTGTTGATTTTTTATGTTCATCGATGGATGTTTTCGCATAAATTAAATATTTTAAGGTGATAGAAAGTATATTTATGAAAAATGTTGTGTTTCAAATAAGTATATTGTATACGTATTAAAACTTTGTATTGTTTGGAAAATTTAGTTTTTGAAAAGCCGAAATTTATTTTGATGTACGAGTATTAAAATGTTTCATATGTCAAATAATTTATTGGAGACATTTCTCATTTAAGTTCAAACATTTACCAGAATATAGAAAGAAAAAAGTATGTTTTATGTCGTAAATATTGTGAACTTTTATGTGGAAACTTTCAGACTTTCAACTAAATAAATTTTATTAATGCGGCATTTATCGTTAGATTTTAAATAAATAATATTGCACTTTATCTCCATGTTATATATTTTCGAAATACTACACTTCATAAAACTATTTTGTTTAAAAATCACTAGTATAAATCGAACGAAACGAAACACGATAAAATAAACACTCTCCTCCGAGCGTATCATTCGATATTCGAAATTGGTAACTAGAAAAATATTGACGAACACTGCAGACAACACACTTCACAATTTTACGATATACGATTTTTACAAACGGTGCACTATTCCATCAGCGCATAAGCGAAAGCGAAAATTGAATATGACCCAAAAGAAAATCGACAATTTTACGGCGTACAAGAGCAAAGCAACCAAACCTCCATGCGAAAACTTTGCACACACACACATCCTTTGTACGATCGCGTACACCCGAGAGGAGCACACTGAAAGTTTCCCAGTTAAATTCTGGACATGATAGTTGTGTTTTCGTCGGCAACATCACCGGAGCCGTACATCTCGCGGGCTACACTTCGACGGAACAACCGCATAAATGTCTGGTTCCGCCGGTTTAACTCGGTTCCGGTTCGGAGCACATCCAGAGGATACCTAGTAAAAAGCTGGAATATATAGCGGTGGCCCATCCTCTTCGGTGCATTTAAAGATTGAAAAAGCGCCCGCGGTTCCCTGGTTCGATCTAATGAAATAAATCTGAACCGGTGTTCCCGGCATCCGTAATTCAGTCGCTCGGTTCTTCCTCTTCGTCGGCCAACTTTTGTCTATAGATGTGGTATCGGATGCTTTACAGTTCGGTCTCTGGATCTCTTCATCCGGATAAGACGAGATCGAAGATAAAAATAAGAACTGGGTAAAAAAAAAAGAGTCGAAAGGGTAAAATCCCGGTGTGTTGTGTAAAATATATCGGCGCGTTCGCGCGAACTGATTGTGGAAAACGAACAACGCTCCGAAATATACAAATAAAGTATACGCCCTCGCTTCTTTCCTTTGAATTATTCACGTTTCCCGTCCGTAGATCTTTTTTAAAAAGAAAAATCAGAACGCGAGATAAACGATTAACGGAAACGCTCCACATTTTTTACAAAACACCATAAAAAAACATTATCTCCGCCGAACATTCAGATCACGTCCCTCTCATCTACAGCCTCCTCATTTGCGTGCCGAAACAAAAATGCACTGCGGAACGCGCCGATAAATAATTTCGGCAGCCGTAAAAATTTATCGCGTCGTCGTAAAGCGCACTTCTCGGAACAGAAGGCGATCCGAAACGTAGCAATGCATATTATTACACAAAGCAATAATTCCAGAAGCGCGGCGCACATTGTTTCGTTCGCGCGCCCATTCCGCTACATTTATCTTAAAACCGCCCCGCGATTTGAGCCCTCACCCTCTGGGGGGTGGGTGGGAGGGCTCAGACGCCGCCCAGAATGCTAGAATGCAGTGGCAAAGTTCAGCCGAGGGGGCAAAGTGGTACGAGACGCAATCACGGCTCTGGTAATCCGCTGGAGCAAAGGAAAGGGGTCGTCCTCGTAGTGCAATGGGACACTGCAACTGGAGATGGCTGTGTTCCGCGATCGACTCGCTTGGTTTGTGTGCTTTTGCGAAATTAGTGAGTTTAATGGGGGCTTATTGTTTTTTGTTTTGGAAATTATGATTGTGATGGGGGCTTGTGCTGAATTTCGCGTTTGGTCTGGGTGATTTTTATTGTTTGAGTTGGGTTTTTTTTTGGATTCCAGAATGCGTCGGCGTCTTTTTCATATCGAAAAAATGTGATTTCATTAATGTCGTGAATTGAAAATTTATTGATTTATAAGAGTATTTATTGATTTATAAAAGTATAAGAGAGAAATCTTCATGAATATCGTTTTATAGATGCCTTTATTAAATTTTGATCGATAATAAAATAGTTTGTAATATTATAATAAATTTTTCGTATGCATGAAAGCAATTTATTTTATCATATTTCTTTTGAAACAATTCGTTTTATATTCAAATGTAGATTTTACAAATTGACGACACTAAATTCAAATGTTATTGATTGAAAATTTCTAATTCTCATTTAAATTTTATCCATGAATCGCATTGAAAGTACTCCCAATTTGAAAATGGACCGGTAAAAATTTCATGAATTAATTATATTTTATTACAAGCAATTTTAAACATTTCATTGTGTTGTACATTTAAGTAAATTCAAATATCCGCATAATTTAAACAATAAATTCAATCCGGACAATATATCATAGACTTAATTAACATTTAATTAGCATAGTAATGTTTCGTATTGGTACACATTTATGCGATTCGTTAGACCGAGCACGCGACGCGATCAAAACAATCAATGAAATGTGTGCAATTTCGAAAATTTGCACATAACGTCCTCGAGACTTGTTCAATTTAACACCCAAGTGTTAAAAAAAGTTTCAAAAAACGAGACAGCGAAGTTTCTGGTGTTGCAACACACGCCGGGTCCTTTAACTCTTGATGCGAACCATTCGTTAACGAAGTTTAACACAAAACAAAGGACACTTTCGCCATAATTCCGACAAACTTTCTTGATAACACTTTGCAATGGACAGGACCAACCCTAGAAAATGTGCTGTCGTTATTTAAATTTCAAAATATCGCAAAAATATACACGAACCGAGTTAAAATATTAAAATATTCCATATCCGAGATTTTCCAACTCACGTTTAATTTATCGCATGTTTACGCGAGTTTCTATTTCAACAATACGCGATTCGTATTCGAACGCAACCGCACGAGTTTGTAAATCGCGAAAAGCCAAAACGCCTATGTTGTTTCAGCAATATCACAAAAAACGAGGCATATCTTTGAAGGGACTCCCCCCTATGGAAAAATGAAGAAAAAAATCGGCAAAAGCACAGAAAACATCGGCGCTCAAAGAAAAAGCGCCGAAAGAAGAAGACGAAGAGGCACCGCAGGGCCTCGGGGCGCGCGCGTACCCACTTCTTTGTTTTGGCCGTGATTTAAAAAACCGCACTTTATGGATAATTCAAAAGGATTATGTTATTTATGAGCGGAGGTTCGCAGGGGTCGATAGCGACCGCCCACTCGCGATATCCACCCGCCCATCCCGCCCACCAACAAAGGCAGTATCGCACAATTTGTTATTTCAGTCGGAGAGGATGGTTCGATCGATCGCAGCGGATTTTTTCATTTTGTTTCTCTTTTTTTTCGACGCTCTGTTCGGAGCCGTTATTTTTCGTTTTGTTCGTCGGTTTTATAAATTGGAGTCGTTTGTTCGAAAGTCAAAATAAAAATTTAAGCTAGACGCTGCAAATAGATGGACGAAAAAGCGGCGAGTAATTGATAAATTCTATGTTAAAATTGTGTCTTTTGTACTGCGCTAGTTCGGTGCTTTGAGTTCGTCTCGCTAAAGCTCGAACGACAAATATTGTTCTATAAACACAGTCTGGAGTCGACTGTTTATTTATTCACTTAAAATAATAAATCTGAGTTTATTTCAACACTAAAATATTGTTTCACTCGAGTTCATTAAGAATAAAAACTTTAACGCAAATATACTTAAATATTTCTTTATTATTCGAATCGAAATCCATATTTTCAACAATCCCAAAATTGTATTAGAGCCGTCCATAAATTTTTCATATAAAAATTTGTTGGAAATAGTCTGCGGAGGTGACGCAACTGGTGTGCGGAAAACTTTCACGCGCAACCGAAGGGGAGCACTTTCGCCTGAAACGGTTTCAGTGGTATTATTGGTAGTGGTAGCGCCACGCAATGCATCACTTTTGGAAACTATCGAACTCGATAAGCCCACAATTTATGTCACCTAATATATTACAAATTATAACGGCGAACAAGGACGGCCCGTACACAATGCGTAACAAATAAATCTAAACCGTTTAAATTATGTATAAAGTCCGATGAAATTGTTTAGAGATGCTTTGAAAAAAAATTATAGTCGTATATGTAATTTATTGTATATGGATTTGAAATAATTGATTGAAAGTGATCTTTTTATATTAAATATAGCATTTTTAAATTTAAAAAAAAATGTTATATTGAATTTATGTTGAATATTATATTATAATCTTTGAAAATTCTTTTGAAAATTGTTCGTTATTATTATATAGGTACGAAATCAGGTATACAATAGAGTGGTTCGGGGAACGATTTCGCCAACAGCTTTGCCGCTAAGGAATTGCCAGAATTTCGGCTGCTAATTTAGGACTTCTAATTAGAGCGCCAGTAACTTGACTTAGAAGAAAGGGGAGGCGAGTGGGAGGTGAAAGGAGACTTAGGGGTCGCTTTCGAACAAAACATCTGCTCTCGAGTCCGCAACACTCAAATCCTAAAACGGATCTGCGGTCCATTACAGTAACTATGCGGTCCCATAAAAAAATAATAACGAACAAAACGACTCATGAATGAAAAGAGCATAATCGTATAGAGCGAATTTTTACGACGACTCTTGATAACCGCTCTCGAGCGAAAGGACAGCGCCGCATCTTCATAACGACGCAAATTGGCCTTAGTTAAGAGGACACGGGTGTTTTTATTCCGTATATGGGAATGGTTTGTGTCCCCTGGTCTTTGCGT
This sequence comes from Hydropsyche tenuis, assembly GCA_009617725.1. Classification (NCBI taxonomy): domain Eukaryota; kingdom Metazoa; phylum Arthropoda; class Insecta; order Trichoptera; family Hydropsychidae; genus Hydropsyche; species Hydropsyche tenuis. Next base: position 1,795,909 of record VTON01000008.1, read on the forward strand.
AATTCGCTCCCGGGAACGTGGATGGGCGAGGAGGCCCTAAACGGCCCGAAACGGTTCCTTATCACTGTAATGCTAATTTGCAAGCCTTTTATTAGCCATAAAAAATGGAACGTCCGCAGGTGCTAAAGGGAACAACTTGGCTGCTGCTGAAAATTCATGGACGAACGACGGTCCCCAGGATAATGCCTCATTATTCCAGGGCTGGTCGAGCTGTGTCCGTCCTTTCGTTAATTTTACTTCCGCGAACTTTGTACTACGCATCTGATTCAATTTGCATAAAAGGACATTTGTAGACGTTAGATAAAAATAAGCTGAACCGAGTTTTCAAAGGCTCCGTCCTAATTTACCATGATTTTTGTATGAATTTAATCATGTAAAACATCTAAGGTCTAGAATGGTTTATTTTCTCAATTTAGATATGAAATTTTTATTATTGTATAATCAAGGAATGCTAAAAATAAAATATATTTTTAGATTACGCTTTCAGAAAATATCAAACCTTATTGCGTAAAATGTAAAATTGTATTGCTGAAATTTGTACATTTTTAGTGAAAAACATATTAAAGTAAATGGAAAATAAAATTTGAAAAAAAACTGGGCCAATTTCGGCAAATTGAAATTTCGAACGAATACGAAAAAAATCCCGTTTTCTATAAATGAAATTTATACGTATAAATTCAATTAGTCGATTCATATAAAAAATCTGAATGCTCATTTTTCTCAACTTTCCCAGAATCGATCAATTGCGCCCGAAAAAAGCAACGCATACGCGATAATTACACCCAGATCGAAAAAAATATTCTAAAACATAATAAAGGTCACAATCGAAACTCGCATATATTACTTGTAGCGATCGAACAAACCCATTAACGACCGTCGAATTCGAAACATAAAGCAATAATTGCCCATTTCGCCCGGGCATATATTTATCGTCCCGTACCGAAAAAAAGGCACATTTCGAGCAAGAGCGTATTGCCCCCGAAGCAAAGCTCGACCCCATGTACGCGTGCGTATACGAATTTATTTTTTCGAGGGTTTTCCCGGGATTAAAAATACAAGGAGGCTTTTGTGCAAAGCGGGCGTAATGTCGCGTCCCTCAGGAGGCAATAATTACCGTGTCGCGGCCAGGTGCGCTCAACTCGGATTGACGAACCCGATGTGTGTGCTAGTGTGTGGGGTGTAGTACCAAAGCCTGCAATATTCATTGCCGGTTTAAAATTGGTTTCTAATATATAAAGTGTTGGTCATTTATATAAAGATTGGAAAGTCGATATAAAAATACTTAAGTTTCTTCGAAAATTTTTGAAAGTCATCTCTTGATAATATAGTATTTATTATAAATGAAAATCTGATCAAATATACCAAAGTTATTTGCTTTGATTCTTAAGTAGAAAATTTTTCTATGTACATTAAATATTTGATGAAAAAAAATCATATAATTCTTGTTTGATTTTATTATATAATATTTTCAATCTAATTTCAGAATTTTCATATTTGAACCATAGATTTATTTTAACTATGTACAGAATTATATAGATACTTTTTTTTAACTCCAATAAAACCCAACTATTTAAAATTTCATCACGACCTGAGAGTTCTTTCGAGATCAGATAACTAAAAACAAAATAAAATTCAACACTTTTTAAAATACAAAAAGTAATATAATTTACAACTAACATAATCAAGCTCACTTCACGAATGAAAACATTTCAATAGACTAACCAACCGTTCCGATTCCATTCAAATGGTTTCTGACGAGTTTTGATTCGGCACTATTCATATGATGGTATTTAAGGCTTCTAGGAACTCCGGATACGTGTCCCGAAGGCCAAAATAGTATCGGCTGTTCCCGTGGGACGTATCGCATTATGAAAAACAGAAAGTGGCTTTCGAGATTTTCTCTCTCGATTAAGTCTAATGTCGGCCCTTTAAGGGTGGCTCTTCGTTCCCCGTTACGGCTCGGCTATTATGCGTTGATGTGATCAAAAGGCGAATGCGACAATCAAGATTTTTCAGATGCAGTCTATTTAAATCATTTAAATATAAGCGTAATAAGAATTATTTCAATTTTTTACTTATTGATATTAAAAAAATAATAATTTTTCCATATATATAATATTTATTTAACCTCTTTATTTGATGAAAAATGAGCATTAGATATTAAAGTTCAATTTCGCTTTTAAATTAAACTAGAAAATAAATAAATAAATTGTTTGGAGAAGCGCAGACTGGCGCAATTCACGTTAACGTCGAGCGAAAATTGCATCGCGCCACAGTACTGCAAACCCATAAAAAAGAGCTACGTACGTTTCGCGCTTTCCTCGATTTTCCGATTTTTCAGCAAGCGTCGAACATCGATCGGCCGCCGGAAAATGTAAATTCGGCTTTTCCTCACCGCCGTCGAATTTCCGCGGAAAAGCAGCGCGCGAAGGAAAACCCTGGCGCTTGTTAAAGAGTTTGTCCCTGAGCCGGGCGCGCATGTTTGCGAAAGGGTTTAAAATACGACTTTTGTTTTAGGCAATTTTTAAAAGCATTATTTTATTTCGGGGGTGAGCGGAAAGTTACGCCCACCCACCCATGTGTGTGCGCCTGTATGCGTGTTCTCGTCGGGGAATTTATCGGGCGACCCTCGGGCCTTAGGCTCTATCCGTCAAAAAAATGGATCCATCCTTTTTGGGAGCTGCGATTTTTTTCAGACCCCGAACAACGCCTCCCTGGCTTATTACGATTCGACTTTTACACTTGGGCAAAAGGGAAAGAGGGGTTGAATGAATAAAAAAAATCGCTAAAAAGTTTCTCGCGCGCGTGCGAACTCTCCCCCATTAGCCTTCGTATGCGCATATTTGCGCCCGGCGAGATTTTCGCTTTCTACAATTTGTTATTGTGAAAATTATTAAGTTTTATATATAAAAAATATATTTTTAGCTTTATTTAAATTCAAATATTTGATATACTTTAGACTATAATTACAATATTTGATTGAACATTAAAATATCTCACTATAGAAAATCAAATTTCGCATTACTTGATGATAATGTTATTAATTATTTAACAAAAGAAATATAAAGCTCAATTTATAACAAAAACACAAAATTAACAGCAATATAAAATCAAAAAGGTAATTGAATATCAAATCAACCGCAAAATAATTCGTTTAATATTAACATCAAAAACAATCATACCCAAATCGCAACCCGCAACCATATCGTATCCCAACCGAAATTTTCCATTCAAAAATACCGAAACGCTTTATATAATCCACACGAACATTCGCAGCGACAATTCCGCGTATATTTTACAGTGAAACCTCGGTTTAAACGCGTGCGAGCCTTCTCATTCGAGACGCGGTCGTTCGACGAGTTCGCCGCGTAAAAGTTAACGGCCGTGACAGATACACGGGCCGGGGCGCTTTGTTATACGTAATTAAGTAACGCATATTCAAATTTACGACTTGGAAACAGAACGGGGGTAATAAGGGGTGTCTTTTCTGTTATGCGAGCACCTCACCCCCCTCCCCTGGCTCTCGGGGGCGCCCTTAAGTGTGCGCCCTTAGGTACGCTGCGACGTTTTTATTTGGAGTTCACGGATTTGTGGTAAATTGGGTGTTTTGATCGCGTTTTTGGGTTTGAATATTCTATGGATTTTTGAAATGGTTATGGTGATGGGAATGGATGGGTTTTTGTCGGAGGAGATAGGGTTGGATATAAGAATGGAAAGATAGTGTTGATTAGTTGGAAAATATCAAGGGTAAGTTCGTAATTTGATTTGAAACTCTCGGGAAAGTTCTCGTTGTAAATTGTGATAATTCGATTAAAAAACTTATTTTTTTCAATAATCAAACGATATGGCGATAAAACTGAAAACTTTCTAATAAAAAAAATAAAAGTTTTTTCATTCTTAAGTTTCAAATAAATTTTATTTTGACTATTTGATTTATCGATTTTAACACTTCTATCTCTCGCAGATTCCCATTATTTTTAAACTAATAGAAAACTCAAAACACAATTCTAAAACTTTTCCTTTCATCTTACAGCAATCTTCATTACCCAATCACACAAACAAAATAAATCAAATCCAATATTCCACAACGCATTCGATCTCCCAACCCCACCGTCCAACTCCACCCAACATAAAAACCCAATCACCCTCCCCACTATCACAACACCATTCCCAGCCACAAATTTCCATCATCGATCCATCCTTCCCCATCGGATCGAACTTCCCAACAACGGCAACCTTTCGATCCATTGTCGCCAAGAAATGAAGTGCGACGGGTCGACCGCGAACTTAATCGGCCCACGGCCAACTTTCACGATCCGGTGTCTCCGGTCCCATCGTCCTGCTGATGCTGGAGCCGGAGTATATCTATACGGAGACGGTGCTTGGGGCAATGTGACGCTTCTGAGGTCTTTTGTGATGTAACCGTCGCCGCAGAAGAGGCCGTTTCGCGCCAGTTTGAGAGGGTCGTTCACGAGGTCTGGCCGAGTTAATGGTTCAAGGATTCGTCTCTTGATGGAGTCGATTTTTTGCGTTGTACTTTTTGGCCATTGGTTTTTCTGTATTTTATTATCGTTTGTTTCAGAGTTTTCAATCGTGTTTATTTTTATTAAAATATTGTTATAAAGAACGAATTTCTCAATATTATATTTTATCTTATTAATATTGTTAGATGATGTGACCATGATGAAAAAATGTATTGTTGAAGTTCAGTATTATCAAGTGTGGTCAATAAAAAAATAAATGATCAAGTAATCTTATCATGTGGATATTTGGCAAGTGATAATTTTAGTATTCAATTTCCATAATACTACTCTATTTTTTTTTTATGTTTTTGCACCCGAAAATTGGAAAATTAAAAAGACAAAGAATAATTATTTAAACGTATTCGTTCAATCTAGAAATTAATACATTGTAAAAATAAAAAGCTTGAAATACAAAAAAATGGATAAATGCACGCACAATAAATCAAAATATAATATAATAATGTTGCAAGCCACGAACCTTGAATTATGTTCCAATCGATTGCTATGCTATCTATCAGATATCTGCATTTCTACTGTAGAACCTTCAGCGCTGATGAAGTGATCTCTAGTCTTTTTGATACAGTGAATACTTTTTATAAATTATCCTAATACAAAAACAATATCCTCGCGTACGGAAATTGTAAATAATTAATTATTTTGAAGTGTTCAGTGCATCAAAATAATTTAGAATAAGTTTTCAGTACACCAGAGATTGCTTTGTCGGCACTAACAATAAAAGTCTTACAGTTGAAATGTGGGTACCCTATTGAGAGCACGGCAATCAATTGGAACATATACATATATCAAGGTTCATGGCTTGTAATATCATTATTTTTCGATTTTATTGTATTTTTTCAAATCAAACGAAAATGTTTTTGTTATTATTCGATACATTTTTACAATATCTCGATTTGTTTTTTTTATCATAATTTATTTTCTGGTTATACATATTATATAACAATCAACGTTTAAAATTAATCGATATTTTTTAAATCAAACTAACCATTAATATAATATAGTAACGAACTAATTACCTATTTCAACATGAATTTAAAATCCGAAAATATAAACACGTACTCGCAAAATATAAAACAAGCACCATCCCAGAAAATTTTAAGCACTAACCCTCGACATCTTACAATTTTCTTCCACATTAAAACATCATTAAAATTTAAACCTGATTATAAGAGGAGCGCAAATCATAGAACAAAAGGGGTAACTCTGAACGTTTTTCCCATAAAACTCACGATTATCACAAGCACACTCCTCCAAACAACCCCGCCCTCCTACAACCACAAAACAAACACAATCAACCTATAACCGATACAATCAACACGAGACCATCCCACGGCGCGTTTCAACATCTCCAACGCATATAGAACGACTCAAGAGCATCAAAGAGTTAACACGAATCAAGATTACAAGGAATCAGTACTGAGAGGGGACGTCTAGCATAGCATGGAGAACGCAGACCCGTCGTCCGCTTCGCAGCCAACTGACAGTAGCTTGACGGAGTGGCAAGGGCCCCCAATTTCCCGGTCCGCGGAGCACCGGGGCTGGTCCCCCGGGGGCCCCAGGGGGTGGAGCACCCCACCCCTTAGCCACTGTACCCTTTTAGGGTTGGCAAATGTGATTTGAGATGGGTTATTGAAATTAGGTGTTTTTTTGGGTGTTGATTTGGTGGTTATTTTCGTGATGATGATGATGTTGATGGTGTAATTTTTTTTGGATGTAAAGATTTTTTTTATGATTTTATAATATAAATATGATACGGAATGGATAGTACAGGGTCTTCCCCGGGACTTTTATAACTTCTAATCGGATTTAAAGTGACTTAGGGTCATGATAGAGAAGTGAGAGTGATACCGTTCCGAATGAAATCGGCTACAATTTATTTTTCATTTCCCCCCCCTCAAATTTTACCTCTCCCCCCCTCTTCCATCGTCGAATAGCGTACTGGTAGGTAAAAAAAAAATATTTGAACTGTACGAGTTAGTGGACGGAAGTACGACGATGGAAGAGGGGGAGAGAGGTAAAATTTGAGGGGGGGGGAAATGAAAAATAAATTGTAGCCGATTTCATTCGGAATGTTATCACTCTCACTTATCTATCATGACTCTAACAATAAGTCACTTTAAATCCGATTAGAAGTTATAAAAGTCCCGGGGAAGATCTGTATATGTACTAAATCACGTATGGTTAATTTGAAATCGTTCGATTTTAGTATTCGTTATATTTCGCTAATCGTATGTGATAAGAATTAATGGAGAAACTTCCGATTGTATCATGGTTACGTGCAATTTGAATAAATTTATGTTGAAAATATTTGAAAATTATCTTTGACATGTTTATTTAAATTCAAACTCGTAGTGTGATATGTAAAGTTTTGAACTGGAGGATAGTTTAAAAATCCCGGTGGTATTGTCGAGAATGAACATTCAGTTTTTATGCTTTTTGTTCAGTTATTCCGCTAAGGGATTTAGTTTCATTTAGAAAAACATTCTTATTTTCATCGACATCGTTCCTTTTACAGCGGTTTCAAAAAAATACGTACTATTAAAAAAATTATCAATCTTCAAAATGAAATGATTATTTTGAAAATAAAACACAGAAATACTACTCCATTTCACTTTTAAAAATTATCTCTGAATATCTTAAAAGAATAGAACTGACCTTTTGAATGAGAAAAAGTATTCTTGACCTTTTCCGAGATCCTACAGTAATATAACAATCAATACGACTTTTTTAATAAAAAACCTACCAAATCACCCCGATTCCAGGATCATCTTTAATAATAGTCGGTAACCCTATCTCTACACACACACAAATACCCCGCGAGCCGAAACCGTTAAATTACTGAGCGTTTTGTTCCGCGCGATTTTGACCCGCGTAATGCGACGCACACACGAACTAACCGCGTATACGCGATATTTATATTATCCTCTACGTACAAGCACACACGTGTATGGCCGTCCTGTCGAGTCGTTGCGGCCAACGAAACGAAGCAATTTAAAAACATGCGATATTCGAGTCTAATGTTATTGTTTCGATCGTATCGACGGCGCGTAACGGATTGATCCCTCGGTTAAGATAACCCGATTGTTGTGTGTAAGGGTAGAGAAGGTGTTTTGAATGTGACGTTTAATTTGGCCGTTCGGATGAAACGAGCTTTTTTTTCCTGCCGTCGTGTTTTTTTTTTTTAGGTCTTTTTGTTTTCCTCCGATGGCCGTTTTTTTACGGATGTGTGTAAAGCGCGCGCGGATGTCGATGGATGTGTATGGGCGTGGTGCAGTGTTTTGTGAAATTATATTGGGATTTCGAAAATTTTGTTTGGATTCATTCATCGGTGGTTCTTGTGCAGTTTCAAAAGCTTGTATTCATTGAATCGTTGATAATGGCAATATATATGAAATTTAAAAAAATCTCGTGACTTAATCTATTCTGGTGAATTATTGAAAACATAATATTATATTTTATTATTTTTAAAATATATTAAAATATATTTTCATTATATGATATATAAATTGTAAACCACTGAAATAGTGCAAAAAAGCACCTTTAATATCGCTCGTTCGAGAAGAGCTTTTCCTACGTACGAAGCAAAAGTACACGTTCACACACGAATATCGCATTAAAACACTGTTTATTACCTATTCCATGAAATAAACTCTCACATATAGGTTTTAATTTTTAAATTCGTGAGTATATTAATAAAAAAGAAATCATCGGAAATTTATGTGGCTTACGAAGCGTTTTAATTGGAAAAACTCTGTGATGTTTTATGAAATATTTTAAAAAAGTAAGCATATCCGATTAAAATGAAAAACATCTCAGTTAATGACAAACGATGTATAATAATATTTCTAGTTGTTTGATTTACTTACATATTACAGACAAGTTACATTTATACCACTCTCAATGAAACAGAATTTCTAGAACTGGCTATAAATAACCTACATACATATTCTGAGCCTTATTTCAACAAGAACTTACGTAATAGATAATTTAAGTTCAATACAAGTCAAATTATACTAATATTATATACACCTTCAAACATTATTATTACATTAATCTCTTGAAATTTCTAATAAGATTTAATGCACTGATTTCAACCATAAAATAATCAGCATCGATATAAAAACCACACAAATAAAAGAAAATCTCACATCCTTATGTAATGTTATTATCTTCAAAACTTTCATTTTCCAAACCCAATCACATTTTAACAAACATATCAAAATCAGATCAATATCAAAACATCTGACATAAAACCCATTACCATCACGCATAATTCTTTAAAACATGTTCAGAAAACCTCAATATTCCAGATCCAATTATACACAAATCAAATCGATTAATATTATATATAATTTCCTCAAAATAATTTACAAAATCAAATATACTTGTTTTAACAAGTACACCAACACTATAATATTACTTTTTAAAAAAACTTCACAATCCTTCAAAACATACTTAGAAAACCTCAATATTCCAGAGCAATTATATTTACACAAATCCAATCAATTAATACATAACTTCCTCGAAACCATTTACAAAATCAAATGTACTTGTTTCAACAAGCACAACACTACAGCTACATCTCAAAAAAACTCTATCTCGTACAATTCTTCAAAACATACCCAAAAAATCTAAATATTCCAGATCCAATCATACACAAATCCAATCAATTAACACAAAATCTCCTCGAAACCATTCACGCAATCAAACACACTCGTTTCACCAAGCGCACCAACACTACACAACCGCACCTCAAAAAAACCCCACCATCGCGCACAATCCTCCAAAACCCACCCCCGAAACCTCCACATTCCAAACCCGATCATACACAAGCCGAAACCTCGCAAAATTCGAATTCGATACGCGTCCACCATCGCAATACACCGAAGCACTGAATAATCGAGCGGCCAATACGTTTGATTGAAACGCGCGGTCATACCGGAGGTCACATCGCCTTCGACGACGTGCCGTAAATTCGTGCCCTCCTGAGTGCTCCAAATAACTACTTGCATAATTCGGGGACGTGTCGTTTGCCGTATTTATAGAGAGAAAACCATTTCGGGTGTGCAAGGCTATTGATCGTCGCCGTGCGTATCGCTAAGTGTCCGTATATTGCCGTTTTATGGTGGCACGTTTACGTGCGATGATGGCGTGTGATGATGGGTGGGTGTGTGTGTGTTATCGGCTGATATATCTTGAGGGTTGGTAATGAATATGATTGGTTTTGTGATGTTGATGGTGTTTGTATTGGGATGATGGGGATCGAAGTGGGTGTGGGAGGGATGTGCATTTTTTAATGGATGTTGATATTTTTGATTAAAAAGTGTATGGTTCGCTTTAGCTTGAATAATGTTTTTATTCTGTTCGATTAATGGTGTTTTATATTTTATTTAGTATGAAAACAACATCGTTCATTCAAATTGTGCAGCCGTGCATATAACGCGAAGTACGTTCGATAAAAAAAGTTTTTCTTTTATTGTTAAAATAAATTTGTATATAAATTATCATAAAATGTACCTAAAATTATTTTCGATTTTATCACAATTTATAGAACATTCACCAATTATTTATCTATCGACATCTCCACGTATTAAAAATATACCACACAATGAATCTAAACCACTGAAAATCAACTTATACAGAAAAAAAATATATATATAATTTTTCATAAATACGTCTTCGAAACATGGTAAACACTACGCATGCAAAATATTCACCCTTTCGGCTCATATAAGTCATTGGAAGTTTATTCATTCAGTACCACTTAAAAAAAATACATATAAATGCATCAAGCCATAACCAAGAAGTTAAGCATAACGTATTGGTTTTATGAAAAGGCAGTTCCGCCAAATGGTCCATAAAGACTTAAGGCTGAATTAAAAGTATCGATCGAGCGCTGTGACACGTGCAAGCACATGTAGTACGTTGCCAAATTGCCACGTGTGTAAATCGTGAGCCTACCTGTACGTAATAGTGTTCGACAAGTGTCCGAGAACTGTTCCATAATTAATCTGCGGTCCGTACGGGAATAACAAACTAGACAATTCGCCCGAAACATATAAACTGGCGTGACTGATTAAATTTCATTTTTAATACAAAACTAAATTAGCGGTTTCTAAATTTAACGTATCTAGTCTATAAATTTCGATTTGCAATAGTTTTAGTAGATCGTTTAATAATTAAAACAATATTCCGAATTTATGTGTACTTTGGAACGGTTGAGCTTTAATTTTCTGAGATTATTTTCTATAAAAACTATATTCTTTTGGCACTCCTAGCCTTTATCATTTGTACTGTTATTTGCGGTTTTTTACTAAAATAATCAACTTTATTAGTTGACAGAAATAATCACTTGATTTTTTTTATTTCTTTGTTTTTGACTTTTTTTACTCACAATCAATAAAAAAAATTGTGAACACTTCAAGCTTTCAGAACTGCAATGTATGTTATAATAATAATATTAGGTTTAATTTATCGCAAAATATTATTTATAATTTAATGATAAACTGCTACGATGCATATATTGATCAATATTATTTATTTCAATGTATTAGATAAATAAGACTGTCACTTATATTTAATTATTATTTTGCAATATTAAATTGCAAAAGTTTGAAACAACGACGTTTTGTGTAGTGTCATATTTACGGTCGTATTTTGTACCGCAACGGCGCCCGTGAGAATATGACAAGCGTCAAAAAGACGTCACACGCCAAAAAATTAGGATTTTGAATGATGATAGCGAGACTGCAGCTTTTTTTATCATCGCAAAAATGTTGGATATGAAAAATAAACCTACTCATATCGTCACATATTTTTTCTCGAACGAGTCGCGAGAAAACAAGCCGTCTTTAAATAGAAAAAAAACGCGCCCTCCTTTATTGCATTTCTCTCGCATATATTCCTGCGAAGATATTTATGTGAAAGTAAATTTTAATATTGTTCGATATGAGTCGAAGTTTTGAACTTTTCAAGTTTTTTGCGTGTCTGCGAATTTGAAAAGTTCGCTAAAGAGGCTTTCGGGTCGCGTTCTTTGTCCTCTAATAGTGCGATATCGCGCGATGCGACCGATTCGTTCACTTATTTTGAATTTATTGCCAATGTATATTTTTTAACAGTAATGCTTTTTAGAAGTTTAAATTTTGATAATATCATGCTGCTCGTGTAGTTCGTGAAATTTAATGTGAAAAAACAATGCGAGTCTACCATTTTTTCGAACGTAGTTATCGTTTAAACATGTTTGTTCGATAAAATGCTCTTTATAGCTTAATCAATTTTTTATGCATAGTTGTATCCCAGATATTCAACATTTTTACGATTAAATAATATCATATTTTATACACTGAGCAATATTCTGCCAATCAAAATTTTATGATTATTGAAGTTATAAATGTTTATTAGGTGTATTCGGAGATTTTCTATGAAAATATAAAAAAATATATAACACGTTAATATGAAAAACAAATGTCATAGTTGATTTTGCAAAACATATTCCCAATGTCACTTTTGATTCAAATAACACTGTATACTTTATTTATATTGGAAACGTAATATACCGACATTCCCTTGTTATTACATTGTACCACTTTCAAAAACTTTGCAAAAGCATATTGGATATTTTTTTCGTGTCTATTTTCATGAATCTGGAACAATTTACATCAAAATATTCAACAGATAAAGAAAAACAAAACTACGCGACATTCGAATACTTCATTCTGAATTCATTATAATGAAACACAATATTCCCTATTCAAAATAAATTCAATTTTTTTATTAGAATATTCAACCAATCATCATCATCATCATTGTCGACCGGTTTAGTGCCCACTGCAGGACAAGGTCTCCCCATCAAATATTGGGGGTCTAGGCTATATACCTTATCCGAGAGCCAACCTCGTAGCGATAAGGGACATGTACCATAAGATCCAATCCGCCCATGCCAACGGAAGAGGTTCTCAGACCCACGGTACGCAAGCCTATGTGCTAGTCTTTGTGGTCGCTGACTCTCCACTAAGCAAATCGCAATGATCACCCGCGGGGCAGACGAGGTAAAGACTGAGCAGACTGCGTCCTCGCTGACCACTTTTGCGATCGCAATGGCCACCAGTTTGTCAAACGAGGCAAGACCGTTGGTCCTACTTGGCTTCGACCTCCGTAAAACACACGTCATCGGTCTTCGCCATTACCAAAGAAAGATTTTAACTAGGTGGACATGCAGTGTATTCTAATTGTACGACAAAGTTTAGTCTTGCAAACACCCCACCAAATGCATTACTGCGTTCTGTTCGTAAAAGAGTTAGTTGATATTAGACGGTTAGTAGAGTTAGTAAATAGTTAGTAATAAGATAGAATAAGTTATAATTTAACTATTTCATTCTAAATATTTTACTTTGATCGTACGCTACTTGTTATTTAATCATTGAATGACAGTTATAATGTATGTTAGTTGAAATTAGATAGTTATTTAAATTATGTCGTAGTTAACTATGATTATGAACAGATTTACAAGTTAGTTAGTTAATTAGATAGCAAGCATGTTAGTTTGAGACTAGTATTATCCCTTATTTTGTAGTAAAATTAAGAAGAATTAATTATTTATAGTAGGGCGATGGATTCTAATAGGAATTTCTTGAGGTTCAAAACGTTCTAATTAAATATTCTGTTATACGATATATATTTTCCTATTGTGGAATTTGAATATGTACGAAGAGGTTATAAGTAAATAAGGATACTAGGACTTAGTAGAGGGAATCTAATAACCGGTAGTTTGATTGAGCGGCCAGACAATCATATCCTAAGTACTACTACGAGGTAATTACCATATAAAGTTCATAAGAGAACATGCGTTGTTGGATCGTGTCAACGATATTCAGTTAGGTGTCTAACGTGATACTGTGTCACCAACCCAGACATACATGGTTTATTAAATTAGTAAGAGTTGGTCAGGGGTTTTGCTACAGTAGCATTGTTCATACATCAATAATATAGTACATTCTTTCAGAAATTATATCTTAGCACACATCTTGGGGGGGGGATAGGAGTGAATTTCGTATTGTCTTCTTTTACAATATATTCAGAAATTTTAACATACAATCATCATCTTCCAATTATTTCAAGAACCGCCACTTATCCATTTCTGGATAAATGGTCCCCTTAAGGTTTTCCATTTTTCCCTGTCTTGAGCAACGTTTATCCAGTTTACTCCGCACATTCTCCGTATTTCGTCCATCCATCTGCCTTTTGGTCTCCCTCTTTTTTCTTGTACAACCTCTAGGATACCATTCTAGTAATTCTTTCGTCCATCTGTGATCCATTCGTCTGGCCACGTGACCCGCTTAATTCCATCTAAGTTTCATAACTCTTTCGATAATATCTGTTACCTTTGTAATATTTCTAGCCCACGAATTCCTTTTCCTGTCTTTCCTAGTTATACCAAGCATACAACGTTCCATGCTTCTCTGCGTGCATTTTAATTTCCTTATCATTCTCTCGTTCAAAGTCCATGTTTCACATCCATACGTCAAAACTGGTAGGATACATCGATCGAAAGCCTTCCTTTTAAGGCATATGGGGATTTTAGCTTTAAAACCGAATTCATTCTACCAAATTTACTCCATCCTGCCTTCATTCGTCTTAAAATTGCTTTTCATTCCCTCCACTCATACACAACAACTGCCCTAAGTATGGGTAAACATTTACTGCTTCTAAATAGTCATTCTCAATTTTTTAAATCGTCTGGCGTGCAGAAGTCGTTGAACATATATTTTGTCTTTTTAAGATTAATTGACAACCCTACTTTTTTACTTTCAGAACTTAAATCGTTTAATTTTGTTTCTAAGTCGACTACGCTCGAGGTTATGACTACTATGTCATCCGCAAATCTCAAATGGCTTAAGTAACGGCCGTTGATGTTGATGCCTTGGTTGTCCCAGTCTAGTTCCCTAAATACATTTTCTAAGACCGCATTGAAGAGTTTAGGTGAGATTGTATCTCCCTGACGTACGCCTTTTTCTATGGGGAATTGGTCCGATGTCTCGCCTATGTTGACCGATGCCGTTGCTTTCTTATAGATAGCGGCTAACAAGCTTACGTAGTGTGGGTGTACACCTTGCTTGGTTAAAGCGTTCCATACTGCGGAATGACAGACCGAATCAAATGCTTTCTCGTAATCTACAAACCCGAAGCACAACGGAAGACGGTATTCGTTCGCGCGTTCGATTAGTTCGTTTATGACTTGAAGGTGATCCATTGTGCTGAAACTAGCGCGAAAACCAGCTTGTTCTGGTGGTTGGTTAAAGTTAAGTTCGTTATTAATTCTTTCCGAAATTTTTTTTAGTAAATATTTTATAGACTACTGAAAGTAGGCTTATAGGGCGATAGTTTTTTTATGTCTTCTTTATCGCCCTTTTGTGGATTAATATAATCGATGCATTGTTCCACACATCTGGTACGTTTTGTTCGCGGATGCACTTTGTGAACAGTTTTGCTAAAATAGTGAAAAAGAGGGCGGCCTCCACATTTTAATATGTCAATGGAGATACGGTCGTTACCCGGGGTTTTACCGCTTTTAGATAGATAGATCGCGTTTTCTACTTCGCTAATTAAAATTTCGGGGATTTCAGATGCTAGCTCTGGATTTATTTGGAAGGAATTTTCCTCGGGTTGATCATTTTTTATATAGATCCGCGTAAAAGTTTTCGATCGATTTTAATATTTTGTCCCTTTCCCTAATTACTGTGCCATTATTGGATTTAATGGCCAGCATTTTGCTATTACCTAACGATAGATTTTGTTTACATTTTTTTAGAGATAAGTTATTTTCTATGGTTTCATTAACCGTCTTCTCATTAAAGTCCCTCACGTCGCGAGTTGCTTTCTTCTTAACTACTTTGCTAAGTGAATCGAATTTTGACTTATTAATTAATCGGTCAAGTTTTTTCTTCTCTTTAAAGAGTTTCAGTGTCTCTTCTGAGAATTTGTTTTTCCTTTTAATCTCAATTGTGCCGCCTACGTTTACTCCTGTCTCTTGAAGGATGGTCAAAATATTGCTGTTAAGGTCGTCCAGCCCTAAATCCGCGTCTAGATTATATTCAACCAATATAATGATTAAATCACATGACCCCCTTCTAAGACGCGACGCCTCTAAAACTCCAACACAACTCAAACAAAAAAATCCAACAGAACTTCCCAAACATTCACACCGAAAACGAACAAAACTCAATCGCAGCGTTAAATTAACGACACGAAAATATAAATCTCGTACTTCGGCGTGAAACTTGTGCATTAGCGAACGGTGTCGTATGGGTGGGTGCGGTTTGAGCGGCTCTTATATAAGGGAAACTCGAAACTCAGGCGTCCCACAGGAGCTACCTGAAGAATTGCAGTGTCCAACCAGAAAAATGTGCACGCTGGCTGTCTGGAGATTTGCCCCGGGAAGACACGGGAAGACTGGGATGAGGACCGTTCCTTGTGCGGCTTCCCTTTGTGCGAACGACTTGACGTAATGAATTGGCGCGCCGACGTGATGCAAATTGTCATTGTCACTCCCGGGGATTCGGAGGAATCGAACTACGGTTGTCTCGATGCTAAAATTGTCTGTGTGTGTGTGTGTGTGTGTATTATATGCTGGAGTTTCGATGTCGATAGGACTCGGGAGGCGTTCAAAGTGTCTACGTTTCGTTTTCGGAGTTGAATGTTCAGATATAATCGGTTGGTAATATGGTTGAATTTTATGTATGGAATTTAAAAAAAATGTTAATTTAAAAAAATCTAGTTTTATAATGAAATATTTATATTTTTTAAAGTACTAAGCACGTGTATGTTAACACAATTTCATTTTAATTCAACTTTTTTTTTCTTTGAAATTTTTGAAAATATATGAACAACAATTAAACACGCCATGCATTAACTCGTTTATTATGAAAAAGTCGTTTTTGAAATTACTGACGATTTTTATTAGACTGATTTTTACAAAGATTTTGCTTATTTAAAATCAAAAGCTCATCGAAAACAGAATGTGCTTAGTTAGACATCTATAGGTCAGTAGAAAAGGTTTTTTGATCAAAAACTCTTAATTTTTTATCTTGCGCTACAATATCTGAAATACGTAAACAAAATTAGCATAGTCAATATGAAAAATTTATGCATGAGAATGAATATCATATTTAAAATTTAAAATGGCATTGTATGCTTTTACATTTCTAAAGCTTGTTTTCCAAAACATATTTTCATAAATAACTATAATTTATTCCTAAAATCCCGTTTTTATACAGCCCTTTTATAACGGTCATGTTATAATATAATTATATTCTCAAAATTTGTATAAATATATTAATTCTTTGAATATTAATTACCGCAAATATACGACTGAAAGTTCATGTTAATACAGTATAAATAGATCGTTTTATTAATATATCATTTACGTCAAATGTACTTTTTCACTATTTACCGAACAACAATTTTAACACGAATCGAGAAAACATGCAAACACATTTAAAACAAACTCGCAACGCATTAATAATCCGAAACGCTCATTACAACGATCGAAATTAACCGGCCGCACGAAAAGGCCACACACGGTATTCATTATACGCCCGATTTTCCCCGTTTTTGAAAATCTCGGAAAAGTGCCGATCCAAAAACCGTTTTCTTCACACAGACGATTCCGATCGCAATTAGCGGAGGTCGCAGTTTAAACCGCAACGTTCGACTGTCGGCCGGAAAACTGACTAAGCTTCGGCGACTACTTTTGCCCTGGACCGCTTCGTTATCGGGCTTCGGTGGCAGGTTTTACAGTTTCAGTGAAATTCGACATGTCTATTATCCGTTATTATGTTATTTGACGTGGCCCGGGTATTTATCGCGTATTTTACGACCGTGAGACGCGGCCATCAAAGAGGCGCGTGACTGGCGAACGTGGTCGCTCGCATAATCCCGGTTTCCGTGTGGAATCCTTGTTGTTTTTCTATATTGTGTTTTTCTTTCGGGAAATGAAAGGTCTTTGCGTCGTTTTGACGGTGAAATAATGGTCGGTTTGTGCGTGGTGAATGATAAAATAATGTTTTGAATTGCGCGCGACGCCTACTTTCTGTCAACTTGAATGGTCTTGTGTGGATTCGCGTTTCGGCGAAAAGGGTTTTTTCATTTCTATTAGATTGAATTAATAAATCATAGCTTAAACTCTCATAGAATTCATACATTGTATATATATAAAATATATAATTTTTGAAAATATTTAATAAATTTTTTATCAAAATTGTGCGCGAATTGATTTCAATCTGCTTCGTATCAATTTGCACCAGTAAACTTTAACTTTAGAATTATATTTAAAATTCGCTACATAAATTCACGCCACATTAAATATCTTGATATAAAAACTCGATTTATATTTATTTTGCGTTTGTATAATATAAATATTTTTATATAGAATAAAAAATAAATCTATGTAAATTTTCTTGATCCAACCCAGGATATTCCCTTCGAAAACGGACATTCACCTTTTTGAAGCATATAATTTTGTACGGATAAGTTTATTTGAATATAGTGGACGAGCGAAATGTTGAAGGGGGCAGCTAGAGGAGGCATTATGACGGCCGCCTGTTTTCTTGGTTCGTTCCCGCCGATTTCCAGCATCCTCTTATTGCCCTTTGTAATGCAAAACTGCCTTATTCCACGTTACGCACGGAACTCGATGTGCTGAATTAATATCAGGAACACTGCGCCAATTTCATATGCAAATTATATATAAACCCTATTACAGACTTCTTCGTATTTTTAAGGCGTAAAATACCGTTTTCATAATAGTGAAATTCTAATTGAAAAAATAATGATTTTTTTCGTATGATAAAAAAATATATTATATTTTCTCAAATATTAGAAAAAACACAAATATTTTAAAAAATTTTTACTAAAACTTACATAAAAAACTAAAATATTTTTTATAAGAAGGGTATCCTTAAAAGTTAACAGCTCGAAAATATGTATTAACGAAATAGTCCCCGAATCGACGCACAAGTCTAACCGTCTCGCTGTTAAATTGCCCTCGAATAATCCACAATAAAGATATTCAGCCTGAGAACGCCCAAAGACTGGATGAAAAAAAATTTTTCGACTAAAAATAATGTCTGAAAAAACGGCGGCTGCACTCCTCGAAGATTTGACTGCGGCAATAAAAAGAAGAGCCCAAACGGCCGCCGAGGAGAACAGTTACTATCGGCCTCGACCGTATATTCCGAGCCACTGCTTATTTAATAGCCGAAGATGGCAGTTATTTTTTACTCGATATAACACGGCAACGAAGAGTGAAAAACTGCCACCGCAGAAAATGCATTTTCCAGACTTTCCCGGCAACCTCTGCTTCCGCCCGCCTCCCCCAGGACGTCTCTTTCAGGACGAGGCAGACATCCAGGAAAGGGTGAAACTAAGGGCGGCGAGATGGGGTTGGGAAATTTTGACAGCTTTTCCGATGTCCGCGGAAAAGTTCCGGTTTTGTTTTTCGTCGGAAGTCCGGACGAGACCAGGTGCGCCTCTCCGGACCGCGCAAACTTTGCCGGAAAAGCTTCGCGACGAGGAAAACGTATATAATGAAATAAATTTTCCACTGATATACTTCTGTATAGCGCAACACGACTTCGGATGTGCTATTCGAAATGACAAGTTGGGAGAAAATTGCGAATGCTGGTTCGAATTGACAATTAAAAATGTTGCTCGGCTGAATCGCTTCGTGTTTTATTTTCGTAACCGTTGTCGAAAATATATAATTAATTATCTTGTAAACATGTTTACAAATTCTAAGATATAAATGTTTTTTTCTTTCTAATTATTCATAAATATCTCAAGCTGAGTTTTTTTTTAACGAGGAAATTTAATATGATTATTTTTACACTCAATCGCTTATAAATAATAAATTAATTGTTTTCATCACAAACTTATAAACTCTTTCTTTCATGCTGTGAATTTTCAAAATTCAATCATCTCGAATATTAATTGAAAAATAATAAACCGAGACTGCAACATTGGAATGGAACTAATTAAAATCGAATACACCGTATTTTAAAAGAATTGATATGAAAGAAAAATTTATTGCGTCTCGCCTCTTTTAATGGCGCGTTTAAAACGTGGAGTAAACCGCTTACCGACAAACAAGACAACTACACGAATAAAGTGCACAACGTCGCTCCATAAACAGACCATCCCTGTTTTAATAAATAAATATGACTAAATAACTATAATAAAATTATTTCGATAAAAATAATACTACATCTAATAATACACGGTTTTAGCAACTAAACAAGGTTGCATTTATCGATTTAATCATGATTGCATTTCAAATTGAATTGATTACAAAAATAATTTTATGAATTTCGACAAAATTAATTAACATAATACTTCAACGTTTAAAGTCAACAATTACAAAATTATCAACGAATACTCCAAAGCACCCAGAGCACATACATTCGAGGTTTTGCAATTTACCAAAGTGCGCATTACACTAAACGAACTTGCATATGTGGCCATTCATTACGGGCTACAAAGCTAATCTTTAATCGACCACCACAGCAACTAATTCCCAAATAAAATTCGACTCCATTCCTCATGTGTGACGTCTAACAAGCGAGCGCCATATTCATATGCAACGCTCCCGGAAAACGTACAATTCGGGTCTCGTTAAGGTCTTACCATTTGCCAAAGTGCGCATTACATTATACGGAGGTACATACACACACATGTCGCATGTGTGCCGGAGGTTCGAATAACAAACTTTCCGGTTGTTTCGTCCCTCACAAAGCCGGAGGGGTCTTCGTATTTACATCTGATGCTTCGTCCGAGTGCCCTTCACTTTTATGGACTTTCGCGAGCACTCTTCTTCGTCTGCCCGGTCCCACCAAATAAGTTTTCAATTTCTTCTTTGGCCGAGACCACCGGGAAATAATAAAAGTTTGAGCGAGGCCCGGATTGCGTTATAACAGACGACCGCTCGAACGTATGATGAAAAAATATTGAAAAAATAAAGGAGTGATTTTCGACGTTGCTGTTCTCCACTAGTGTCTGCTTCTTGAATGGTTTTTGTAGTTCGAAGGTTTTAGTGGTGGGACAAGTTCACAGCTTTGAGTTTGCGGGATACTTCATTCAAATACTATTTCTAAAATACGATGAAATTTCTTTTAAATAAAAGTTTATATGCATGAAATCTTTCAATATTTTTCAAAGAGACTTTTTAATTAAAAACCTCCGTTCCGTATCGAACGTTGTAGAAACAAGAATGAAAAAAAGGGGTTACGAACAAACTGAAACTATCGACACTGTCGAAATCGGAAATGCATTCGTGCAAAGTTCAAGAAGACGGAAAAACAAATCCAACGGCCATTAATCACCGTGGCTATGTGGGCTGCTTTTCTGTCGTCCTTTTCTCAACCCTCGCTACCAGCTTTCCTAGGCTCCCGCCTCCTTACGCCTCACCTTTACGGGTTAAGGTAATTTAGAGTCTGCGAACCGAAAACTTATTTTCTTCTGCACAGTTCTGCGTGCAAAAGTATCCCCCCCGGTCCGCCTTATGGCCGCCTTTTTTAAGTTATTTTGTCGGTTCGCTACTAAGCCACGCTTCCGGGGGATTTCCCCACCGGGGAAAAAAGGTGGCCCGTACACATAGACCAGTGGTATCCAATTATATATATAAATCGATTTTGTTCGATCTTTACAATGCAATAAACTAAAATATATAAACTTTCTAAACAATGAAGATTCAGACTACTTCAAAGTTTATACAAAGCATATAATCTATAATTTATTTTTAAGTATCTCATACCAATCATTTTATGAATTTTTTTTTATTAATTGTAAATGTTACAAAAAGCCAAAATTTTGATTTCGACATTACTATGCGTCTACGGATTCAAAGTTGAGTACCTATGAAATAGGGGGTAGGGAAAACGAAGGGAGGTTCAGAGGCCAAAGAAAAGTTTCCACTCTCTCACTCTCGCGTTCAAAATATCATTAGCGCTGGGAGTTTTGCGGGTTCTCCTCTGAAGGGATACACTCCCTCTGTCTGCATATAATACGAGAGAGTATGGGAAAAAAGGAGGTTTAATTCTGGGTAACATACCCAGAAGGCTTCCGCCCTCTAGGTCCCACGTAGAGTATAATGTGGAGGTCCGCAATTTGGTAAATTTTGATTATTGAATTACGCGTTCTTTTTTACGGTCGTTTTTCGACCGGAACTGGGACTCTTTTTGCCGTTTGGTGTACCGTCGTTGTAATCATTATTTTTGAGGGGTTTTTTATTCCGTACTGGAAAATTTATATATATTTGAATAATATAAACAAGATTTTATATATTATTGGATATGCGTTTTAATTCTTAATTATAAATTTGAAAATAATCTAATTACATTAAACAAAACGGAATTTTTCATTACAACGAAAATTCTTTTGAACATTTTAAAAGGGACAAAAAATTATCACATAATTTAATTTGCATAAATGCTAAGCATACAAATATTTTTAATTAAATAAACCAATTTTAATTTCTGAATTTTGTACATTCTATACATGAAACTTGTAAAGATAGGAATGCCGCCCGACATAACGCAGCTTTGATATAATTTTACATCGTATCAACATAAACAAAATACACAATTTTCAACGACTCCAAACAAACATCACTAATACAATCCCGTTTTATTCCCAACCCAAATAATTGCGCACGGAAAAAAAAGCATACATTTTTATTACACTTATCAATATGGCGCCGCACACAAACGCATATGTCTTCCATGTCGGCGGCGTCGATTGATGGCCGATCAATGGAAATCAGAGGACGGCCAAAGTTTATTTTTCGGGATTTTTTCCTCCGGCCTCCGGCGAAGATTAATGACGCCGATAAGGGTGTGTTCGCCTCATAAAAAAGAGCACCATGAAAACGTGTTGCAGCCGTATTTATTCGGCCCTCGGATGAAATTTATTGTCGCGGATAGATGTCTCCGAGGAGATAGCCGGCCCGATGGACGGTGTGCGATATTCGCACCATCTATTCATTCTATCTTTCGGCCTGTGTGTGTGTTTTTGTTGGTGGAAAATGTGTCGTGTGCGACGCACATTTTCGCCGAAATAAAATGAATGGAAAAATGGCTGAGGAAGCGGCCCCCCCGCGATAGCGCGGTGATAAATTTTTCGAAATGTGAACGAAAATATATGCGGAGTCTATTATTTTTAAAATGTCGCTTTGATAGTATTTTGGTGATAATTAGATGAAAACTGATTCTTTATATGAATTTTGTGATGAAATTATTTTAATAATTTTATTTTGACTTTATGATATTTTGAATTGATTTTTTTCAGATTTTTAAAAATTAATATTAAAATTATATAGAGTTAAACTTATAATGTGTAAAGTATACATATTATATATGTAAAGCATACAAAGTATTATAGAAGAATGTTTTCATAAATCAATAGAAATTTTATTCAAATCAATCGGTATGAACTGTTACATTTAAAGCGGATACAAATTTAATTTATTGTTAAAAAATAAAATCGTAAGCGAAACCGAAACTTTTTACAGTTACAAAATTTACATAAGGACTACAAAAACTTGAAAATTTTTCAACAAAAAACGACGTGAACAAAAAACACATAATAATAATATAGTTCAACAAAAACGAGCACATGAAATTTTACGAGTTTCATGTTAAAAGAAAAAAGTTTATATTGAAAAATACTTTTGCAAAAACATTCATTCCAAACATACGAAACTTTTGCATATTACCGAGAACACCCCCGCTGAAATCAATAACATCTAACCCAACCACACTTATCAAACGCACTCCCCTCGCGCGAACACCACTCGAGCACAATAACAATCCGCGAGTTTATTTCGGCTACAACATCAATCGGGCACTCTAAAGCAAAGAACACACCTGCGCACTCGGCGCCCGCTCACAACTCGCGAACGACAATAGCCCACAATTTCCATTCGCGAATCCGTTGTTTGTCCAGGACCAACAAGAGCGTCCTCAGGAGCGGGCCGGAGAGTTGCGTGCGCCAACGTCGAGCTGAAAAGTCGGAACGTTCCGCGAGGGACGCGTGGGTACTTTGCATGGCGGTGTGTGGATGTGGGGTGACACTGTCTTTTTGTTGGGATGTGTGTTGGAGTTTTGGGGAATTGGGTTTTGGTGGTGTGGTTGAGGAATTTTTGATGTGTGAGTTGTGGATGTGGTGTACGATAGTGGAAATTTGTTATGAAATTTTTTTTTTTCTTATATTACTGGAAACGATCTGGTAGTGAAAATGAACCGATATGATTGTTTTATATAACTATACTAATAATCTTTGTTAGTATCTATTGAAAATTTGTTCGGTATCAGAATATTTTAGATCAATTCAAAATTGATTTAGAAATTATCCAATACATCGTTTTTCGCCACAATTTTCTTCGCAGCGCTTAGGTTAGGCCGATGTGATGTATGAAGGTGGTTTAGAAATTTTCGATCATATCTGTATACCTCCATCTTGATCCTCAATATATTAATTTTAATTTCATTTATGCTAATATAGGTATATTCAATTTTGTTTTGTTTTGATCACCGAAGTTAAGTTACAAAATATACGGCTAGTGTACGAATTTAACACTTTAGGTCTAGGACGATATAAAAAAAACATATCCTGTCATGATCCCCAATTGGGACGCGCTGAAATGCACAATTTTTTTTTATTACTTAAAGATAGTTCTATTTAATAAAATAACATATTTAAGTAAAGAAAGTTCTCAAGAATAATTATATAAAACAAAAATCCATGTTGGTATTGTAAGTTTTAAGTATATACCCATATTCTACCAATATTTTTTACAATTTACCTAAAATTTTTAGCTTCTTTCGCTTAATACTCGAAATTTACAATATCAACATGAATTATTTTTTATATAATTATTCTTGAGAATTTTTTTACTGAAATATGTTATTATTTGTAATATTTCACCAAATACAACCATCTGGGAGCAAAAAAAAATTGCGCATTCCAGCGCGTCCCAATTGGGGATCACAGCAGGATATGAGTCACCTTCCCTTTATCATAATAGACATACGTATCAAAGAAAAAATGATCGAAGATCCGATGAATATTAAATAGAATTTTTCTGTAATAGACTGCTAATATTTCAACATGTACCTAGAATAATAAAATATATTCAACGGTAATATAAGAGAATTAAAACAATTGAAAAAAATAAATGCAAAAGTGTCCCATCCATCCAGAAACGAATGGCTACCGCAAGTGTAGGCAGGTGGAGCTGTCGCCGAGCCGCCCGCAATCCCACGGGAAATTAATGTTAAATGTTTACATTATAGTTCCTGGCGGAGTCTATCTGGTGCGCGAGGAAAGTCCCATCCGCCCGTTTTCCCGCTTTCCCAGTTTGGTCCTCTCCTCTCGCACAATTCCCCGTTTATCCGGCAATTTTCCCGCTGATCGGATTAACGCGTATCGCGCCCAACTCCTTCGAACCACGCCTGAGCAAACACCCAAGAATCTAGCCTAAATATTTTCGAGACGCTCTAAGAACCGATATATTCACTATTCTGTTGTATATCAAACGGTTATTAGAATGGCGTATTTTTGACGGTGTCCTTTCGAAGTTTATTCTCATTATAACTTTTTTAGAGACGCTTTTTTGTATCGTAAGATATTGGAAAATCGATGAATAAAATCTTTCAGGCAACTCTTTGATGTACTCGCAAATTGAATTTTATATGAAAGTTTTCCAATGTCATTAAGTTTAGCATAAAATAAGAATTACGTGAAAAATTTATATATTCACTCTTATACGAAATTAATTAGAACGGTTATGCGCGGAGCGTTGCACTGATCCCCGTTAAGTACCTGCGGTGGAATCGGCTTATTCTCCTCTCCCGTCAAAATCCCGTTAGGATATCGGGAAATCCCGAGAAAAACAGTCTTGACCCGAGCGAAATTCAATTTCGAAGAAAATACAATGGAAAATATTGAAAGGAGAATAAATTAGAGGATAAGCACTTCGACGCCATTTTACTTTTTCTTATTGCGCTAAATAGTAAACTACAATTATAAATTCAAATTCATCCTTTCACATACGGTGATTACAGTACTAGATTTTATAAGAAAACTAGATGAATAAATAATTATAATTAAATTTTCATATTGCTTCTTTAAGATGCATCATGTGATTAATTTGCACCCTATACAGAGTTTTCGAATTAACCATCAAGTTTAAACACTTCCGGGATATTTGAATTGTATATTTCGTACTTAGTAAGTCTTTGAATAAATAATTGCGGCAACATAATGGCACGAAAGATTATAACTAGAAAACTATAATCCTAACAAATTACTTATATGAGTAAAACAGAACTTCTCGAAGTAAACCATTATGTTAGATCACTCTAAAAGTTATTTTTTTTTTAAATATAAACAAAAATTTACACCCAAAAAATTTGAATACACAATTTTTTTACGTAATTTTTTTTTCAATTTTTTTCGTTTAATTTCTTCATTTAGGATATTAAATTTATTTTAGAATTAATATATATTCACCACTAATATTTCAAGTCATTGTGAATAAGAAGTTTCATATGAATAACGATTTTCAAAACAAATCTCAAAACCCAAACATTTACATTGTCTGATGCAAATTACAGCCTCATAATAAAACTTTGATTCGAAACACAACTCCAACAATCGCGAAGGTAAAAACCCGAACGTCCACAACAACGCCTCTCAAAGGACGCCTCGTCGAATTAAATTTGCTCGACACACAAACGCGTAACACCACCAAGAAAAAGCCAGTGTTTCGAGAGCCAATAACGCGTCGGCCAGCACAATGCCTCCAAATCGAATACATTTATGTATGAAGTCGCGCCTCATCTCAGGGGCCTTGCCCGGCGAAACTAAATATTTCACGGGCCAGACCCGAAGCCAAAGCAAAGCCTCGTACACAATTCGGGTGCAGGTCGTCCGAGGGTTTGTAGGTGTGTTCAAGTGGTGTGGGATAATTTCAACTATATTATCTTTCTTATTGGATTGCGGACCTTTGCGGGCGGTCAGTCCCGCGGGTGAGGTCCAATGATGGAATCGCAAATGTGTCCTAGCGTGTTGGCGTTGAAAACAATTAATCTTCGATATGGGTTTATGGGGGGTGAACGTGGGAATTATTTGAATTTTGTGTGATGGGTTGTGTTGTATTGTATTGGGAATGTGTTATTCTAAAGCTGCCGTACATATTCGATACATTTTTTTTTGCTTCAAATTTACTCGATTATTATAATATGTCGTTACGAGGTTGGCTCTCGGATAAGGTATATAGCCTAGACCCCCAATATCTGATGGGGAGATCTTGTGCTACAGTGGGCACTAAACCGGTCGATAATTATGATGATTATAATATGACAACGGTCTTATTAATAATTTTCTGTAGTTGAATTTGAAGTATAAAATGTTGAATTTGAAGTATAAAATGTTAAATTTGATGTTTAAAAAATTTTATTTGATGTATAAAAACTGTAACAAGGTTTATAAGGTTTATATATTATATACATGTGCTTCGTTTTTTATATGCATACGCTTCGTTTGTGAAATTGCTTAATTCGTGTATGACACAAAATATTTTTGCATCATACGCAAATAATATCTATATTTTTGTAAGTATGAATGTTTGTGAGTCACTTTGAAATAGTATAATAAGATGACGCTTTACTGATGTTTTTCAAAACTAAACGCATTCATTATTCAAAATATAAACTTATTTTTCATTGTTTTCCTTTCCACTTAAAGAAAATTTATCTTTGTGAAAGAAAAAAGTTCTAATTTTGGAGAAATGCTTCAACAAAACGCCATCTCATTATATTGTTTGCATATGACGCAAAATTGTTTTGCGTTGTACATGAACTAAAAAATTTCGCAAACAACGTGTAAAACATATACAAGTTTAATATGATAATAAACAATTGTAATCATATCAATATGGTTCATAATTAAATTTACATAAAAGTTACATTAATAGGTAAACAATTTAAAATTCATTTAATCATATTATATAATATAAACGAACACACTATTTCTATTCCAAAACATTTCGAGTGAATTTGAATAAACCCGCACGGAAAACATACGTGAATCATTCGAATTCATACAAATGAAATCGAATAGAATCAATCGACGACAAAATAAACGGCAGGAAAATTTCCCGAGTGAAAATTCGCAACGTCTGAAAAACATGTACGCCTTTTCATACCCGTATTGAGTAGTTGGCGTAGCGCAAAAAGACGTACACGCGAGAAAGTCGGTCGACGCCCGCGCGAAAAATAAAAACAGAAAATATCGGCGGCCCAAATCAATTTTCCATTCGCGGAAAATGAGTTTTCCGGACGCGCCAGATGTCAAGTGGCCGGGGAAAAGCAGCGGCGCGAAAATTGCCAAATAATAAGCTCATAAATATGTAACGGCACCGCGGAAATAAATCACAATTCCCGCGCTCGCACACTCACATGCAACGAAAAGCTAATAAAGCGGAAGAACCCTTTTTTCTTGGCCGAAGGACCCGATGGACACGACCGTTCTTAGAAAAGATTTTCTATATTTATTATTTTTTTAGGGAGGGAATTTTCATCGTCTTTGTATGGATTGAATGTTGAATTTAATTTATAATCTATTGATTTTTCGAGATTGTTGTTGTTGAAGGTGATCTATCATGAAAATTTTGTTTTGTATTCGGTTTGATTAAAATTTTGAGTGATGTGTGATCAATTTTTGTATCGACCTGTAATTAATGAATAATAATTGCGTGCATTGTAAAATCTGTAAACAATTTTCGTATTTTATTTTCCATTCCAATTATTTTGTATAAAAGATTCGACGTACATTCAATATAAAATAGTATAAATTTTACCTATATTTGTTATAAAATCGAATGAGATTTGTCTCTATATAAATTATTTAACAATTTCCTTTTTTATTTTTCGTGTAACATTCCGTCAATATTTTATTACGTTCATACAATACAGAAAATGACCCCGTTCGGGAACCTATTAAAAATTCATAACAAATCACATCGCATTCTGTTCTTAATATATATTCTTAACGCGAAAAATAAAAGCGACACAAAGCGGAATCCGATACAAATATACGAATTCCTTAGAGCGTTTCGCACCCGAGGTTTTGTATTCAAATCGATTATTTAATAAAAATCCCGCGTCGGATTTTGCGGAACGCATCCGAGGAGAAGACGACTGCGGAATTTTCGAAATTCCCTTTTCGCCACCCCTTACACTACAATAATAATACATATAATTTTCTCGGATTTTTTCCTTCTCATATCCTTCGAACGTACTGTTTTTCTCGCGCGCTCGTTTCTCTCATGTATAAACATGTGGCGGAGAAAAAACTCGCATACACCCGAGGCTGGTGAGAAAATACTCAAACACCGATTTGACCCGACATTATTTATCAGTTTTATATTTATAAGAGATACGTTCTTGGATGTTGGCAGAAGGGTGTTTGATTCGCGGGGGTTGAGATGTTTCAGATTTTCCTCGCGAACTTGTTGGTGGTTGAAGCCGGGGAAACTTTCCCGGTCTGCATTTCCATACAACAAGTGTAAAAAGGCGTCTGTTTTCCTTTAACGGAGACTTTTCCTACGTTAATTTCGTCGACGCTTTGAATTTACGGCGGACGTAAAAACGAATTCGTTATTAAGTGAAATTAAAGTGACCGCCGTTTTTTCCGCGGGAAAGGTTGAATATTAAAGAATATTTTCATAATTTTTTTGTACAAAAATATAATTTACATTATACAGCTGAAAGGCCAAATGTATCTATAATATATTATTTATTATTCTACACTACAAGGCTTTTTTATAAATTTACCCATATTGAATTTATTAATTATGAAAGAACAATAATTATTACATAAGATTGAAATTCTAAAATCATCTCTTACCCAATTTTCTTTACACAATAGAATGTCCCGAATTATTGAGTACTTTTGGCTCAATTTCATTGATCAGTCAAACCTTCTATCGATACTTCATGAAATTGTTATATCAAATCATATATTATAAACAAATCACAGCATGTAATAAGCACATAAAATAGTCATATCCTATCGATAATTTTGATCCGAATAGTAATGAATAAATCTACGTGTGGATCGTGCTCCCGAAATTTATGCATTTCGAGAGTTAATTCGAGTCCGATGTATATTTATCGAGTGGAAGTCACATCAAACCAACACTACCCACCCGATATATGCACAAACTAACAAAATACCCCGCAGTATAGTGTTAAGCCGATTTATTCACCATTTGAATGTCGACTGCGAATGGCAATTATTTGTCGGTGGGCCGCGGGCAATAAACACGACTCGCCGTCATTACGTTCGCGAGCTTTACGATTTCATTTACATATTACTCGAAATCCGATGGAATTTGTGCGCTTTTTTCCGTAGCGTGCATCGGTATTTTTTCAGTTGTAGCCGCTCCAGGACTATTCCGAAGCTTTAGGATATTGGCTGTGGAGAATTTCGTTCGCACTCTCGTTTTCAGTTTGCGTATTTCGGGTGGGAATTCGCTACATATTTTCTCGTTCGCCGAGGATGAGGGGACCAAACGCGACATGGGACCCAATCTTGTCGCATATTTTCGACATTCCACGACCAAAGTGATTTTTCAGTGTTCTTGTTAATATGTTTCATTTGCATATACACATATGTTGGACGGAGTTCAATTTGATAGAATATTTTCGAATTTGTATGTTGTTGATGTATAAAAGAATTCAATTTTGTACAAATATATATATAAATTTACTGTCTTGTTTATTTTGTGAACATCTCTTTGTATAATAGTAGAATGAAAGTTATGTAATAAATAGTTATTTGAGACAAGGAATCCATGAACACACAGCGTATCTTATATTATTATAATTGTAGAATGGAATTTATTATTAGGTTCAAATAGTTTATTTACAACAAAAATTATTATTTCCATTGAGGTTAAATTTAATAAAGTAGATGACCTTTCAACTAAAATAGATTCTACTTCATTTTAAAGGTCAAGAAGACATATCTCGTTAATATTTCTCAATATAAGCATACCAATATTAATTTCTCAGTTGAATATAATATAAACACAATCTTACAAAAAATATTTACATAAAATTAAAATATATAAGATTATTTAATGACTTAAAACAACATTCGATACGCAATAGCTCGTGCGCTGAACTATGTCATAGCATGAAAAATTCCGCATTTCCGCGACCACACAAGCACACGATTTTAAATATTTATTCGAAAATGTGTAAAATTTGCATGTCGGTTTCGCTTGCAAACTTTTCCGCTTTTTTCTGTGCCTCATATAAAAAGCAACACATGCCTGCGTTGAAGTATCGTTTGTGCGCACGGAGCGCCTTTATGGAATGTCTGGTTCGTGTTTCGACTTTGTCCTTGCCCTTTTCGATATGATAATGCGATAGCTTTTACATTTGTGTACCCCTTGATACACACACACAAACAGACGGGAACGTTGTTTGTTTTTATTTATTTATTTATTTATTTATACTTTTGGGAGTACGCCTCTGTGCTTCCATTGTGTTGTTGAAGTTGGTGTGTGAAACTTTTGATTGTGCGGTCAGCGTCTCCAATAAAAGAATCGTACGAAACTCTCTCAAACTACGAGTGGACTTATGAATTTTAAAATATTTTACTATGCAGAGAGTTATAACAACTTACAAAATATATTAATTTAAATTTTTTATTAAAGCAATAATTTTCACTTTTAAATTAATTTATCTTCTATAAACATTAATATTAATATTCAATTAATTAAATTGGGTTGATATAATTTGGCATAATAAAGTTTCAGTGTTTAATCTTAAGTTAAATTTATTCAAACTTCCAATCTTTTAAAAACATATGGACAATAATTAACTTATTTATTGAGGGTCATTTGTTAAGCTGATAACGATTTTTAAAAGTTAAAAGTTTTGATTATTGAAAACATAGTTCAAATAAAAATTAAAAAGTTCTTCTTTTTTTTAAATCCATAAATGGTCGGAAAATTTCGATTTTCATCTCGTGCCAACAATATTCAATAGTAATATGAATGTCGTCAATATTTTTCCAAAGAACAAATCCTCAACCTGGATATAATATTTAAAATTTAAAAAAGCATTTTACATATGTATACAGTATAACCTCGATTATCCGGACTAAACGGGAATTATTAATGAATTTAATTTATTTATAGAAATTTTTGATATGCATAATTATCTAATATTAATCTTCAAGTATTTTTAAACGTATTTACAATTTATTTATTATTATTTTTTTTTAATTATTTAATACCGGAAAATTTTGTGAACATCACACAAAACCACCATGATAGTGTATTCATTAGTTCCTAAGATAATAACTAATGCAGTCATAATTTTTAACGCCATCTATGAGAAGTTTTTTTAACTCCAAATTCAATCAATCCGAACAATATAAGTTTTACTATATTATACGCACCAAAACTATCTTATAATACTAAAAAACAAAACTGCATTTCTTAAACACCCATCATCCCCCCAACCCGAAACTACACAACACCACCGACATTCATCACCGCACCAATCAGCAACACAACACCCTCAACAAAAACACCCACCCAAACCGATCCCCATCTTCCTACGCACAATGACTTCAATCAAGCCCATCCTCTGACATCAAAGCCATCGCCGATACACCATTGCACCCGTTTTGATCATCGTTCCAACCCGACGCATACGACCCAACAAATACACAAGATCGCACGAGCACGGAGTGTTGCTTACGGTAAACAGATTAGGTTGTTGTTCCGGGCCCCTGTCATGTGCGAGCTCATTAGGAGCCCTACCTGGGGGCCCGTGGCGGGACTACGCCCCCTGGGGGCGCACTCGGCGGCGACTTTGATAACCGCCGCTCTACGTCATTGTCACGTAAGTACTCGTATGTGCTGGGTACTCGGTGTATGTGATGAGTACTTGCTGGTGGGGAGGGGTGTGTCGTGTGGGGGAGGGTCCGAAAGTTTTCGGCGTGGTCATGATAGGAGTTTGGTGTTTCGGTTTTTTACGATATGGTCCGTTCTTGCTTTTATGCTGTGATCTTTCATTGTGTAGGAGTTTTCGATGGGACTTTGTTTCTGTTTATTTTGAATTTTTTGTTAGTTGGTTTTTATAATTTTTTTTAGGGTTCGATATTTTTTTTGTATTTGATGTTATTTTTATACGGTTGAAATAATCGATTTTCAAAAAAAAATTAATAAGATTCTATTGAAACATGTCTAGTTATTGGAATAATATTTTTAAATATTCTAGATTATTTTTAACCATCTAAAATATTTCGGAACTATGTAAAAATTACATTGAAAATTTAATTCTTATAAAACGAAATTTCTACCAATTTGTATTATAAATATTTTCTTGAATAGTATTTTAGCAAAATAGATTTCACATAATAACAAGCAAATCATATTATTTTGATGCATAATATAATATATTTTACACGATATTTTTAATAACATTTTTTTTCTATTTAATATATTTCAATTCAGAGTAGATAATTTTTACTACTTAAAATACGAACTGTTTACGTAGTGTAGTTATAATAGTTCAAGTATTTTCCAGCCATAAGGTTAGTTGCATATCGTAATAAGGTTTGTTTGCGCAATCCTATTATTAGATGCGAAAATTGAATGCGACGATATGCAAGTTCTTAGAGGCAACGTTGAATATTAAATTTTCTAGTTTATGATGCATCGTTATTAATATCATATAAAATTATTTTTAAACTCAATATTTCTCATGAACTTCGTCATATAATTTTAATATCGAAATTGAAATATTACTCTCAAAGTTTTTATTAATTTTAGATATTAAGACTACTCAGACATTCATCTGAGAAATTCAGAATAACGTAAGTATCGCATATTCCTCGTTAACCCATCAACCGCCTAGCAGGTGAGGCGAATCCGGCTTTTGCTATGCATGAGATTTTAGCTGTAAAATGCGAAGTTGGTCTCGATAAAATCAGCACCATCGCAGTCTTCTTGGTCGTCCAATAAAGGTTAAAAGGAAAATTCTCTACACGAAACAACGTAAAATGTCAATATCGCGATCCATACAAAATAGGTAATCGCTTTGATATTTTAAACCGATTTAATTCTTTTTTTTTTTTTAAGAAAAAAAACATATTTCAAAGAACCATTTTCAATATTTTTCGATCAAAAATTGGAAATACCTGCAAAATAAGCCACAGTGCGTTTTCGCTCGAGCAACACAGGACTTAAGCCGTTTCGGGAAGCAGCGATGCGTTCGTTCACATCACGCTATGTGCATTCCTATGCACATTGCATCCACATACACACCTCGCAAATACATATATTTGTACACAAACAAATGCTCATACACACGTGAACAACTGCACATATGCACGTGCGGTAAGGCGTGACAAATCCGAAAACAGCAACTCCAATATCATGGCGCCATTTTAATTCGCGATTGGCTCAATCCCGTATTGCCGTTCCGCACAATTGACGCCCGCTCGATGGTGTTCCAAACAGAGCCGTATACTCAAAGTTTGTCCACATACTCATTATTTTGTTAAAGTGTCGATAAAAGTTGGAAAATTTCACCCGACGGTCGGGAAAATCTCGGAAAAGTCGCGCGCCTCGTGCTAACTGGGACGGTGTTCAGTGTCCTTGTGTTGCGATTTTACGCGATGCAATTATGCGGATTTTCGTCTGCTCAGTGGGGTGAAAAGAAAAACCGACGTGGTTAATGAAAAGCTGTCGTGAAAAACGACGTAAATGCGATGACTCCAGGGTTTTACTCCACAACTAATTAGCATTCGACGCGTTTCCTTTGTTTATTGCTTTTTTTGCTCTTTGGAAGCTATCCCGTGCTTGTGCTGCAAAATAAAACGTCTCACCTTCTATTTATATGTTTTAATTACGGAAGCACTTTTATCAGAATTTATTTTTCGATGTCATTTAAACTAAAAAAAATTGTTTCATAGAATCATTATGCTCAATTTTTTTGAAAAGGATATAAATAAAGCGATGTCATTATATGATATAATGTCATATTTTACTTAGCCCAATTTGCAGAAAATACATATTATAAAATTAAAATAACTACTATTTTTTTTTCTCAATTCTAAAAACTACTATTCCTAATAACTAATACCATTTATTTTAATATGTATTCATTAAAAATACACATATTTCACACATAAATTTATAATTTTAATAAAACTATATTATACATATATTCATTTACACACTAATATGCATATGTTATAAATATCTTGATACAATTTAATAACCAGACATAACATAATCCACAGTGTATCCATAGCAAGAGCACGTCGCAAACAGGTAGCCAAAAGCTAGTCGTGCAGTCTTAGGGAACTCGCACCGGCATTATTGATCGGTTCCGGTTTAACAATAGCAAAATTCAACAGCAGCATCTGTCGATGATGTTCGGAAAACCCACAAAGTCCAAACTTGAACCACAGCGGCAATATTGTGTTACACTCAACGGCTCTATTATAAGTGAATGGTTCAAAATACGCGTTCACGCGCTTCAGCTTTGTCTTTGCAGTTACATTTCCAAAGACCATAGTTTCTGAGAACTTTCTCGACCGAATGCAATATTTATTAAATCACTGGCTCAATGTGGTTTGGGCAACGCTGCACCTAATATTATAATAAGGCCAACTATTATACGGTTGCGACGGGGTTAATAAATTATTTCGCGCGCTCGCTCTCGCTCGTGAAAGTAGTGCCTTTGCGGTTTCTATCGCGGCGCAAACTTAGACAATTTTGCATAATATAACGCGTATATAATATGATAGTATTATATATTATTCGTGAGGTACAAGTGCGCGAAGTACAGAGAAGTGCGCTTCAGAAAAGATCGCCCGCCGTTTTGCAACTTTTCGCGCGCGGTTGCTTCTAATCTTTTTCGGATGAGATGAGAGAACGGTGCATAAATTAAGCAGTGTTCGTGATAGGACCTCAGCACTTCTCAAACATATTTTCAAGATAACTTTCGTGTATAAATTTTGTTAAAAATACAAAACAGCCGTGTGTTGAATGTACACTTTTTCATATACCAAACCAAAAAAAGATCAAATGATTCTGCCTTATTAAAATTTAACCTTCAGTTTCCATTTATCACTAAACCTATACTACAGAAAGCATAGTCAGCATATAGTTAATGATTTTTGGTATTCGAGATTTTTTATTATTACGTTGTAGGAATACGTCATATATAAAAATGTTCTAATATTGATTCAAAAACATCTTGTTCGACAGTTCATGAAGATTGGGTATATTATCTAGAAATATACAAGCCAACATATAATATTATAGGTAAAAAAAAATCAAAAATTCGACCCCAAGCAAACGTATAATTAAAATGTCGAAATGCTAATTTTTAAGCACTTTAGCAAAAAACAATTTTATTAAATATCTCAAAAGTGTATATTTTATTAAATCGGAAGCGTACGTAATTTGTTGTGAGGCGTTTTTTTTATTTATTATTTTCGAAAACGAACGAGCGGACCGGTAAAAAAAAACGGTTTCGCAATTTCACCTTAATGGAGTACGGGAAGCTTTTCATACCGGTTTTTAATTACCGTCAACAGAAGTTTTTCCCTCATTTCTGTTATATTTTATATACATTTTCCAGGAGGCGCTGGCTACACAGCTTTTCTTTTCGTTTTACTTTTTCAAACTCTCCAGTCGTCGGCGGCCACTTGCCCCAACTTTGGTAATGAATCGGCAGACTTAATTAAATATTTTGAATGCGTAATCGACTAACCCGTATCTTTTTTATAGAAATATACACAGTAACACTATACAAAATTTGAGTAATTTATTTTAAAAATGATTATTAAATGAAACAATTTATGTTCTATATTTTTTTTATAAAAGAAAACTTTTTTGGTATGAACATCAATGAAAAACTGTATTTTTCATATTATGGAATAAATTGAATTCTCTAAAT